>JAUMJK010000151.1:4277500-4675000 GCA_033558105.1 Coccyzus lansbergi
ATGGGGGGGGGGGGGGGGGGAACCAACACAAAATAAGTGAACCAAACACAGTTGTCAAGGTCCCAGTAAAATAATTTGGAATTTCCATTTTTAAATGTGAGTTCAGTACAGCAAAATGGGGCAGCCTCAAAGCTGGAGAACTAAGTAAGTGGGAATTCTGGTGTGGTTTTGAAAAGAAAGTTGTAAGGAAGCAATTTTTGCATTCGATGGCAATGGTTCAAATACCGGATCAGATCCTGAGGGTGCATAATTCAGTGCAACATGCCTTACATCTGTGTGGAACCCTGGTATCTGAAGGGCAGGCAGTATAGAGGGGCTTACTTCCACTCTGCACCTGTTTTTTTCCCCATGGAGAGTTGGCTTCGTGTCAGACTGGGGTTTGGTGAGAGCAGATACATACACAGTGAGGATGCTCAGCAGATCCACAACTCAGGTGGAAAAAAAAAACCAGATAGGAAGTGTGGCAGGACAGAAGCATTCACTGGAGACTCCTTGTCTTTTTTAAAAAATAGTTACTACTTATATACCAAGTCCTCAAGAATATGAAAAGCAAATGCCATTTATGCTCTTCTGATAATGACCAGAAGTGGATACCTCCAGATATGGATAAGGCAAGGAAAGACCTTTAGAGAAACTGCCCAGAACATCCTGCCAGACAGTAACAATCTGCAGGGCAGAGATCACTTGGACCACTTAGACTGTGATTGTGCTCACACCAACCCTCCATCAATTTCTCTGCCTACTCTTTCAGCTCTCAAAGACCTCTATCACCCTCTACCTCCCCTGGCAAGGAGTTCCACAGAGCCTGTTATTGGTGTTTGAAGAGTCACCTCGTTTTTTGGTCTGAAAACTCCTACCCACTAGTTTCCTCAATGTGCTTGCACTGGAAGAGATGAAAACCACTCCCTGTTCTCCATCACCCTGGCACTCACAGGTTCCTTCCACCTCTCCTCTGACACCTCTTCTCCAGTTAGATTAACCATGATTTTCATTTCCTGTAGGGAAGCAATTTCACTTGTTGGATGACTCCTGTGACTCTGCTCTGAACCTTTTCCAGTCCTACTCTTACTCTCTGGAGAAGGAGTTGAACTTTCTCCTTCTGTGAACTGTACTATAATAGCAATTATAACTGAAGATTACAAAGTTGCAACAATATTGCAGCTGCCTATCTGCCTTATCACAATGCAGCACAGATGTACAAGAGTTAACATACACCTATAGCTTAAGCTAATAGCAATCGGAAGTGAAATTCAAATAATGAAAATCAGATGTTGACAAAAATGATTCCTTCTTTATTCCATGTCCTAGAGAAGAAAAGCTTCACATGGGATTGTGTCCTTCCCAATCCTGTGACACAGCACCCTGTATCTTCTAATGGCATCTGTTCTTACTTCTTTCTCATAGCTGGAGTGGCAGTTTCAGGTTTCCAAGCCACGCTCAGCTTTTCTCATCATGAATTCTACCATTCCAGCATACCAGACCTAACACAGTTGCTATGGATTTGAGTTTGCCTTTTGCTGTTAAAAGATGACAGGCTTTCTAATTTAGCAGCATGCTGCTCCGTGGTGGGACCTGAAGTGCCTCCAGCATCTGGCAGGGCAGAAAAGGCTGTTGTTCCCTTTTCTGGTCTTTATGACCCAATTTGCATTTTCCATACAGGTTCTGACCAAAGAACCACTCACTGCTTTACTTTTCTTCTCTTTATGATACACAATCAACCACTAAGGCTCCTTAAACAGACTTTTCCATTTTTGGAATGGGAAAAAGCACAAATGTAAAATCTGCAGCTTTGGTTGTTACCCATCTGCTCGCTCTGACTGCAAGCATTTATGTAAACCCCATGGCAGCCTTTGGGTTTGCTGCATCCTCCTGCATCCCGGGGCAGGGTAGTCTGCTGCAAAACAATGCCAACTTTTTGATCTAGAGTAGGAGGGCTGCGTGTTCTTGCAAGTGGATAGATATTCCACAGATCACTTTCTTAGACCAGTGTTGTCAGCTGGTATTATTTGGCCTCCAGGAACAGCGTCACCCTGTGTGTGAATGTATCACCCATATACGTAGCATGCAGAGCCATGTGGGAACTCGCAGAGTTTGCCAGAACAAGTGCCGTGCTGTGAAACACGGACTCATGGGTCCAGCCCCTGAATGCCTGGAGGAAATGAAAGCCTCTCTTCCACGTACAGAAGGTGTCTATTCTTCTGGCAGATAAGGAGAGGCTTGCGCAGGGCCTGCAGCACAGCAGGGATGCCTGCACCCCTCCCTGCACAGCAGTGGCCGTGTCTGCGGGCAGGCACGCCAGCCACGACGCGCCCAGCACACCGACGTGGGCTCCAGCTGTGCGCTGCTCCACACGTACGAGGAGCCCGGAGGAAGGATTTCCTCTGCTTGCTTCCCTGCTGACCTTGCACGCAACCCAAGGGCAAATCACAAGCCTACAACTGCAAGATCCCAAGAAGTTTTTCAGTGTCCTGGATGCGTTCTACCTCAACCCCAAAAGAAAGCACCGATTTAGAGCTGTGGACCTCCAAGCTCTGTAAAAATTATAAATCAACTGTGCATTTCAGTTTGCTGCCTCTTATAGTGTGGGAATTGAAGGCAGAAAAAGGCAGAATTTCTATAAATGTCTCAAGAAGAGACTGGAAAAAATTTACTTTTCCCAACTGCCTGGCTATTGAAATCTCTCTTTGAGATGACACTGGATAGTTTCAAAACTGATTAATGAGTTTTACATTGTTGACTGCCAGGAAAAAAAATAACATCCCTCTGGATCAAAGAAACAGGCAGGCTCATCAAAGAAAGACCAGACGCAAGGGATTAAATCTGGCATGTCACTGGAAACCCACCTATGAAATCAAAAGAAAACCAGAGGTTCTCAGGGCACATATGCTCAAATTTTATGGTCCTCCAGGACTGAAATATTGGACTGCGAACCATGTAAAATAACTGCAATTTTCAGCTAGAAAAGTGTGCCAGCTGGTGTGCAGGCACTTAACTAGAGAACACTGACTTTTGTCATAGAAGAGGTAGGAAGTAGTTAAAGTAGCTCTAAGTGCTTCTTTTTTTTTAAAAAAAAATAACCTTTATGTTACAAAACAAGTTAGACCTGTTTGAGTGATAAATAAGAAGGAAATCTAGTGTCAGGTTTTATAAAGTCTGTTCTTCTGCTGCCATCTACCCACGGGCAGAGTGGTTTTACGAGAGCAGAGCAGAAGCATGTCCCCTACTACAGCAGAACCCGAGGACGATGCAGGAGCCTGATATGTGTTGTAACTTGGTCACTGAAAGGCATTCTTACGTTAACACTCTTGAATCAGCAATATTAAACCCAAGATCTCCTTAGATATCAAAAACTGTGAGAGTTTAAGAAACTTAGCAGAACATTTGGGGATTTGCTTGTTGCAGCCTAGATAGGTCAGAAGAAAGCTGCAAAATATCAATATGGGATACCTCCCAGTCCATTCCATCAAGTCCATACTGGAGAACAAAAGTCTTTGTTCAGATGGACTCTGCTTGATGCTGAAGTCAAAAGTACATTTGGGTCCTTCCCATCTCTGGGAAGATCCATGGGAGAGGAAAATGCTGTCCTGGGAAGTGGTGGCAAGTGGTTACACATCTGTATCCACCACAGCAAGTAAAGCCAAGAAAACTCTGATTAGGAAAACCAAGTAATTCCTACAGCAAGCCACTATGCTGCTACAGGGCATGGGAAGCCCTTCCAGCAATCTGGTGGAACAGGAGGGTCCTTCATCTCAGCCTCTGGTTTGCTTTCAGCCTGATGGTCTGATCAGTGAAACAATGGTGAAGATACACTTAAAAATGTGTGTATGCATTCTTACGTATGGAAGAATACAAAACACTGGCACTTTAAGGTGAAAAATAAACATCCTGTATGTCTTTCCATCCTGAAATCCCCTCTCCACAAGGGGAGATGACATTTTAAGGCAAGCTCTTATGCTCACTAGCAGCTTTTGGACTTCTGCCCAGGACAAGGACCCAGATATACGTACATGAACATGTCACATCAAAACTGTAGGGGAAAAAAAGTGAGGCTCATCCCAACTTTCATCTATTGTACCCTGTTCCCTTCGTACTCAAGCACCAGTGGCTGAGGCTTCTGAGGAACAGGATACAGCAGTGGGAGGCGATGTTGCATCACCCATGTTGAAAGACATTCTCAATTTTCCCTTCATAAATCGAGGGAAAGCCTTGCTTTTAAAAGCAATCTAGAGCAAGAGACTATATTCAGCTGTCTTTATTTTGCCAGTGGGAGCTTTCAGTTTTCCTACTCTATCTGAAATGATGTGCCTTAATGCTTTAAAGTAATTTTGAAAAGGAGAATGTCTATATTGAGCTTTGTAACTCCTACAGAATAAAGAGAGTTTAGGATTAAGGGTTCTGCAGAGAGATCATGTTATCCAGTTCATGGGGAATTGTTACTGACAGGAATGGAAAAGTCTTTGCTCTGGATTAGACAAACCCTATTGCTCCTGCTCCTAATCACATCATTGTTGATGATATGAAAGTTTGTTTTACAATTGAGAAACAAATTAATCTAATGCCAGCCATCTAGGAATGAGACTCCACTGTACATCAGTCACCCATCACTGCTCCCTTGATGATCTGTGGTGAACACCAGATGCTGTCAGACAGGGTTTCATTCAATGAGGTGGCAGACCCTGTCCTGAGATGCTCATACAGCTGCTGTCAGAGTGGCACTCAAAATCCGGCATTACTCATCCTGGGAGTCTGCAGTGAAGAACCTGAACTTAGTGAACTCTCCGGAAGCACTTCCTGGAGTTTAACTAATTCCACTGATTTTTCATTTATAGTTGATAATCTCAAACTCTGCTTTAAGGACATCAGGGTCATGCAGTTCACTATGACACATCTGCTATATTTTGTTTTCCTGGAATTATTCAGCCTTTGTTTCTCCTGCAGTATCTGCCCTGTGTATCAGGACTGACACATCAGAGAGAGGAACCCCAGAGTCACAGTTAGGCGTGATTGGCTTCAAGTTCTTCTTCAGGGTTTCAGGGCAGAAAACAGAGCTATCAAGATGAGAATTCAGCCTTTGATTCCTTAGGTTTTGATAATTCAGAAATTACTGTTTTGTTTCTTGCTGTCTGGCTAGTTTGTATTCAGCTGATTAAAAATCTCTCTTTGCAAAAATAAATCCCTTTAATGACTTAACAGCAGACCACAAAATAGGACATGTAATAATACACCTAACTCTTTATTCAGCTGGAGCATAAAAAAAAATTACAACAAAACAAAGAACGCCACATAATGCTTTTGGTTTATGCTCTACCTGTAGCATTGTTTGCTGGGGCTTGTTTACCTGCAGACTCTAGAGCTACAGTTTCTTGTTTAAACAAGCTTCACTCCTTAGGAGCAGGCAAATACTGCTCATCCAACCAAGGAACACTCTACAGCAATTCTGATCTGTGCTCATCTCTGCGATGCTGAGATAGTTACATGGTCTCCAAAATACCTCCTCCCAGTCTCTGGACACCCATGTACACTCCTCAGTGCTGTTAGGCTATAGCTGCCTACTAGGGCTGAACTGCTTTCCTAAGTTAATGCCATGGAGTCCCAGGCCAGTCAAGAAGGCAGAAGCAAAGGTAGCAAACATGGACCTTGAACCACTGGATGTATCTGCTGGCAACCATTTCTTGGATGTCTAGCTCTGTCATAGCTGCTACAAGTCAGAGTAGCATTGACTCTAGGATGGACAGTGAAAAGAGATGCTGGTATTGTAACCTATAATTAGGTGTATACCTTATAAAAGCTCTGTGTTTTAATCCATGGTCAGATTATTTCTCTAATTTTTTAAAGTGTTTTGAACAGATATGAAATCCCTAAATTGATATGACTCCTAAATTCATCATCCCTTTCCTCAGTCACACAACAGCAGCTGAACTGTAACCTTGAAGACTTTCTGAATTTCATAACCGATAATTTTGTCAGATATTAGCATAACGGTTCACATAAATAGATTTGAATATGAATGCAACAATTGTCATCACCCTTCACCTTAGGAAAGAATGATGAAATCAGTGGGTCTGCAGTGATCATCCATCATTTTCTCTCAGCCTTTGCAAACTTTGTTTTCTTTGAGAAAGGATTTTACTGTAACTAGCAGTGTGCTGACACACCACAGTGTCTATTGTCCCAAAGGAGTTGCCATGCCAAAAAGATCTGACCCATGTTTTGAAACAGCAGTTTAAGGTAAATCAACAGCCAGGTACTTCCCAAGTACAGATGATACTGCTGTTTCCTCACTGAAAACACAAAATGGAAACATGAACAGTATCAAAAGAGCTGAGACATTTAAACTGTTCATCTTCACAATTCTTGTGAAAGAAAACTAGGAAGGCACAGCATGGAAAGTGAGATCCTTATGCATTGCTTCTGCTTCTGGGCATGTATTACTGCACCTCTAGCCTTCGTAGACATATTTACATGGATTCACTGTAACAAACGTGTCTGTGCACCAATAAATTACCAGATACATTAATGAAATGTGCTTCAGAGTGTCTACCTGACACCAGTCTCATGTCCTTTCAGTATGTATATGAAGGAGACAACAAGAAAGGTGCCAGATGGCAATAGTAATGGAAATGATATGACGTACATATGCAATGTACTTTTATTTTCTTGTGAATAAAGCATCTTGTGAAAAGAGGAATTAGATACAGTATTTATAACAGTTTTTCATAAACATCCCCAAATTCCAAGTAGAAGACAAAAGGCATGAATCATATCACAGCAGGCGCTATAGCTGGGGAAGTGGCCTTTATGAAGATTGCTTCCGTAATTTGGGCTCCATAATGAAAAAGATCTGCTCTTAGAAGATCTGTAGGAAGTTGATAATGGCTTATTTAATTGTAGTATCACTAATAAAATCTGGGTTTTCATCAAGAACATTTCCTCTGCTAAAAATGCCATGATTCTTCAAGCTGCAGTTTGATCCTTTTCATTTTGTCTAGAAATGATATAAAGCCAAAAAAGCAGATTGAGACATTATATTTTCTTTAAAAGGAAACTTTTAGGCTATGGCTGTAATCCACACAGTACAATAAGATAAAAGACACAGTAACTGACTTAGTAGGCAGAAATAAAACAATTACTCATACAACAGATATTGTAAAGCAGGGAAAAGTATTCTATGTCAATTACAGAGGAAATCATGGAATGATGAGACTATATTTTGCTCTTTATGACTTGATAGCTAAAATTCTCCCATCATTTGACAAGAATTAAAGGTATTGATCCTCTTGCATGATTCTCCATCAGTTTTGGTGGAAGTTTTCTGTTCTTAACCTAGAACAGCACTTGGCCCCGTTGAACTTGTATTATCTTTCTTGCGCCAGAATAATACCACATTCACATTATTCATGGGGAAATTAGAAAGGAATGATCTAAAGCAGCTTCTGATGACTACACTAAAAAATTTAAGACCATTTGGATTCCCAGTGTTGGTGAACACCAACTGCCAAATGAAAGGGATTTATACAGACCAGTCACTTCCAGATGTGACAGGAAGTAGTAGATATAAATATAATGTAATATCAAATTTGAAATATAAGATATTAGCCTACCTTCTTTCCCCACTATTAAACAGCAAAGATTTGGCAAAGGTGACAGCAGATGTCAGATAATCCAGTGATGTCAGCCCTGATTTGTACCTAGATTTTAATTTGTGAAAGTCGATAGGGATTTTTTGGGAAGCAAATTGCTAGGACTATTAGTGAGCTGTACATATTACTGTACCCAGACAGCTGCTGAATATGTTCCCTGGTAGATGTACAAAAGAAGAGCTCTCCTGTAAATCACAGAGATAGACAACTAATACTCAATGACTAGGTGCTGATATTATCGTGATTATCACTGTACCCAAGATGCCAGCTTTACACCCTGGTTTGGGTGCTCTACGTGGTCTAGTTTGTTGTTGCCTTACCATCTGTCCCCAGTGCAGAGGCTGCAGCTGGATCCAGAAGACGCACAGAGGGCACAAAAGATATGTGGATAAGAAAAGTGAAGAAGGTCTTTTTCTTGCACGCTGACATTTTGGTACAAAATACCTCAGCCTGTTTAAGTTGCTCAGCAGCTGGGTATCACTTTGTAGCATTCACCAGAAGAGGGGTGCTGAAGGTCAGGACAGAGAGACAAGCAGAGTCCATCAAGGAATCCTGCACAGCACCATTGCCTTGAGGTATAAGTATTAGGAAAATCAGAAGGAAGAAGAAACAATGAGGTGCTAATGGGAATATATTGGCTCCAGCTTGTTAGGATTGCAGTTGAAGCCAGGGGAAGATAAGGCTGAAGCATTCCTTTACACTGTCCCATCAAACCAAAGAACTGCAAATGACAGCTGACAACAGCTTTGAGGGGAAAAATAGATAAAAACGGAGCTTTCTCAGCCAGAGCCTCAAAAAAATGAAAAGGCAAAAAAATCTCAGAACTGTCTATTTGCAAGCAGTATCAGGTTGCCTGCAGATGACTCCAGACAATAATAATAGCCTCAAGGGGATAGGCAAGATAGGATATTATGATGCCAGCTACCTCCATCCCAGTCCCACATGAGGCGTGGCTGAAACGATAACCAGTGCTCCCTAACAGCCATTTTACAAGTTGTGTGATGTTGTGTGGCATTCAGGAAAGTTCATCAGCATGAAAAATAGGGTGGGAGGAGGGTAGGTTTATTGTGCAGTCATGGCTGAAAGCTTTGTGTTGTTATTGCTCTTATGCAAATTGGAGTAAATCTGATCACATTCAACACTGCACACATTTTCCTTGTGGGTGGGGAATCTACAGTCAGTATACTAGAAAATGAGAAATTCAAAGTACAATCAGAAAACAAAGAGCATGTATTAGGTTTTCCCAGCTGAAGGAACTGTCAGTGTTCAGAAATACATGGCTTTGGGGAGTAATTATTACCTTGATTTCAGATTTGTTGTCTAGCTGGTGGGACTCTGCAGCTGAGACAGGCTTGCTCTGATAATGCCAGCAGTGTCACAACACTTTGAGGATGACAGCTTATTTTCTCATTACTTCTTAAAATACAGAGGACTGTCTAACTGATACAATCTCACAAAAAAAGTACCCTCTAACTGATACTATCTCGCAGAAGTCTGCAATGAGGAAACTGTAGCCATTAATATAACAACACTGCAGCTGCATCCATCAGATGTGATCCCAAGGGATGTTAAAGCATCCGCTATTTTCCACCTTTCTGAAGTAACTGAAATTAT
Organism: Coccyzus lansbergi; assembly: GCA_033558105.1. Classification (NCBI taxonomy): domain Eukaryota; kingdom Metazoa; phylum Chordata; class Aves; order Cuculiformes; family Coccyzidae; genus Coccyzus; species Coccyzus lansbergi. The sequence goes on from JAUMJK010000151.1 coordinate 4,286,755, forward strand.
TTTCTATCCACAGCTTCATCATCCTGCTGAGAAATTTCTACACCACGTTCGTTACTGAAGAGTAATGCATAATATATTAATTTATCACCAATAAGCAAACAGCCACTCGCTTCGTTATTCTAAATTCCTTTAGCACTATAGAGCACATTAATATATTATAATAGCTATACCCATAGAATCATAGAATCACCAGGTTGGAAAAGACCCATTGGATCTCTGAGTCCAACCATGTTCCAATCTGCATCCATTGCATTCCTTCCATTACAAAATCATAAAATCACTAGGTTGGAAAAGACCCATCGGATCATCAAGTCCAACCATTCCTATCAAATACTAAGCCATGCCCCTCAGCACCTTGTCCACCCATCCCTTAAACACCTCCAGAGAAGGCGAGTCAACCACCTCCCTGGGCAGCCCCTGAGATGCTAGGAGAGCAGTTCTCCCTGGGCCTGTGGGGTTCTGAGCACCTGCATGGAGTTCCACTAGTCAAGCCCCTGAGGATGGCAAATGGTGACGCTAGGTCTATGCCTTCCTTCTGTTTTTCCCAAGGAAGAAAAGCTTTTCACCATGCTTAGAGCCCACTGCAGCCTTTCAACCAAACAAGAGTCAACAAAATGCATGTGGCCTTTGCTTTGTATCATCTGGAATATCCAACCAGTGACTTAAAGCACAGAGCCTGATAGAAACGGCAGCAGAGGAACCTCTGTCTCCAAGGTTTCCCCTTAACTTCAGTGGAGTAGTCTTCAGTGTTCTGACTCTCCCCACATCCTCTTCCAACTGTTTTATTTAACAAATCGGGTCACTGAAATGGATGTAATCAAGTAGGACTTTTTGGAACTTTGCCTTCACGTATGGCAGAGAGTGTGACTCTTTAATTTTCTTTATAAATTTTCACCGTTCTTACTGCTTTTTGAATTGGTTTGCACTTTTGACATCTAGAACACTGCCTGGCAGAGTTTTCACAGTGTATATATTCAGTGTATGTATTCTTGTTTTCTTGTTTCAACCTGTTCAGTAATGATGTCATTTGATGCTCCCTAGTTCTCATACTGTTAGAAACAAGAAGTGTTTTCTACTCCTATATGCCATGAGACTTAATGGCCCTGCTTAGGCCAGTGCTACAGGAGTCATAGATTTATGAGCTATAATTTAAGATGATAGATTATTCTGTTTTAATGAATACGTTTCTTTGACAAGAAGACCAGACACAAGATCAGCAAAATTATTTTTCAGAGTTTGGACAACCTATCCTCAAAAGGAAGAAATATATAAATATTTCTTTAATGACAGTTTCATGTCTGTTGTCAGAATTACCTGTCAGATACCTAGAGAGAATCAGGTTAAGGACGTTAATTCTTTAATTATTCAGAAATAATCACTGTGTGATCCAGCAATTTCTGCTAGCTTAGAAACAAAATCCACTCTTGAAATACTGAGAATAGTATTATTCTCATCTTTATACAGTGTTCCTTGGGCCCTGTGAGCACACCCAGTTCCTTCAGTTGTGCTCATTCAAAAGGTAATTAGTATAATGAGTTTGTAAGAGAGTGAGGTAATTTCACAAAAAAGTATAAAATATTTTATGCTGAGCTCAGCATGAATGAACTGTGAAATTTCATTTGACTTAGGTTGAAGAACTGCACTATGATGGAAAATTAAATCAGTCTTTAATCAGTAATTTAGGGATACTTGCTTATTAAAAAAATGTATTTTGTTCCTCTTGACTGAAGTAGGCTTGAGGCTACATTCATTTTAGAAGCTTCACAAAGATAGGTAAATAATACAAATCTTACTCAGAATGAAAAACCAAATGCAATGCAAATTAGTTAAAATACTGGTACCACATTTTCTTCATAAAATGCAGTATGCTGATTTGCTGGTTTCACCTGCAATTAATAGCATCAGCCTAATGGGCATGCTTCAACAAATATGATTTATACCTACCAGGTCCAAGTGTCCCGTTTTCCTTATGGTGCGTTTATCTGCCTACTATGGAACACCTAATGTTTTTCCACTGCCTCTTCTGGCCAGTCCTTGTGTTCCCATAAGCTTTGAGAGGTTTTGACATGGCAACAGAATATTCATAGTAAACAATTTACTCCCAGTAAATAAAAATATTTCAAAACTTTCAGGTTAGACTTGGATTGTAACCATTCTAAACAAGTATGTAGTGTTATCTCCCCAGAGCCTTTCTGGGCATGAACCCCACTTTCAGACCAAGTATGAGGATGTAGTCAATCTCACTTCTTCTCAATCATCCCGAAATGAGGTATCCAGTCTACACCACACACCCAGGCCACAGTATGGGAAGAAGAGAGATGGGAATGTCCAAAAAACAGTTCAGTGCCACTTCAACCACCTTTCACCTCTCTTCATCCAGGCTTCAAGAAGGAGTCAAAAACCAGTGTATAGTGTATTACCCGTGCTTCACTCAGGACTCAAAGAAATGAGAAGTGCAAATAACACTGTAAGAGCAATCATGTCAGGACTCCTACAGACATGAGCTGAATTTGCTCACAGCAATAAGGAACAATTTCCAGAGAGGATCCCAGGGTAACAGACACTGAAGCTACATCTTAATGAGCAGTTTCAGTATCTTTATCTACAAATATGTTGCTTGCTGCCATATCGTGAAAAAAACAGTATTTAACTGAAGTGAATTCTTCTTGAGTTTCCTGTGTGAATATAAAAAACAATTGTAAAGGACAAGTGATGGCAAAAGCAAACAGTTGAAGAGTAGGGAAAACTGGGACCTGGCTCAACTTAGCAGAGCCACTAAAAGCTGTGGTTCTAATTCACATGGGAAAACAGCAGAGGTCCCTCTCCATGCACAGCCGAGAGTACTTTTGGTTCTCCATGAGCTGTGGAGTGGGAATTGTGATGGCAACAGATCATTGCTATGGGCTGGATCCCTGCTCCAGGTATCCTGGAGAGGGAAGGTAGCTCATCCAGTCTGGGTTGCCTTTAGTTCAGCTTCATGACTCTGCCAATGCTAGCCTCTGAGTTATGGATGGCCAGATTATGTTGCAGGACAAACTTGTTACAGATTATCTGTACACATTATAATCACAATTAAGTCAACTCAAAATAGGGTTTTCTCAGATTCACATTTTCACACTCGCTTTACATGGCAAAGGAAGATAACCGGTGGCTGTCATGTAGGCAAAGCATTTCAGTGGTTTGCTCAGAAGCTATCTGATCTGTGATAAATCTTATCAGTGTAAAGTAGCATTAGCAGTTTGGATCTGGGATGAGACATGCTAAAATTGGATTTCCTGTTTTATTAACCCAAGGCCTGAGGACAATTAATAGTGCCAGTCAGAAGTGTTACTCCTGATCAGAGATTAAAAACACATAGCTGAGTGGGGAGATAAGATATCACAAATTATTCTGTCCTTGATTCACTGTAAATTAGTAAAGATCTTTTCAACAATTGTATTCAATTGTGTTGTCTTCTGAACATGACAAAGAATCAGGCCAAAGAAACACAACACCCTGTCACCCTCACAGTAACCCAGGCTCACCCATGGTTGTAGACATGAGCAAGGTTTGTACCCCTTTCCCAGGCAAAGCTCTCCTGGCACCCAAAAGGAGTGCTAGGCAAGCCCTCAAGAAATGCAGAACCGAGCACAAAGTAGGGGGGTCTCTGGCAGTTCTTATCCAATCTTTGAAAGACTAAACAAAAGCCACAGTCAGGAAATACACAATAGAAAAGACAAGCTTCAAGCTGTGATATTTATGAACAAGTGTGTTTCCATTTATCTCTCCAAGCTTTTTCAACTTTTTTTTATAAAACAATAGTACTGCACCTAGTGATGCTATAGTCCAGTCCTCAGAGAGTTTTAAACAAAAGAAGAAGGGGGGAAAACAAGATATTTCAAGTACTCAGAGTCATGTGGCTGGTTTTTTGTGAGGTGAGTATTATTTACACGTGAATACAGTATGAGAGGTTGTAAATCAATTACATGATTCTCTTTGAATTATGGAAGACATTTGGCAATGTTTTCTCTAATGTCTTTCTGTTTCAAAAATAACAGAAATGTTCAGTTTTGAAAGAGGAACTTATGTGCTGTTCTACAGAAAGCATACAAGTTCAGGCTCAAAATGTCATGCCTGTATAGGAATTCTCAACATAGAATAAACAAAGTTTATTCAAGTTTAGAAAGAAAAGGTATGAGAAGGTATTCCACTTCAGCACAGAGACTGGGTTGCCACTGAACAGAAGTTCCTGAAGCCACTACACGGTCTCAGCCAAAGAGTAATAGTCAGAGTAGAAGGGATTGTAGGAAGCTGGGCAGAGGAAGCACCAAACGAGGGGCATGGCAGCAGGGAGCTTGGAGTGGGAAGGAGAAAAACCTTCACAACATAGTGAACATGAATATCAGCAGCACAGAACAGCTAACTAGGAAGGAAAGAGAAAGAAAAAAGGCTTTCAAGAGTCAGACAGTGGTTTTTCCTGTTTGTGAAATTAATCTTTCAGTCAAGACCCACAGTGCTTTACTAGCAATTCTTTTCCATATTACATGGTTTTAGCAGCCACAGGCATGCTATACAATGGTAGTCAGGAAAAGCAGGCAGCATAGTTATGAACAGGAGGTTCAGCATCTGTATTGCACGCTGCCACCATCAACTCTGTTTTGCAAAAGCACTTGATAACTGGTTTTCAGTTTCCCCACTGCAAACCTCATTTTAAAAATAAACAGAAGGCAAAACTTTCAGCACACAGCAAGGCAAGCTTAGTGCTCAGCAAGGTTCAGAAAGTTATTTGCAAAGGTAACTAGGAAAAACTTGTACCTTCTCATAGAAAAAACACTATACCCAGGCCCATGCAGAGAATTAAAAGTTCCTTCAAGATTTTATGCAATGTCATGCATTTATACAACTGAACAATTCTAGGCAAGACTAGGAACCATACATATTATAATCAAAAGTGTGCATCTTCATGTAACCTTATCAGAGTCTTTTCTTCTCCGTTAATTCATACAGCCTTTGCCTTGTATATTCTGTTATGCTCCCAGTTTTTGTGAAATCTTGCAGATATGCTACCTCTGTTCTTCTATCAGCACTGAAGTCCTGCTACAGCAAGTATGACCATATTAAGTAGTCAAAGCCCATAAAGTTCAAATTCCCCTTTGTGACAGTAGCAAATAACAAATGCTCAGGAAATAGGATAAACAATAAACAAAAGTGTTGACAGTTCTCAGGATAACGTCCCTGCTTCCAGAAATCAGGAACTTTTTGAACCAGCAGCTGCATCTGTCATGGTTAGGTTGTCAAGTTTAATAGGTCCCCTAAGGACCTGTTTAAGGTGCTTAAACTGGGGCTTCACACTTATCATTAAACTGGATAAACTTAAAACCTCCCCTTTATAAGTGGCCCAATTACCAAAGGAAAGGAGCTGCCTTAGTATTTACTTTCCCTGTGGGAGCTCTAAACAACATTCAGTACTATTATATAAGAAATTCACTTCTTATGATGCCTAAAACTGGATCCAAGTGCCATACTATTTTCAACAAAACTACTGTCTTCTTAGGTTTAAGAAATCTGGCAAGGAACTTGTCTGAAAATGGTATAAGACAAATCTGCTTCAAGCATTGTGGTAATTGGAAGAATTCACGGAATCATGCTGGAAAAAAATCCTGCTATTGTTTGATAATATCTAGGAGACCTTCAGGAAACGTACTGTCCCTGTATCTGTTTAAAAACAAAAAGAATATAATCAGGATAAATACTCAGTGGTGTTTATGTCTACAAAACCACAGCAGAACCATGGTGAGGAAGGAGAGATTTCAATGGAGGAAGTAACAGGTCACATTGAACACCACTTTGCAGGTCTTTCTGAACAGATCTGGGCAGATGTTTGGAAAAGGAGGGATTCTCTGAGGGATAGGAATAAGGACTGATAATTGTTTCCCTTGCTGTTTTGAATGTCAAGAACAGTTTTGGTGATCAATTGGTGAGGAAAAATGCCGATCAGTACTGAAACTAGATCAAAGAACAGTAAAGTCCTGCTTCCACTGAAATCTTTCATAGGTTCCCCTGTGAGACTGGTTGGTTTTTGCCCCTGACAGTCTAAAACTGGAAAGGGAACATGAAATCAGCTATTCCCTTCCTCGGGTATGGGCACAGCCTCGTGCTAATTCAAATTCCTCCAAGGGATGGAGTCTTTGTCACTGGTTTAAGAGTCTGTGCTGAGCTGCTCGGCCTCAAGATTGACACACCATCTCCTGGAAGAACAGCAGCAAATCTCCCACTGGCTTTGAAAGATGAGAACAACTTGTCATCTGTCACCACCAGGAGGCTTTCCTGATAGTACTCAGCTTTAATACTTGTATCCTAAATACACTGCATTCTGCTGACTGGTCTTGGTGACGTTCCCTAGAACCCTGCTCCTTCTCTTGAGGATGATGGCAGATGATAAGTTCTTATCTCTGAAAAGTGAATGCAGGTGGCCAGTCCCATCAACTTACTAGCAGTGAAAAGCAATTTTCTTCAGCAAGCTGGAAAAGGACTTTGCTTTAGCAAAATTTTAAGAGCAGATAAAATTTAACAGTTTACTGCAACAGAATGTTATGTGACTTAGACACAGATACACCAGCCTGCCTCAGCTGCTTACTTTCAGTTCCTCATTTTAAGGAACTGTTTACAGAGAAAAAACAAGAAAAAGGGGAAAAAAAGAAGAAGAAGAAAAAAGACACTGTTTCAGATTAAAAGATTCTTCTATGAAGAAGGATACCTTTGTCCACTTCTGCAAATGGGTGAAGTGGAATACTGATTGCAGAGAGAAGCACTTTGCTGAGTCACAGTAACGAGGAGTATCTCCAACTCGCTGCTGATCATCCCCACCCAACAATCAGCTTTTGCAGGGAGGGGACAGAGAGTGGCAGGCAGGACAGTGTTGCCATTAGTTATTTTTCAAAGCACTTTCGCAGTGTAAGACTAAGGTGCTAAAGGTGCTAAACTGAAGTTGTAAAACGGTTCATTTGAAATTCTGTGTTAAGCAATGCAGTCAGTCTTCCACGTCACCTATGTACAGTGAAGATGTTTAGTACATAAATGCAATTGAAAGCAAACCAAGAAGGGGAAAAAAACCCCCAAAAAGTACTCCACAAACAGAACCAAGTAGTTGCATAAAGTAAATTTTAAATCCTCAAGAAGCCTGGAAGTCAGCCACAACAGTCTAATAGCTCCTTGTAGTGTTGTTTCAGACTGGATGAAACCACAACAGGCTGTTTGCATACCCTGCACCTCAACCCAGCATGAATGTAGCTGTAAAATTCTCCTCCACTGAATCATCTAAACAGAAAAGCCACCAGGGAAAAGACCTTCCAATGGAAATACCTAAATGTGAGATATTAAATAATCAGCAATGAGCACTGAGGACTTGCAAACACAAGAGGAAAATAACTGAAAAGTAAAATACTGAATAAACCTGTTATATGTATTATTGTGTATACGTATATATATAAGCTGCTGTTATATGGTATGTGTGATGGGAGGCCAGCAAGAACATCTGTTGAGATTAAAGATTATCTAATTCAGGAAAAATAAATGCATCGTGATGCCTTACACGTGTCTCAGGACTCAAACAAGCATAAATTTTGAACACAGCATTTAAGAACAGTAATAGGTGCCATATGGCATGGACACTACAGTCAGCAGTAGTGCTTATGCTGTGACAGAGGAGTTCAGAACAACACCCCATTTTTGCAGATACCAGGCTGGTGGGGTGTCCCTGCCCATTCCCTTCAAACACCTTCTTCCACACCAGATGGACTCAGTCCTATTGTTTCGGATATTCTGGAAAAAAAAAAAAAAAGAAAAAAAAAGAAAAAAAGTCATTATTTACTATTATCTGCAGCTTTTAGTTACACTGCAGGGCTAGAAGAGACTCATACCAAATGCTGTGCAGTGTGGATTGGGATGGTCAGACAACAGAGTGGTAAAGGTGTAAGCCTCTCTGCACTACTTGAGCTGCAGATCAGCAACCACTTACCAGGGCCTTTAGCTGTGTAAACAAAGATAAGAGATGCTGTTTTAGGCCCTGAAAAACTGTGATGATCTGCACTGAATGAAAATTAGTGACATGAACACTGCACAGGTTTTCTCTGCATTGGATGACAGCAACAGTCTCTCCTTGACTCTTTTTACAAAAGAGTGGTACTTCGAGACTATGTGGTTAGACGTGTTGTACAGATTTTATTTATTTATAACATTTCCTTTCAGCCTCATATTTAAATCTTCATTACTACTCTGATGTCAGGGCTTGCATTCAAGCTTCGGTGATCAATTCAGTTATAACAAAACCAAAACCAACAGCGATACCTAAACTGAGACATGCTTCTGCAGAATTACACAGCTTATTCTCTTCTCCTTTCCCCCAGTTCTCTTTGGAGAACTTCCTTCATGGATTTCCATTTGTCATGCTTGTTGGCAAGATGCAAGATACACAAGTTTTCTGCAGAACTGCATTTTATATAAAATCAGCTCTCTGCACAAACCAGCACAGCAGACTGTAAGCAATCCAGGAGAATCTTAGAATGCATTGAAGATAATTTCTTAACCCAACTAAAAGAGAAGCCCCACCCAAGGAGATACAATACTGGACCTGATGATCACCAATACAAGTGAGATCATCACTGATGTCAAGAACAGAGGCAGCCTGGGCTGCAGTGATCACACACTGGTGGAGTTCAAGATCCTGCGGATATGGGACAGATGAGAACTATACTCAGGACCCTAAATTTCAGGAAAATAGACTTTTCAATGAGTTAGTCAGTAGTATATGGTACCCTGGGATATGGTCCTCAGAGACAAGGGAGTGGAACAGAGCTGGAAAATATTTAAGAATGCTTTCCATGAAGCACAAGTGTTCAGTCCCCAGATGCAGGAGATCAGGCAGGGAAGGGAAGAGACCAGGGTGGCTGAGTTGAGACCTGCTGGTCAAAGTGAAAGCAAGAGGGAACTGCAGGGGCAGTGCAAGCAAAGAAAGGGGACCTGGGAAGAATATAGGGACATTGACTGGCATTGTATGGATGGGGCCAGGAAGGCCAAAGTGCAGGTGGAGCTGAACTTGGTAAAGGAAGTGAAGACTGACAAGGGCTTCTACAAGTAGGTCAATCAGAAAAGGAGGATTAAAGAAAGTGTACTGATGGATGAAAATGGTGACCTCATATCAACAGATGAGGAGAAGGCTGAGGTACTCAATAACTTGTTCGCCTCAGTCTTCACTGACAGCTGCTCTCCTCTCCCCTTCTGAGTCAATGGACAACAAGATGGGTACCAGGGGGGTAAAGTCCAGCTGTACAGGAGGATCAGGTTTGTGACCACCCGAGGAACCTCAAAATATGTAAGTCTATGGGACATGATGAGGTGCATCCCAGAATCCTGAAGCAATTGGCCAATGTGGTTGCCAAGACACTCTCCACGATATTTGATAAGTCACGGCAGCCAGGAGAAGTTCCTGGTGACTGGAAGAAGGGTAACATTGTGCCCATTTTTTAAAAGGGTAGAAAAGATGACCCTGGGAACTACTGACCTATCAGCCTCACCTCTGTGCCTGGGAAAATTATGGAACAGATGCTCCTAGGAGCTGTGCTAAAGCACATGGAGGACATGGAGGTGATTAATGGCATCCAGCACAGCTTCACTAGGGGCAAGTCCTGTATGGCCAACCTAGTGGCTTTCTGTGATGGGGTAACCACATCAGCAGACACAGGAAAACCAACAGACCTGATCTATCTGGACTTCTGTAAAGCCTTTGACGTGGTCTCCCCAAACATCCTTTTCTCTAAATTGGAAAGATATGGATTTGATGAGTGGACTATTTGGTGGATAAGAGACTGGTTGGATGGTCTTATTCAAAGAGTAGTGGTCAATGGCTCAAAGTCCAGGAGGACATCCATGACAAGTGGTGTCTCTCAGGGGTCTGTACTGGGACTGGAGTTGTTTAATATTTTCATCAATGATGTAAACAGCAAGATCGAGTACATGCTCAGCATGTTTACAGATGACACCAAGCTGAGTGGTGCAGTTGCCACATCAGAAGGGTGGGATGTCATCCAGAGGGACCTGGACAAGCTGGAGAAGTGGGTCTATGCCAATCTCATCAAGTTCAACAACGCCAAGAGTAAGGTCCTGCACCTAGGTTAGGGCAATGCACTGTTTCAATATAGCATGAAGATGATATGATTGAGAGCAGCTCTGCTGAGAAGGTCAATGAGAAGCTCGACATGAGCCGCCAGTGCGTACTTGCAGTCCAGAAGGCCAAACTGTATCCTGCGCTGCATCAAAAGGAACATAGACCAGCTGGAACTACTTGTCACTTCAAACCCAAACCCAAACTGAAACAGAGTTGCTGGAAGTAGAAAGGACAGAAGTGGAGGACCTCTCCAGAGCACAAAGCTGGAGATCCATTCTTCAGCACTGAGATGTCTGTCCTGAAAGCTAAAACAACTTCTAGCTAAAACAAGTTTTGCCCAGCCATCTGGGCTGTGCTCAGACACTAGTGTTCATGACTGACATGCTTTTCAGCACAGATGCACCTAGAAGAAATATCATAGGGCTCTGTACAATATGTTTCTGTGGAACAACAGAAAGTTCCCACAGGCTTAAAATCCCTTCTTCACTATGTCCAAATAAAAGTTAAGGGCTAGTTTTGTGACCTAAACTGTCCCTCCCATCTAGCAGTTCATTTGTGTGTAACCCTCATATGATCATTTTTGCTTTGTCTTGTGACAAACAAAATATTGTCACAGGATGAATCAGACTTTGGACCTCGAGAAGGATGACATTCTCTACCGTAGATTCCAGGCTGGAGCTGCACTTCTTTTGAATCACTGTTTGGCTGTGTCTGTGTGACTCTGTGCGCAGGCTTATATGCCAGACTAAACCAGCTCACCACCTAACGTAAGTGATCAAGGCCACCGAGCTTGTGTATTGGGTTGATCCTATGCTGAGAGACACACAACAGGTGATGGGACTAGGGGCAATGGGTATAAACCGGAGAGGGGTAGGTTTACATAAGTTGTAAGGAGGAACTTCTTCACAATGAGAGTGGTGGGGCACTGGCACAGGTTGCCCAGGGAAGCTGTGGCTGCCCCATCCCTGGAGGTGTTCAAGGCCAGGCTGGATGGGGCCTTGGGCAGCCTGATCTAGTGGGACATGTCTCTGCCCATTGCAGAGGGGTTGGAACTAGATGATCTTTAAGGTCCCTTGCAACCCAAGCTATTCTATGATTCTATGATTCTATGATTCTATGATTCTATGATTCTATGATAGTGTTGTTCCTAAATTTGGGGCTGAATGACATGCCACATGCCAATGAAACAAATTAAACCTTTATTCACCATCACAAGTCATGTTACAGTTAATGTGGCTTTAAATCAGTTTATGAAGGAAATGAATATTCATGAAGTTATTAAACTGCACTTCTTGTTTTAAGGAAAAAGCTATATCAGGTAGTTGTAGAGAGTAATGAGGTCTCCTCTCAGCCTCCTCTTCTCTAGGCTAAACAACCCCAGCTCTCTCAGCTGTTCCTCATAGGGTCTGTTTTCCAGACCCTTCACCAGCTTTGTTACTCTTCTCTGGACTCGCTCCAGAGCCTCAACATCCTTCTTGTGCTGAGGGGTCCAGAACTAAACACAGGATTCAAGGAGCGGTCTCCCTAGTGCTGAGTACAGAGGGAGAATCACCTCCCTGGACCTGCTGGTCATACTGTTTCTGATACAAGCCAGGATGCCATTGGCCTTCTTGGCCACCTGGGCACACTGCTGCCTCATGTTCAATCAGCTATTGACCAACACCCCCAGGTCCCTCTCCTCCAGGCAGCTTTCTAGACAGACTTCTCCTAGTCTGTAGCTCTGCACAGGGTTGTTGTGCTCCAAGTGCAGGACCCGGCATTTGGCCTTGTTCAATTTCATACCATTGGACTCTGCCCATTGATCCAGCCTGTTCAGATCCCTTTGCAGTCTCCCTACCCTCCAGCAGATCCAGGCTCCCACCCAGCTTAGTGTCATCCACAAACTTGCTAAGGGTACCCTCAATGCCTTCATCCAGGTCATCGATGAAGATGTTGAACAGGGTTGGACCCAGCACTGAGCCCTGAGGAACCCCACTTGTAACTGGCCTCCAGCTGGACTTAACACCAAAGGGACCCAAAGGGACAAAGGCCACCACACCTTTCCCCAGACACTCAGCACCAGTGGTATCAGACTAGGAGTGAGCGAGATGCTGACCGTGGTTGGGCTGTTGGCCAACAAGCATCGCTCCCACTCACCTGACAAGCCAAGCGAGCGTGCGGCAGGGGAGCAGCTAGAATAAAATCCCCATGTAATTAAACTTGAGAGCAGACAGTCCGGCAGGAGGGCGCGGGGAAAACCCGCAACCTCCCCCCGGGGCCGTGTGACCGGGCAGGGTGACCCCACGGGACCCGCCGGGCTCCGGGGTTCGCGAGGGACAAGGAGGACGGAGGCACCGCCGGTGAAAAACAAAACCAAAACAATCTCGTTGCGCAACCGGCCGAAAGAAAGGCCCCGTCCCGGCAAAGAGCGAGCGGAGCCCGGCGGCTGCGAGCGGAGCGACGTTGCGGAGCCAGCCCCGCGTATCGGCCCCGAGGACGAGGACACCGCGGTGGCCGCGGCAGGGGACGCTGTCCCCTCGCCCCGCCTCTCGGGGGCGTGCACGGCGGCTGCCCGGGCCGGGGGGAGACGGGGACACGGGAGGCGGTGCTGCCGGTGCCGAGGGTAGGGGGACACTAGGGGCAGTGCTGCCGGGGGAGGGACGGGGACGCTGGAGGCGGTGCTGCCGGTGCCGGGGGGCGACGGGGGACACTGGGGGCGGTGTTACCGGGGGAGGGACGGGGACACTGGGGGCGGTGCTGCCTGTGCCGGAGGACGCAGGAGGGAGAGCTGTCAGTGCCGGGGGCGGGGAGACAGAGAAGAGGCGGTGCTGCCGGTGCCGAGGATGGGGGGGGACACTAGGGGCGGTACTGGCGGCTGTGGGACGGGGTGGTGTCGCGGGAGGGACGGTGACACGGGAGAGAGCGCTGTCGGTGCCGGGGGCGACAGGGGTCAGTAGGGGCGGTGCTGCCGGGGGAGGGACGGGGACACTTGGGGGCGGTGCTGACGGTGTCGCGGGGGGACGGGGACGCGGGAGGGAGCGCTGTCGGTTCTGGGGGTGACAGGGGACGGCAGGGGCGGTGCTGCCGGTGTCGCCGGGGCACGGGGACACGGGAGGGAGCGCTGCCGCTGCCACAGGTGGTCCCAGGAGGGAGAGCTGCCGGTGCGGGGGGGGGCGCATAGGGGAGATGGTGCTGCCGGTGCCAGGGGAGGGACGGGGACACTGGGGGCGGTGCTGCCGGTGCCGGGTGGGGAGCTGCGGGTGCCGGTGCGGCGGGGGTGCGGGAGGGGACATGGGGGACATGGCCGCCGGTGCTCTCGGGCTGTGGGCAGCTCCGGGTGCTCCCCTTCCCCGCCCTGACTGCGTTTTGTTTTCGTGTGCGCAGGACCGACCCCCCTGCCCCCCGCCTCCCCAGACCCAGAGATGAGGAAGGTTCTGTGCGTGGAACCCGTTATTTTCGTCTACGTTTTCGCGACGTACCTGACCAGCCCCCTGGGGCAGCAGTTCATCTACCGGCGCCTGTGGCAGGACCAGTACAACTCCAGCGCCCCCGGGATCGCCAACGGCTCCCGCTGCGAGCAGAACCGCAGCAGCCCCGAGTTCGCCAGGCAGAAGGTAAGGGAGGGCTGGAAAGAGAGTTGTAAACAGCCTCAGGTGCCGTCTCATCGTAACCTCCCTTGTATAACCCTACTTAACTCTTCGTATAGAGAAAAGCAGCAGTTCTGGAAGCTGCCGCCGCTTTATGGCCTCATTCCTCGTTGCTCGTGTCCCGCCGTGCTTTAAAGGCAGAGAACTGGCTCCAGGAAGATGCTGAAGTAAATGCCTGTTTCTGTGGGAGATGAAAATTATCATAGAATCATAGAATAATCAGGTTGGAAGAGACCCACCGGATCATTGAGTCCAACCATTCCTATCAAACACTAATCCATGACCCTCAGCACCTCGTCCACCTGTGCCTTAAACACCTCCAGGGAAGGTGAATCAACCACCTCCCTGGGCAGCCTGTTCCAGTGCCCAGTGACCCTTTCTGTGGAATTTTTTTCCTAATGTCCAGCTTAAACCTCCCCAGGCAGAGCTTGAGAGCATTCCTTCTTGTCCTGTCCCCTGTCACTTGGAAGAAGAGGCCATTACCCTCCTCTCCACAACCTCCTTTCAGGTAGTTATAGAGAGCAATGAGGTCTCCCCTCAACCTCCTCTTCTCCAGGCTAAACAACCCCAGCTCTCTCAGCCATTCCTCATCAGGCCTGTTCTCCAGCCCCTTCACCAGCTTTTTGAGAGCTTATCGGAGAGGATCAGGCCTAGGCTGGCATTGGGCTGGCATTACAGTGGGTACCACCAAGGGCTTCTCCTCCCAGTAACTGCTGAGCATTTGTTCAGTTACCTCTGTGGCTGCCTGTGTCCTTTGTGGCTATGTAAAGTTTAGCAAACCTCCTGTAATTTTCAGATATAAAATCTAGTTTAGAATATACTTGTTGCAGAAGAGTTAGCCTCTGCAACAGGTTAGGAGTTAGGAGTCAGAGAGTGAAAAAATTCAAGTGAAGTACAAAAGTTGTGATTTTAAAATGTGAAAAAAATTCACTGAAGTTTGCACAGTCAAATATAATTGCTGATTAACCATCCAAAGTGCTGGTCTGCCTTGTGGAAATAGAAGGATGTTGAGATGACAGCATCCCATAACCAATTATACTTTTAGTGCTGTTTCATAGTTCAGCATGTTGGGCATCTGGTTGTGTGGAGTCTCTTCTGCTGCATTTCAGTTTTAATGCTATGCTTAAGCAGAGCTGATTATCATAGAATCATAGAATCACTAGGTTGGAAATGACTCACTGGATCATCGAGTCCAATCATTCTTATTATGGGCTACCAGCAGAACAGATGATCATACTCCATCTTTCTCTCCCCTCTCCTTCCCACATTGGTGCCCCCCGCGTGTTGCATTTCACAATTCTATAGTTACAGGTTACGGTTTGGATTCGATCAGGGTGGTGATGGAATAGAGTTCATCTCTTTTTTTGGACTTGTTGCTTTTGGAGTGTAATTTTTTTCTGAAGCAGTACACTACTCTGACACACTCTGTCACTACATGGTTACTGTATCTAACATGGGAATAGCAGAGGCAACATATTTCTAGAAGAGGTACAATGGAATCATCATTGGCAACAACATTTGGCAGTTAGGTTGGATTAAGCGGAAGATGAAACCTCTGTAGGGTCAGAATGATAGATGACTTGGGCTGTAAATTACACAGAAGACAGAGTCACCTGATATTCTCTTGTGTTGCTGAAAAGGTAGCACTCGAAAATTTTTGCTCACGTCACAGATTTGAATCTCTGGTGTGCTGCGTGTGCACAAGACAGAACACCTGAGCTTACCCACTTCATTTGTCATATATAAAGAATTATTTTTATTGATACATGCTTCCATTGAAGATGATGAAAGAAATAATTCAGGATTTTTAGCATGGAGTAGGTTTATCCTCATGTGACAGAAACGAGTCTTAGAAGAAAGCATTTCAAAGTAAAGAAGTTGATAGAATTGTAGTCCAGCATGCCCTCTGGGCTGACCCGTCAGCCTAGGGAGGTAGTGTATGCCACCCATTGGAATTAATTTGAAGGTAATAACCGATTATTGTGTGCATAGTGCTGCTTGTATGTTACTTCCTCAAAGTATTTCTCTAGTATTAGCTCCCCATTTGGTGCTGAGTATAGGCATTTTGTCATACAGTGTCATGTGCCAATAAAAGGAGCAACTGTAAGAAAACCACACTTTCTAATCGCAGAGCCCATCAAGAAACCTACATTTCACAAACATTTCTGTACTTTACTTTTGGTAGAAAATCTCCAAACTCAACCTAATTTTCAGTTTGTGATCACTTGTGGTTCAGGATGTAAGACTTCATATTTCTTTTTGCGAAACACTGAAGCAGAGTGCTTAATTTCTGCTGAAGTTTAGATTAATTTCTCATTAATGTGGTGGCAAGTTTACGTTTTACAGGCTTTGTGGCATAAAGGATACAAAGTACAATTAATTTGGTATTTGAGAACATAAGTCCTTCAAGACAATTCAATAATGGCCGATAGAATTTCTTCGTTTCCCTTCCACATTTCCTTTCACTCCATTTCAATGATTGCTGGCAGGGCATAAGCTTTTGAACAAGTACATTCTTGTCTGTATGTCTTGCCTGCATGCTTGTTACTGTAGTATAACATAACATAACATAACATAACATAACATAACATAACATAACATATGTAAAATGCTCAAAACACCCATTAATTTCAGTGGAACCTGGTCTCTGTGCTGAGAAATAATCCTGTGTAAGGGGAAGAGAGTAGATCCAAGCTTTTGCTGAGGATTCACAAAGTAGGTGTTCTGGATTTTCCAAGACCGTCCTAACTGACTTATGTTTACACATGCTGTACATTTTGCTGTCAGGAGTGCTCCCAACAGATGCTGATTCTCATTAACTTTTAGAAGAACACCTCCCTAAATAGTTAATTTAGTGTAAGTCCTTCCATTCTGAGAATGGAGAAGCTTTTTACTAATCTTCCTTATTTCAAAGCAAAATGTAAAAGGACGACAAAAATCACTTGGAGCCTGCAAAAAAAGTAGAATGTAGTTTAAAATGGATAGTCTTTGTATCATTTAGTTTAAGCAATTCTTACAATTTGAAGGAAATTAGTAATTTTATAATAAAATTAATTCAAAGGTAATATGAATGCAAGCTGAAGCATTCCAGTCACTGGCTTGGATGATCCTTTTTTTTTATAGCTCAGAAAGAGCTATTCTATTAATCATTAAACAGTAGTTATCATTCAGATAATTTATTATCCAATCCATGCAATTTCCTTAGCTAGTCAGTAATATGTTTTAATTTTCTGAACTTATCAATTTATCATGTCCTGTACATTGTTCAGACTCAGGCACCACACTTGTCTATTAATTTAATCCATGTATAAGTGAATTACTGCTTTGTTTTCATTCGTTTAATTTTGATATCTGTGGTATTAAGGACTAACTCTGTCCACAGAGAGCATTTTTTTTCGGAGTAGAATGCATTTGCAGATTTAAAATCTAGACCTTTTTCTTCAATTTGTTATAGTTACATTGATTTTAATAGTTGCGTGATTTTAAAGCAGCAGCAGGTTTGACCTATCATTTTCTTTGTTCATTTCCATTTACTTTATAAAAGCATGAAATGGGCAATTGAGTGCTTTACACTCTAAATGGTGTTTTTCTGTACTTTTGTCTTATAGTCATCTCATCAGTAGACAATAAGTCATTCATGTCAGCAAAGCTTGGTCATGTGTGGCATCTGGATGTGTAGCCACATTCTTTGTGTTGTACGTGTACTTACAAACAATGAAACTCAAGTCTTAGTTGTTTCATTCCTCCAATTTAACACTGCATTATGGTTTGGCAATAATATTTGTGTTGTATGGTTAATGTGGGTTGAGCTGACAAATAATAACATGTAGTTTTATTTCTAATCCATCAGCATTTCTTTGACACTCATGTCTTTGAACCTCATGATCTTAGTAAAGAAACAATACCTAGAACTGCACAGAGTTATTTTGGTCAGTGGAGGAAGAGGCTAAAGGTCAGAATATAATTTTATATCTGTGTTAGTTTAGTCTTCATGGTTTTGGCCCTTCTAGGGTGACTTGCAGTCCTGGCCAGTGGATATGACACCACGAATCCTGAGGTAGTCAGACATTATAGGGAAAGAGAGTAAAAGGCTTCAGGATGCTGGGGATCTTGAAGGCTTTCCTTGAGCACATTTTCCTCTTGCAATAAAACATGTTATCTTGTAAGCAAATAGATTGAACTAGAAACTCGTGGTTCTTGCCTGTAAATGCAAACAATAATTTCTAAAGCACTCAGTAGCTTTTAAAATTGCCCAGAGTACATTCCTGGAAATTCTAAGCTTGTTTTTCAACTTTTGGATGCTACTCAGCAGGGATGATGTTAGCTACAGAAGAAACACTTGAAATGCGGAATACAGACAGCTTGAATACAGGCTGAGAATGGCTTGGGAAGACTTACGTGGCTGCAGCTGCTGCTGACTGAAGAGTACAACCCCTGCCCAAGGCAGTGTGATACCTCAGAAATATTGAATACAACTTTCAGAGTGACTTCACTGCATCTGGAAGTTTAGTTTATAGAGTATAAAGATTTTGTGTAAATGAAGTTACTTCCTGTACCCCTGCTGCTCTTCTGTCTGATCAGGTAGTTGTCTTTGACGAGGCTGCTGTGGCTGCTGTCTCTCCAGCCTGCATCAGTGCATTCAAAGCAAGATCTGAATTGACTTGCTGAGCATCATTTAGCAGACAGCTTCATAGTAAGATAGTCTTTTTTTTTAATTGACTTTTCTTTAGTTCTTTTTACTAGATCCATTCACAGTCTCTTAATTGTTTTTCAGCCACATTTGGTTTTTGTACTTCTGTTAAAAAGAACCCAGAACTTTTTCCCATAGTGGGTGTTTACAATTTATTGTTATAGTGTTAGCTGCTGTCCCTTATGGGAATACCTGCATCATCTCCGTAGAGAGATCACTGATTTGGACAGTTTCTGAACTCACAGTATTCCGGTATTTTAAAAACTAGTTAATTCATATATGTGTGGTATAATTTTCATGCTGTATTTCACATTTGTGGATGTTGTTGGTATTATTAGTACTAACATTATACCCTGGAATGTCAGAGCAAATCCTGACTGCCTGTTTACTGGCACAATGTGCTGGTCTGGAAATTATTGTTTTGTAACCTTCTTGATAGGATCATCTAGGGAAAAAAAAAAAGATCTCCTGTGTGTAGGAAGCACAGAGTGTGTTCCTCAGTCAAAGACTGCTTTACTAGATATTTCTGAGAGGCTAAAATAGACCCAGTGTCCTTTTGCAATACACTATGCTGAAGGAGGTGCTTAGAGCTCTTAGAAATGTGTGTTCTCTTGTTTCCATTGAAACTCCTCTGTGAAGAATAGTAGTAGGTCTGTATCTTAAAGAAGAAGTTCTGATTTAAAATGTGACAAAGGGATGTTTGAGAAGTAATGAAGATAAAATTAAAAAAACAGGATTCTTGCAATGTGCAATTTCTTCATATTAGTGATTATTGTAATATAATGCATTCTTACAAACAGTCATGTACTGTATTTTATTGTAACATGATATGTGAAGATATATTTTCTTATAAAATGATATTGCATATATTCTGTTCTATAATAATGAAATGTATAACATATGAACATATTTTGTGCTATACATTTTGCTGTACTAGAGTATTTATGATTATTTTTGTTTTCTCTTTGCAGGAAGTTCAAGAAAAGGCCTCTGTTTTTAATATGCAGTTGGACTTAACTGCAGCAATTCCCAGCCTTATTGTTGCCTTTGTCATTGTAGCTAATGGGGATCGACAGGGACGCAAAAGGTCTTTAGTTTTACCATCAATGGGAGCTTTGATTACTGATATTTGCCTCACCATAGTATCATATTTTTCCATTTCACTTTATGTCCTGTTTGCGGTTGCCTTTGTTACTGGACTGTTTGGGAGTATGGCAACTTTTCTCGGAGGAGGCTTTGCTTTTATAGCAGACGTGTGTCATGATGAGAAGCAGAAGACAACGCGAATAGCTGTGGTGGATTTGATTTTTGGAGTTGTATCTGGGTTGGCAGGGCTCTCATCTGGCTACTTTCTAAAAGGAATAGGCTTTACATGGACATTTGTGACAGCATCTCTGCTTCATGTCATCAATATTATCTATATTCTGTTTATTCTGGAAGATACAGTAGGTGTATCCGAATTCCAGCGCCGGACACCAGTATCTTTTAAAGAACTTCTGAGAGAAACTTTTTCTGGAGTGTACATGCTTTTTAAAACTGCCCCTTATAAAAAGAGAGTTTTAATCATTGTATTACTTTTTACATTTATGACTTACTTGTTTACTGTATTTGGTGGAAGTTCGCTTTTTACACTGTATGAACTGGATGAGCCACTCTGCTGGAATGAAGTATACATTGGATATGGAGCAGCTGCATTCACTTCTGTCTCCCTGACCAGCTTCTTAGGAGTTTACTTATTTTCTAAATGTCTCAAAGACATTTATATTGTCTTTATTGGGATATTTTCTTACATTGGAGGAATCATCATGGCTGCCTTTGCCAAAACTACATTGCTCATGTTTTTAGGTGAGTTCAGTATTGGTCATACCATGGTCAACAATATATACACAGAAATACTGCTGTGTTATCTGTAGTGAGGGCAGTTGGTGGATATTGGATGTAGTATCTTGGAAGGGTCATTGAAAGGTAAAATAGACAAGGTTGGGTCAGACAGCTTTAGGATTTAATTAAAAAAAACAAGTGTGGGGAGAGTGAATGGAATTCCTTGATTATGTTTTGGTTTTAATGTCACACAAATATATTGGATTTATTCATTTCTCTTTGTTTGCGTAATTTTGTCTCAATGCACTTTCAGTTTGATTTTTCTATTGCCTTTTACTTTTTGGGGAACGAGGCATTCAAAAGTATATGACTAATTAATTTTAAATATATTTGTAAATCCTGATGATGGATTACTTCAGTGCCTCATGGCTGATTCATTGCTTTTCAGTAAGAGTACCGTCTTTGCTCTGCATGATGCCTGTTCCCGTTCTCCGATCCATGCTGTCAAAAGTGGTTCTCCCTGATGAACAGGGTGAGTAGAATTTGTTTTCAAACAGCACAACAATATGGTATTTCAGAACAGAGATACACCAAGATTACCTTTAAACAGGTAAGTATTTGTATTTTAAAACTATTTTCTTTGAGGTTCCATATAATATGACCTTGTGTCACAATATTAATGGCTTTGGATTCTGAATTTAAAATAAACGACATTGTTTGAAAACTACTGCAAGTTTCAGCCTTCAAAGGGAGATATATCTCTGCAAATAAAGACCACAGTGAACTTGAAGCAGATAGATGCTCAAGGTATACACAGAAGTGCTTTACATTCACAAGATTTTGACATACAGAAGAAGATATGTATCTATTATTTAGTCAGTGTCATACTTAATAATTTAGAAAGTAAGCAGTAGGTGGTCAACCTTCAAAGCACTTGGAAACAATTGAAGACTTGGATCCTGAGCCATGTGCTGGGCTCCGTGGGTGCCTGTAGCTACTTCAATGTGTCTCAAAAGATATAACATAATGCTTACTGAAGTTCTTTCCATATGGAACACAAAAAAAAAACTGTGAGGCCCATCAAAATGGCTCTAGTATCCCATATTTTTCTGTACCCACATTTTTGAGAGCATATACTTTCTAGAAGCATTCACCTGAGTTGGTTTTATTTTTCACAAGATATATCTATATACACTAAAACAAAGAGCTTTTTGTTATGAAGTATATGGACATACACCTCTCTGTTTTTCAGTTCCTTGGCATTCTTCAGGGCTTTTTCTACTTGTGTAATTAGATGCAGGAATCAGATTGGCTCTTGTCATCCTTTTCTGCTTACCTGTTGTGATTTTGGTTTTGGTCCCATGAATATGAATGTGGCCTTGGAAAATGTGCTCTGATACTGATGGGATAGACTGCCACCACCATGGGTAGTTTGGGGAAAAAAGACTGGGTTTTTACCTTTTAAAAATGAGGAAGAGACAGTTATGTGCTGAACAACCAGTTTTTTTCTGCATATAAGGGTGAAGATTAGAGAGGGACAAAAACAAAAGGGAAGAGTGAGAATCAAGAGGAAAATTGGAAGGAGTAAAGGATGGAGATGAGCAGGAGATGGTTAGTAAGGATGAATAGTTTGAACTTAATGTGATAAGCAAGTTCAAGGAAGTAGGTATGGTGATACATTAGTAGCACTGAAAAATTGTTTCCAGGAGCAAATTGTTGTCTTTTTTTTCAACTAAAACTCAACTATTTTGTAGGAATCCTTACAGATGACACTGTCGTAGCAAACACACATGATACTCAGGTGCTTATGACTCACATACTTGCTAAAATATTGTAGATAGATAGATCTTTCACAAGAAGTTTAAGAACTTTAGTACTTTAGACATGGTTTTGGTTTTATTTTGTTTTGTTTGTAATACATCCATTTGTTTTTTGGCAGGTGCTGTGTTTGCTTGTATTGCCTGCTTAGAAGTTGTGACTGGCACCATTTCACTTGCAGTTTTTAACATTATTTATGCAGCTACTGTTGCATGGTTTTCAGGCTTTAGCTTCCTCTTATCAGCAGGCCTTTGTCTAATTCCACTGGCCACCCTGTGGTAAGTACGAGTCAGGAGGGTGCTTCTGACTGCTTTTACCAGTAATTTCCGTTTTGACAAGAATTGAAGTTGAGTGCGTTAGTGCAGTAGTTCTCAAACTTAAATATGGCTTTAAATTGGAGAGGGGAAGATTTAGACTAGATGTTAGAAAGAAATTCTTCACAATGAGGGTGGTGAGGCCCTGGCACAGGTTGCTGGGGAAGTTGTGGCTGCCCCATCCCTCAAGGTGTTCAAGGCCAGGTTGGATGGAGCCTTTTGCAGCCTGATCTAGTGGGAAGTGTCCCTGCCCATGATGCCCCAAGGGATCTTTAAGGTCCCTTCCAACCCAAACCATTCTATGATTCTATCATTTTCAGTTTCATTGGCATTATTTCTTGTGTAGCTCTCCCTCCGGCTTCCACCCAAGTCAGGAACTGCTTTTATCTAGTAAGCCCATGGAATGTACAGGGGACTACTAGGAGTGGGACACGGCTGAAACAGGAAGACATGGCAATGTCTTCCCCAGAGGGATGGGGTAGGAGTGAGGGAGCCCAGGCTATGCAGCAGGTTCTTCCTCTCAGTGAGGCTTGTGATCAGTCTCTGAGAGGAGAGGCTCTAGAGATGCTGATAGCTATAGTTCCCTATTTTTCTCTCTCTTCAACACCTGCTCCCACACACCTTGCTGGAGCTTTTCCACTGTCAGCCCTGTCTGGCCCTAATCTAGCTACCTACATCCCTTCAGCTCCATACTGTGAACTTGACACCTAATTGCACAAAACTGAAATCTGCCCTGAAGGCACTATTCTACTGTTAATGTGATTGTGGTGCATCTTCTCACACTCTGTGTATACTGAAGGACTTACAATTAAAACAGCACAGCACAATTCTACTGATCATAGCAACGCAAGAAGTTACAATTAAAGAGCATACATAGCAATGTGATATGGATCATCCATGGATCAACTGTTTTGTTTTAGGCATGTTGATCAGGCCATGTCACTTCAATGGCAGAGAAAGTTTCTGTTAACAGCATTTTATTCTGCGCAAAAGATAGCAGATATTTACAGTCAGTATATCTTGCAGTCAGGACTGTAGCCTATCATCACTGTAATTTTTTTGAAGTTATTTTTCTTTTCTTTCTGTCATTAGTGTCTCAGATATCCCACCTTTTAAATAACCTTTCTCTAAACCCCTTCTTTTGAGAGTGTCATAGAGAGTTACTGTTTGAGAGCAGAAAGGGTAGTTCTTCCAGTGTGTAATACATCAGGCATAGATAAGTACTTATCAAAGACAGCAGTGATGACACTGTCTAACTTGAGTAATAAGGGGAAGTACCATCATTGCATTTGCCTACTAAGATACTTCAACAGCTTTGTGCCACAGAAGGTGGCTGTAGCAGGGCTCTGTGTGTGTGTTGGTTCTGAATCAGCATGCTGTATTGAACTATCTGAGCTGAAGATGTGTCTTATCTGTGTCTTACAGCTGGCTTCTGTGCACAAGCTGGAACGGGGAGGACTTGGCTCTCCTTGTGCCTGAAGAAGTATCCAGCATTGAGAGTGCTGATAGTTGAACAAAGGATTCACTTACCTGAGTTTTCTAATCTGGCATGCAGTGGCAGAGACCGTTATGTCATACAGAGACCAGAGAGATAACACCACAGTTGCAGACGCAAACTCAAAGTGACCCTACAGCAATAGGCACTAAATTGGTAGGACTCTTTATCCAGTCTCTTTTTAGTGCCTGAATAAAACTAGCTCTTAT
Source organism: Coccyzus lansbergi (assembly GCA_033558105.1). NCBI lineage: Eukaryota > Metazoa > Chordata > Aves > Cuculiformes > Coccyzidae > Coccyzus > Coccyzus lansbergi. The sequence continues at coordinate 4,310,869 of JAUMJK010000151.1, forward strand.
ACTTAACTATGCAAATAGGCTAGTGATGGCAATTTTAATGCTGCTTTCAGCATGAATAAAAAAAAAAAAAGGTAGGATAATGTTCTCTTTCCACTTACCCTTTCTCAAGTGTGAGAATGTTGGCTGTGAATTGTGATACATCTTGTATCATTCCAAGTGGGGTGAGAGAGATAAGCTTATCAGCTCAGAGGGTGCTGGCAGTTCTGCTGAAACCCATATAGAGCTCATGCTAGCTGAGGACATCTGAAAACTGTACAGCTGAAACAGCATGTCTAAATGGTGATGCCTCAAACCTGTCTGAAATTACTAAACGAAAGGTATTTTTCTCAGAAAGCAATCAAACTGGAGGCAGAGCTTGCACCTGCTATAAGCAGATTTATTGCTCTGCAGTTAGCCCAGAGTGTTTGTGCAAGTTTAATTCATGATCTGTGGAGCTTACCTGTGACTTAGTTCTTAAAAGGTATTGTCACATTTCCAGCGTGCAGAGCATGAAGTTAGGCCTGTGCTTATATTTTGCAGAGGCCATATTGCACATTTATTTTTATCGTTCTCCATATATTAGGGACTGCACACAGACACCTTCTATTTTATGTCCCACAGATATTTCCTGTTTTCTAGTTAAGTTTGCTGTACTTAGCTTAAATGTTTCTTCTAGTAAAAGGCTGCAACAGCATTTCTTTTCAGTGGATTTTGGATTTTTTTTATAACTCTGAAATGAGGTGACCAAATCTGAATCACACATCTAATCATTTTGCAATGAACGCACTTGAACAGCGTTTCTCCTCATAAAAGCACTTCACAAATACCATTAAGAACCTCCTTCTGTAATAGATAGTCTCCTCCCTGTTGCAGAGAGAGAGAGATCAACAGAGAGGACAAGTGACTTGCCCAGGGCCACTGGTGAGACTGCCAAAATTAGAAATGTTTCTGCATCGACTCTTCACCCTTTTGACTGAGATCTTTAAGTATAAATTATCCAGAGCTTCTGGAATGCACAGCACAGGTGTTAAGGACTGCTCCCACGTGGGTGTTTTCAAGAGAGTTTAACAGCTAATACTGTTCTGATCCCTGAAAGTACGGGTAGGTTTAATGTGACCCTCTTTGCCCTAAACAGATTAGATAGAGACATCAAAATAATGTAAAGTGGTTGGCATTCACAGAAAGAAAACTCCAGGAAAAGTAACTATGATGTGGGAAATGATTTCCCATATAAACCTCAGGATGAAAATGATGACAGACATAGCATATTCTCTGTAATTGGTGATCTCATGGCCATTAATATCCATCATATGAACACAGCACTTCTGCAGAAAAGATTAGGACCACATCATGGTACTATTATAGATCTATTTTGCTTGAACGACAGCATTGTTTCCAAACTACATATCATGATCACTGAAATGTTTGGAAGAGTGTTCAAATAAGATAAAGGAGGTTTTGTACTTTCCAGGCTACCATTACCTACCCATCACTAGTGAAATAAGTTTGGTCAGGACAGAAGTAATGAATATTTACACAGTGAACAGCTATAGTCAGCCCTTACCCTTCTGTCCTGCACTACAAAAGCTGATGTAGGTAATTAAAGATCATTAGCTTTTCCTAGCTAGTTTAGACACTAGCCAGTAAATAAAACTGTTTATCTCAGCTTCCTTGAGGTGCCCAAGTTGCTGCCAACTTTTTGGACAAGTGAGCCGAGTTTTACAATAATCATGGAGTCCAAAACCTAATGAGTACTTGTGGAGAGATTAAGAAAACACTGATGCAAATTATTTCAGCACAAAGATTACATTGTCTCCCTTGCCTCTTCATTATGCAGTTACATAAGGCTTTATGAAATTAACTGTTTCACACAAAACCGCCTGGAAAAAGTAAATCAGATTAAGAAGGGGTGTGTGCCTTCACTTCCTCTTGTTCAGTGCACATCTCTGCTAGTTCTTGGAAGGTAGCAACAAAGTAAACCCGTTCCACAGTCACGATGTGTCAGTCCAAATGAGAATAAGCAGGTACACTTTGGCAATGGCATTGTTATGGTTTGGTTTTGTTGTACAAGGTACTTGCAGTTTGCAAGGTATTTCTGGTAGACACAGCATTTGGAACTGGCTATAAGTGTAGTTCAAAACACATGAAGGATGTGAACTGTGTTTTTTAAAGTGCCTAGCACAGTGCAAGTTGATGAAACCAGGTACTAGTGTGCTTCAGATTATTAAGTCAAAATCAAGTTTATAACAGTTGCTTTATTTGTATATAAGTAAAAATTGTTTTGACAGAAATTAATAATAAAGTTTTCTTTTTTCAACTCTTCATATTTCTAGTTATTGTTTTGGGGGTTTTCACAAATAGCCAATGGGATGACTGGTGAAGGACTGTTTTATGTAAACGGAAGCAGCAGCACTATGACTGCTTTTTATGGTCATAACAAAGAAACAACCAGCAGTGTGGGAAGATGTATTTTCTCCTCCCTACTGTACCTGGGAAGAGGAACAGATGCTGCCCAGATGGGGGAATTGCAGCACAGGAACAGCACTGCTGTCTGCAAGAACGCAGCATGGGGCCTTGTGTGCACCAGTCAGACTCAGGGACCCAGAGCTGCTTTCCTCCCCTTGCTGAGGTTGGGCCCAATACAAACCCAAGGCTGGTCTGCCCCAGTTACATTTCTCAGCACTCCACGCTTGGCGAGCCACAGCATGTTGCTACAGAATGAGGCCTGTATGAAATAGGGAGGAGGGGTTGGGCCAGGAAGACTGACTGGTCTGCAGCCCAACCCCCTGCAGCACCAAGCAAGTGCAGCCCTTCTTTTTTATCTCAAAAGCTCTTTGCCTCAGTCCTGTTTAACTCCCATTACCCTATTAAAAACATAAGTTCTTGCACACACCTCTTACATGTACCCTTTGCTTTCCAGTCAAACTAAGCCCTCAAATGAAGATTCCTTGCTCTTAATATAGCTTGATCTCATCCAAGACTACAATAAAGTATTCTAATCCTAGGACAAAGCCTCCTAGCTTACTAGTCTGTGTCCACTCGTTGCTGCATTGATGAGAAACTCTACTAGGTGACTTGTCTTAATGTAGTTTTGCTCAGGCATAATAGCATCCATCCTTCAGCCCATGCCAGGAAAGGCCAAACAAGTGAAATGGCAAGCTATAGGACACCAGCAACTATGTACAACTATGGATAGCTCCATTTTCTGCACCTCTGTTCCCGGAAGAGTACTGGTGGGAAGACAGACCTGAAAATCCCCTAAAAGTCAATGCCCAGATCTTAAATTGCCCCAGGCTTGGCAAGATAATCCCTCAGCCTTTCTGTCCTGAGGCTACAGCAACACAAAGCCTACTGAACCCCACACGCTTGCATTGTGACAACAGTTTGTTTTTACTTTATACAAAACTGTCAAGAAACTTGGCAATTATAAGATAGTAGCCAATATTGATATTAATAAAGTGTATCAGCTCACAGGATGATCATGGCAGCCACAGAATAAAAAATAATGAGTTGGTTTATACTTGTGTGTTCAATTTATTAGTTCTGTTTAACTTCACTAGGGCAAAAAGATAGCAGGCCATGACTTTTATTTCATAGTAGAAGCCTCTAATTTCTGCAACTCAAGTGAAAGTTTTAAAAGCTCCACTTCTTAAACAAGTTTTAACATAAAACTAAAATAAAACCACCTCTGAATTGCCTTATACTATGTCATCTCATTGTTTCTAATTTACTGCAACATTTTGCAATAGATGCATATAAAAGCATCATAAAACTTACAAAACAGAAGCAAGAGGCTGTCACCCACATGGATAGGGAATCTGTGACAGCTTTAAACTTAATGAAAAGCAGAAAAGTTGTTTGGGATTGTGAAAGGAGGTTTATAGCAAATCCCCACTAAAATTATCTACAACAGATTAATCAGTGCACTTAGCAGTTTAACCAGGTTATTTAAACCTACTGAATAAACAGTTTCTGTGTTAGAAATAGTTTCAAGCTTCCCACATCTGACAAGAGATGGCATCTTTTACACCACAGACAGGTTTGGTTTTTTTTTGAAATAATATGCCACACCACATTAGCTGCCTTGCAGGTTTTATGTATGACATACAAACATGTATGAAATAACACTAGTGACAACCACCCACACTTCACAACATTTCTATTTCACAACACGCCCCACTTAAGCACATAAAACCTTTCAGTGGCCCACTCCTTTAAGAGGTATATTTAAGTATAGGTGTCTCATTCTCCCTTAAGATCTGGTTTAGTAAACCCACAAAAAAGTCTGTACTTGCCATCTAGTACCACTCTATCTTCATGTTCCTACTGCAGTAGCTTTATTAGGTACTGTCATAACGAAGCAGCATTCTTTCTTAAACCCCGAATACTGAAACACCTAGGTCTCTAGTACTCTTTTGGACTATGTTCCCAAATGGATTTTAAAACACTTCTTGAAACTCCAAATGGAACTGGTTTCTACTTTTGAAAACCAGAATATCCTCTCAGGGACACAGATGAAAAAAAATCCAGACCTTCTGGTTCCTTCTGACAGGGATACTTCCAATTCCACACAAGAGCTTAATGACTCACTCATGAATAACAGTCAACAGGGGAGAGAAAATGAATGTAGCAGGATTCTGTTGGCAGTGCAGAAGTTCAAGATCTTTAAAGATATTGTAAGAAAAAGGAACAACACTGTGTTGTGGATAAGATACTCTTGATTTATGACTAAATATATTTTGGAACGCAACAGCATTTATAACAAACTTTTATTCAATAGTTTAAAAAGTTTATGGAAGTTTTCATGAACAGAGAGTTCCTTGATGGAAAATACCTTCTTCTTGCCCTTAAAAAGTTCTTCTGCAAGAACATATATTAAATGCATTTACCTATAGTAACTAGTTTTAAAATGCAGGGATATTTTTGGATTTCTTGTATACATATACAGCATTTCCACAGTTAAGCTACTGTCCTGAGTGGTGTATGAGGAAACATTACTGGAACTTTCTAGTTACAGGACATTTATATAATTGACAACAAGCACAGAACAATTTATAGACTTTTAACATTTAATGTGCCTTTTCATCAAGGAAGGCAAATGATAACTGTGGGACTGCTTAACACAGTGTCATTTAGTATCATGTATTCAGATCTGCAGTATAAAGACATGCACTGAACATTTTTAGGGAGTACATTTTGTTACAATAAGCCAAGTTTGTATTCCATCATCATGTGTGGTTCTCCCATAACTTCACTCTGTGACGGATCTGGAAAAAAAAAATAAAAGGTTGACAGCATGAGGCTTTTACCAAGCTACAAAGGCAAATAACTATAAAGATGACTATAGTTTTTTTTTTCCGTAAGGGCACACTCCTATACCCCCACTTCAGTAAAACCAGCCAGTTCTACATATGCATGCTTTCCTATAGCCTGAATCTTGTGTTCAAGAAAACTCAAGTCTGACAGAGGCCTTTCCTCATAAGTGTCCCACATCTCTTTCCAGGGCAACTTCTCTGCACAACAGGAGCTCACATTCTGGCCCTTTCGTTACTTGAAGCATACGCATGGTTTCTCTTCTCCACCCAACTATCTGGTTTCACAGAAATTCTATGCCTGTAAGTATCTCTGAGATGTCCTCCATTCTGTAAAGCACAATTGACATCAGGCACTGCACTCAAAGGTTATCAAGGGATACATACAAGAAATAAAAATTAAAAAAATAAAACCAAGGCTAGAAAAAAGGTTCCAACTGCACTTTGGAAGAAATACACGATTCTTTAGGGAGCGTATCAGCATATTTTCCTTCCATAAATAAAGCATATGACTTTGTTTCCTCCAGAGACATCAAAATTACTTAATCCAGCCCCAGAGAGTGCACAGAATCTTACCAAAACCACTCACTAACCCACTCACTCTATTAAAATCTAACAGCTTATTGTGAGCAACAGCACATAACCAAATTTGTGTTAACTATGTTTGACCTGGCTCTAGCTCCTGAACTAAATTAAAATTCCTTCCCATGTTCTCTGTAAATCCAACTCGGAAAATAACCCCATATTTACCTCATGCCTCTAGACTCCCACTTACCCTTTCATTAGTTCCAGTTTCTTGTCTCCTTTGCTCTTTCCATTCTCCAATCCCACCTCAAAACACCCTCTGCCTTCTTCCACATTCTTAACTACCAGCTAGAACGAAATCTAAACTATTTTTCCAAGTTTATTCTATTCCACGCGTACTAGCAGTCAGTCAGTAGCTCACAACACAACTGCAACTGATAGTTAATTTGAAGGAGCCTTCCCTTGCCACATCACTGGTTCCTTACTTCAGTACCTCTTCTCAAGCCTTTCTTTCTTTCTAATAACAGAATTAATAAAAACTTTGTATCTTTATAACCTCTACCTAACAAAATAAATAGTTCAAAGGTTCCTGACGAAACAGGCATGCAACACAAGCATGTAATCTACTCCTTTGGAAACCCAGCCTACAAGCAAATACTGGTTCACCTACTATTTCAGAGCAATTTCCGCACAACTAGCAAAACCACAGTTATTTTTCCCTTTCCCGGTGCTTCTTTCCCTATTGTTTTTCTTTATTATGTGCATTTAATTAGCTTATTCCATAGGGGCAAAGAACTTCAGTTCCCAAATTTTAACTTTAAATGTTTGTATAACAGTCAAAACAGTCATTTACCATTAAGGATATCCTCAAAACCGATGCATTCAGCATTTCCTCTCAGCGTGTCCAATGCTATGTTTGAGCTATGAAGAAATGGGAGACGCTGGACCTATAAAAAGACAACAAGAGTTCAAGTTTCTGCAAGTCTGAAATTGAGGGAGCTTATATTTGGAATTTTCAGTCTGAAGTGACTGAGAAAAGTGACAGGCAAAGCCACTTCTTTCAAGAACAACAACAAAATAAGGTATATGGAATAGGCTGCCCCAGGGAGGTGGTTGATTCACCTTCCCTGGAGGTGTTTAAGGCACGGGTGGATGAGGTCTTGAGGGACTTGGTTTAGTGTTTGATAGGAATGGTTGGACTAGATGATCCGATGGGTCCCTTCCAACCTGGTTGTTCTATGATTCTATGATTCTAACTATTTGCACATGTAGACAGCCAAATCTAGGTAACACCACCAACTTCTATTGTTTGTCTCTGTTTTGAAAAGAACAGCCTTTCACTGGGTTTGTAGCTTTCTCTGGATTTGTAACTACTACAGCAAATACTGTAGTAAAAAAAAGGAAGGGATTTTTTTCCTCCTCTGTTATCGCATGAAGCTGGAGAGGCTCACTGCTACAAACACACTGACACCCTCAGGTCTTTACTGGGAGACTGACATACAGCAGTGCTTGGGAACCACATTCATTTCTACATCTCCCACACAAGTCAGGAATATAAACGAAAGTCATACTGATTTTCTCATCTAAACATAATCCTGAAGTTAACTGCAATTAATCAAAATCACAATTATTTCTTTGATCCCCACCAATCAGAAAGCTTCACATCCAATCCCAATTACTTTCAACACTCTTCTGTATGCTTCACTCACAGTATAACAAAACAAAATCAAGTGGTACACAGAGCATTCAGACTATACATATTCTGAGAACAGCATATTTGTAGTTACGATTGCATTCACTACCAGTAGTGATACTTATGTTACACCACAAACATATTTTATGACCTTAAAATTATCAGGTAGCTATCTCTTTACACATAAAATATGCCCCAGATTTCCATAATTCCCACTGGTACAATTGTCAGGAGTTCAAATGCTCTATTCCGGTAAATATTTTAGAAAAGTTAAATTAAACCAAAAGAGAACTTGCACACCTAACACGAAACTGGGAGTGAAAAACCTTCTCATCACTTTTTCCCTCTCCTACCCCCAAAGAATTCCTGCAGAGACACACTAGCAGGATATCCTCACCTGCCTCATTTTCTGCCATGTGCTAACATCAGTTAGGAAAAAGATTTTTCCTCCTAAGACAGCACAGCTGAGATCAAGAGATGCTTTCATCGTCCTATCTGACTTTTGCATCTTCAGGACCAGTAATCCCGGTCAAGTTTAGTGCAGTTCACTGTGGGTTCAAGTAGTACCTGATCCACTGGAAGCGAGTATAGTATCACTCCAACTCATTTGCAAAAGCAACTTTTTTCTATTTATTGAAAGTTGTCAAGCTATTAAAAGTTTGCTATCACCAATGAGCTTCTATGTTTCCTAACAGTCAAAGTCAACCTCCCCCCAGTTACTCTCCATCCTAGGAGACAAGAAGGAAAAGGAGACAGACTCAGCTCCCTAATTACAAGTTAAAACCTTTGACCTTCAACACCCTGTAGACTTCTGATCTTACAAAAAAGGCTACTGAACAATAATAAGTGCACAGTAACTTCTCTACTTCAGGTTTCATGTTATCGCTATATCCACTCCCTTACTGCCACCTGCTTCAGACTCCGAAGGCTTTGCCCTACAGATGCAGAGATTCCTTCCCAAAGGAGAGTATTAATTTCTCCTACTTTTTTTCTGAAGGCTTACAGGAAGCTAGTCTACAGAAAATGTAGAGCAGTTACCACTTCACCAAGTAACCAACAACAGAACAGCTGCTGAAATGCTTTCGCATATTGACTATAATGTATATGATTAATTGCAATGTTTGATTCATTGGTTTTATTAAAAGCAGACCAGGGAAAGCAATAAATGCATATTCCAAGATAAAGATTTTTTTTCCAAGTTATACCAACTGGATAAAAATTCCTACCTGTTTCACAGCTCTGAATTCCATCTGCAGCTTTAAAGGTGCATGGATTCCTTGAATGTTTCTCAGTGTGTCAAAGTTTGTTTTATCTTGATTTAACTGGAACTGTCACAAACAACATTTTTATTTTAGAAAAAAGCTATTCTCAAGTACATCCATAGAACAGATTTGTGACATCCTACTTAACTATACATGACTGTTTATAGGTAAAAATTCAGTGATTCCATCATATCTATGTCAAATGTACACAAAAGACAGTGAAATTGAGATTGCTTTTTGCTGGATTTTATTACCAATCAATACTAGTGATTTTATTGTGTTATTTTTTGATAATCAAGACATTTAACACCACCAAGTGGTGCAGTTTTACACAGCTTACATTTTATACTGACAACATTGCAGTAAAACTGGTTTAAAGTAAGAACACAAACTTGAAAGCCACAATTGATGTTACTGTCAGCCATTAAAGATTCTACTTGAAAACACTTGAAATACTTCTTTTCTAATGACAGGAAGACAGCACACCATATATACTCCACACAACTCTAAAAAGCTCATAATTTTAATGACTGCTTTAAAATTTATTAGTGAGGTGAAGAAAGCATATGTATATATTTAGTAGTAGACTCTTAATGAAAAAGTGCTGGCACATGACTACTGAAGTACACTAGAGTAACTTATGCTTAATGTTAAACTTAAGCCCGACTAATCCAGTCTAAGTTTTGGCTTTTATAGTTAATGACTAAAGAAAAACAAAAATTACAAATCTTATTTTAAAACCTGTACTTAATTACCATGACCAAAGCCTACCAGTATGATAAAATCATCACGTTTATGTGAAGATTGGAACATTGCATCCAAATACTGCTGTTGCTTCAAGACATGTTAGTAAATCAGATATTCTGTGCTGACACAAGAGGCACCAGAGATAAGATTCGGTTTAGCTAGCTATTTAGCCAAGGTTGTCAGTCTAGTTTTTCCTATTACCTTCAAGAGTGGTCTGCGGACCACAGGTGAAGCGATCGACAAGTGACAACTAAGCCAGATATATTTCAAACGCTTCCAACTAACTGTATGTCCCAAATTTATAAGTAAGGTGAAAAAATTTAATGAAAAGAGTTTATAGGTTCACAGACCAAAAGCGTGAAAACGAAGATAGACAATAAACTTATAGGCAAAAGGGGGGCTAGCTTTCCAGAGGCAATAAATTTGTCCCCTGCCCAAGTATAGGGGCTGCCTACACAACTAGTTTACTAACTTTTAGATGAGTAAACATTACTAAGTAAATGCCTACTTTGAAACCTACTTATGTATCTTAAGTGGAAGGAATCACAAGTGGGAAGTTAACATTAAACAAATTTGGCAACAATGCAATTTGTATAAATAAAATGTTAATGTTGTTGAACACATTTATTCTGTTAAAGGCAAGACGCTGCTCATTACATGTTACCACACAAAGTGGTCCCAGTAACCCCCCTGCTAATTTAAACTTAATACCTACTTAAGAGTGAAGATGATTATATTTGATGCAACACTTACATTTTTTTCTGACAGCTCCAGTGGGTGGCTGGGCATCAGTTCATTTTTGACACTTGTAAAGCTAGAAATACAAGGAAAATAAATTGATCACAATTAACACAGATAACAGACTACCCCCCAAAAAAAAAAAAAAGCACTAAACAGTGAAGCATCAAATAAGACCTCTAACTACAGCACTACCAGAAGAAAAAAACACTTTCATTGACGCATTCCTTTTTCTTTGTTTGACAGAACAGAATAGCTTTTCTTTCTTGATCACCTTCAGAAAGAGAAATCTACTAACAAATGAAAACATCACACATATAATTATGTCCAAGCTACTGAGTATCGTACGTACCTTTCCCCCTATCATAGTTATATTACTCACGTTTTAAACCCCGTTAACTTATTTTAGATTCATTATGTATGACATGCACATAGTTTTGCACACATGAAAAATGTCAAAAACTAAAGACACTATTTTTACTATATTAACTTTAGTTTTTGTACCAATGCTTAAATTAACTATACCCAACAGAGCTGTGGCATGGCCATACGCATGTATTTTACAGCTACCTTATCTGTCATCGTTATTAATACTCTGCCATCACTTTCCTAAACAGGCATATCAAACAGTAAAAGTACATTAATATTACCTACTTCTTGAAGTGAAAAGTTTCACAGAAAAGACTGAAAGACAACCTGACAGAACACATGCACTTTAGACTACAGTTTTTAAGATACATCTGCCAAGAACAGTCTTTAAAAAAGTTAACATCTAATACAAGCTTTCTTCCGATACCTGAAGTTGAACATCAGCTATTGCACAACTCAACAACAAAAAGTAAAGCGTACCCTCGACGCAGAAGATCATGACCTTCAAATGGTCCTGAGGCTGAAAATTCTGTAAATGGGATGGTATCCTTCAACAGAGAAGAAGCACCTCTGGAATTCTGGAAGAAAAAACCTCAGGATTATTTTAAGTGAACCAGATCACTTTCATAGTGGCCACTAGGCCAGACAAGTGAAATAAAATTCTCAAAGACTCCTTATACTACTCACATAATAGCCTTACGGTTTAGTCTCCTTCATTTTTTCTTCTTTAAAAAAAACCCTCACCAAATTAGAGCATGTTTTTTTGACTCAGCTGAAACAGTTAAACTTGCACTTACTCCCTTGTTTGTTCCCACCCTGGCCTGCAGTGATGGGAAAGAAGGTGGCAGGCCACGCTCAGCTGACAGGACAGAAAAGAATATGTCCCAGAATTCCATAATTTACTTCAATACAGACAAAATCAAGTAAGATCAAATCCATTTTATCTGTGGTTTAAGGCTGCCATAAAGAGGACAAGGTTTATTCAAGCAGTCTAGTTAACTGAAAGAGCAAAGGAAAAACAGTAACTTGCAGAAGAGGAGCAGAAAAATACACCTCCAGACTCATTCAGTAAAGGCATCTGAACTCAGACCACTAATTTCAGGCCAACCTGCCCAATTTTACTGAAATGATTTCAAGAGTGTTCATAAAAATTGCTTCAGCGATAGATGGACGTATAATAAATTCTAGAAAGTGAGAGCAATCATCTCTAGAAGGTGAGAGTGATGAGCTGTTCTGTGTGTGAATTTCTTCCATCAGCACGGTTGCATCCAAGAGAAGATCCACACTTATAGTCTAATGCGTTGACTATCAATAACGTAACAGCTATTAGAAAACTCTAAGCCACCTGTCATTACATGCGTAAGAAGCATCTACTAACTAACACATTCGACACGGGCTAGACCTTTCCAAGATTGTTCAAATGACACACGTTGCCTGGGAGATAGGACACAAAGACAGATCACTACGAAAGTCAAACATGAGGAGAAAACCATGAATTACTCCGCTAAGTAAGGCCCTCAGGACACGGCGTTGCCTGAGGTGTCCACATCCCTGCTGCCTACCGCGGCGCGGGGAGGCCTGACCAGGCAGGGCTGCGGGCCTGGGATCACCGCGCCCCTTGGACTCCCCCCAGCTCCCAGCAGGGCTTTAATCGCAGCCTCTGCGCTTTCCCGGACCCCAGCACCCGCAAGGGCCCGCAGACTGGCTCGGGGCGACGGACGCTGCCCCCCGGTGAGGGCCCGACCCCGCAGCACGAGCAGGCCGGCCCCCCATGACTCAGCACGGCCCCTCGCCCAACGCCCGTCCCTCCCACCCACCCCGCCTCGGGGACCCGGAGAGCTGAGGACGGCGCGGGTGGGGACGCAGAGAGCCCTGTCCCCACCCCAGAGCGGTGCCCTCCACCCCCTGGGCCCGGTGCCACCAGCCCGCGCTCACCATCTCGACCCCACGAGAGCAACCACTTCCGCCTCCGCCTCCCCACTTCCGCTCCGCCCTCTGCGCGCGCAGTCAGGGACGGGCCGGAGCAGGTGGGGGCGGGGCCTCGAGGGAGGAGGCGTGGCCTAGGAGAGAAGGGCGAGGACAAACAGCATATGAGACGCCGCTTGTGGGCGTGGTTTCGCAGATGGGGCGGTGCCTCGAGGGGCGGGGCCTCGAGGAGGGGGCGGGGCAGAGGGTGCTTGCTGCCCTTTGTGGGCGTCATAGAGTGATAGAATCACCAGGTTGGAAGAGACCTGCCAGATCATCGAGTGCAACCACTCCTATGCAACACTAAACCATGTCCCTCAGCACCTCATCCACCCATCTTTTAAATACCTCCAGGAAAGGTGACTAAACCACCTCCCTGGGTAGCCTGTTCCAGCATCTAATGACCCTTTCTGTAATTTTTTTTTCTGAGGAACAGCCTGAACCACCCCTGGCGGAGCTTGAAACCATTCTGTCTTGTCCTGTCCCATGTCACTTGGGAGAAGATGCCAGCACCCTCCTCTTCACAACCTCCTTTCAGGTAGTTGGAGAGAGCAATGAGGTCTCCCCTCAACCTCCTCTTCTCCAGGCTAAACCACCCCAGCTCTCTCAGCTGCTCCTCATAAGGCTTGTTCTCCAGCCTCCTCACCAGCTTCATCGCTCTTCTCTGGATGTGGTGTTGGTGATGACTACATTCCCCTCTGGTGGTGTGGGGACCCAAGGCTCTCTCTCTGCCCCAGTAACCTCCCTGGCCATGGGATGCCCGCTTCCAGTGTGCTGGCTCATAGACTGACTACTCTGTTCCCACACACTGGCAAAACCCAGCTGTTCTGGTGCCACCCTGGCCCCAGGTAGGAGCTGGAGTTGGCCAAAACCTTCCTGCCGCCGGTGTTGAGTGAGAGGTGCTTTTCTTGGCCAAACCCATACTCTCCCACAGGCAGCAAAAGCAGAGAGCTTGGATGAGCCCAACAGCATATAGAATTCTTGAACAAAAAAAAAAAAAAAAGTGAGGATTATCTTAAAATAATCAAATCCCCTTACACTGCAGCTTTTGAGATACACCTGCCAAGAACCTTCTTGAAAAAGTCAGCATCTAATACACATTTTCTTCCTATACCTGAAATTGGACATCAAATATGGCACAACTCAACAACAAAAAATGAAGCATACACATGGCACAGATCACAACCTTCAAATGGTCCTAAAGCTGAAAATTCAGTAGTTGGAATAGTAACCTTCAACAGAGAAGAAGCACCTCTCGAATTGTGGAAGAAAAAAAATCTTAGGATTATTTTAACAGAACCAAACCCCTTACACAGTAGCTTTTAGGCTCAGCAGATGAAACCAAGTCATCAAATACTCCTTATACCATGCTTCTTTTTTTTTTTTTCTTTCCGTGCTGACAGCCAGAGGTAGCAAAACGAATCATAGAATCATTAGGTTGAAAAGACCTTAGAGATCATCAGCTTCAACCATATCTGTCTGCTACTAAATCATGATCCTTCTCCTCTGGGCAGCCTTCTAGCCACTCTTCGCCAAGCCTATTGCTCTGCACAGGGTTTTTCTGTCCCAAGTGCAGGACTCTGCACTTGTCCTTGTTAAACATCATCCCATTTGCCTCAGCCCATTGATCCAGCCTGTTCAGATCCCTCTGTAGAGTCTCCCTGCCCTCCAACAGATGAACACTACCTCCCAGTTTAATGTCATCTACAAATTCGTTAAGGGTGCATTCGATCCCCCCATCCAGGTCGTGTCAGCAATGCCTCCCTGGGTCAGCCATTGAGCCTCCCTGGGCAGTGCTGTGTGAATAATGGGTGTCAGGGTGTACTGCTCTACCACGGACCATGAGCAGTCCTCTGGGCCCTGATCATCTGTCAGTGACCCATAGGGACAGGCCTGCAGCAGGTTAATCTTCGAAAATCAATTTTGAGAAAAATGGATAACAGCTGCTATGTTAGTACATGGGTATTTATAGCCACAGTAGCAGTACGGTAATGGAATTAATGTTAGGTTGCACTGAAAGAAATTGAAAGACTTTGTGAAGATCAGGAGAAAGTTTGCCACAGATTTCAATGCATAGCTTTAAATGCGCATCTGATGTATCAATTTTACATATTTTTTCTGAGATCCATAGCCCTTTAAGATTTTGCTCCAAATTTTCCTGCTGCTACACATGTCATATGTGACATGAAACACCATATCTTGCACAAAAAGACATACTGGAATGGGGATTTTATATATGTTTTAGTGGCACACTCAACTTGGGAAAAGAAATACTGAAAAAATAATACACTTCATACTCTGTTTTCCTCTTGCCTGGCAAAATCAATTCACCATTTAAAAACAATCATTCTCAACCAGAGTTCTGGCCCTTTGTATTCAGGTCTTAGGCTTAAAGTAAAGACTTCAAAAGAATAAGAATGCAGAACTGGGATTTTAAAATAATTTTTAGGAAAACGGGTACCACAAAGGTTTCTCTGATCTTAGAATTATAATGGGTGCTTGGATATTGTAGTGCTGGATTCATTATTATAGAATAGATGTGAATACAAAAAACAAATCAAGTTCCTGTTTAACTGCAGCTTACAGAAAAACACTAGGTTTGTCACTAAATGTATTTATTTATTGACTGAGTTTGTTGATCAGGATATGACTGTAGAGATGAAACATCGAGCTTTCAAAGTCATTCTTGTAGGACACAGACAGGATGCAATCACTCCATGTACATTTTTGACATCACTGCAGTCCACAGTCTAGGCTGCATAACATAAAAGAACATACATTGCAAGAGAGATCTGGTTTTCCTTTAAAGGCTTTCATGGTAGGGAAAACTTCCAGACATAAACACAAATCACACACATGTTTTTTCATCAAATCACCAAGTATTTTAAATTTGAGCAAGGCTCAATTTCTTTCACAAGTGGCTTTGTTCTAGTGATCTTACAGTGAGTATCTCAGCAGTGGATGACTGGAGTAGTATCTCATTCCTCTCTGCAGCCCTTCTGCAAGTTGGTAGGAGTTGTGTGAGCAGCTGTTGGGCTGACCAAACTCTGATCAGAAATGAGAGCACGCGGTGAGCGATGAGTGCTTCAACTGCTCAGAAGCAGTAAGAATAGCTGCCATCTGTATTGCATATGATTTCAAGACTGCCTCCAGCACCAGGCTCACCTGAGTGCAGACAGGAGCCCACAGGCACTGCCCCAGGTGCAGCAGCTCCAGCAAGCAGGTCTCTGTGTGCTGAAGCCTTCCTGCTGGGAGCATTGCTATTGTGCGGGCCTGCATACTCTGTCTGAAGTCAACTTCCAGGCCTGCACTAACAGAGTGGAAAGTTGGATGCAGAGACTATGGCTGCTAAAGAGGCTGTTCTTGTATGTGGACACTTTTAAAAGATCTATGTGGATTAAAATTAGTGTGATGATAACAACAGCTCTTCTAGAAGAATTACTTACGCAACATTAGGATTATTCATTTCATACTTTGCTTTTAATGATAACCTGTAAATTATTATTTTTCTAAGAATTACTTTTTCATCATTTTGTGTAGAGAAAGTTTCAAATGTATGAATGTTTTAAATGCTTTCTGGATGTTTTTTGCCTCAGCATTTTTGGAATGTGAAATCTGGTCTCTTTGGTTTAGCTGGAGGACTTCACTGAGGTTTCAAACCATATTTAGACCATGGATTCTTTTATCTTTCGGAAATGAGGAAAGTGTTTACTCTTTTTTAAAAAAACTCATACTGTTTCAAATGCTCTTTTAGCAGTTAAATTTGTGTTAACAAACATAAAACCTCATTAAACAAGGTTTTAGACAGCCTGACTTAAAGCAAATTCCTGTTTCAATTACTTAGCTTTTTTCTTGCCTGAATCCCATCGTGGCATCATTTCATGGGAGGTCTGTACATTTCCCATCGAAGCCTTGGGGAGAAACTTCCCTGATGGACTGCAAGTTTGTCATGGCAGAGGCACAGCATAGCTAGAGGGGCAAAGGCTGCCACATCCTAGCCTCTTCTGCCCATGGAGGAGATCTATGGAAGCAACTCTCATCCAGGAGCTCTACTGCTATGTTGAAGCAGTTTTTGAGCTCATATATCCAGCCTTTCCACAGATTTAAGTGGTACTTCTTACCTCTCCCCTTCTCAGAGCTTTTTTGAGTATAGTTAGATGGAACATAGATACCATTGATTTATAATATCAGTCCCTCTTAATAAAAGCATAAGGAATATGTTATCAAAGGAAAGTTGCCTTTGTATGCAAAGTTTTTAATATTTATGCAGCTTTGTCATTTTTCAATATATAATTCCTTAGACATATCCATGGTACATGAACCTCTATCAGAAGAAACCCTTTATCCTGTGGGACTGGGAAACTCTTTCACTCGTTTCTGTCAACAGCCAGTTATAACCTGCTAAAGTGAAAGTACTTTTTATTTGGTTTTAATCAAATTAAATAAACACATTTTCTTTGATCTTTAAGAAGCCCTTTCTTGTTAACTTGCTTTATACTTTTATGTTTTGGCATTCATTGTAAATCTAATTATTTAAAAACTTATTTTGTTTTAAATTATTAAACCTTTTCTGAATTTAAGATAAACAGGGGCATGTTTTGTTAAAGATTAAAAATAAATTTCACACAAAACTGCAAAATGTAGCAGAGATAATAATGTGTAGGCGTCAGAGTGTTCCAAAACAAGGCTCTCTAGGGGCTCTTCTGAACACAGGGCTACGTTAAAACCCTGTTCTGAAACGGCTCAGGAAACCCCTGACTCTAACCCACCCTTTCCTGAAGCTGGTGAAAGTATTTAGAAAAAAAGTTACTGGTAGCAGGGAGAAAAAAAAAAAAATCCTACATATTGCCAAAGCAGATGATTTTTTCCTGTTTGTTTACCAGCAAACACGGCAGCTTGCAGAATTTTCTTGAGTCAAAACTTGCCTATCCTCATTACACCCTCAGTACCTTGTTTTCTCTCTATGATATGTAAACTTTTTAAACGTGCCATAGTATCCAGTGGTGAAATAATACCAAAAGGTCCTCTTTTAATTATTTGTTTTATAAGTCATTAGTTGATTTTAAGAGAAAAGCTAGCGTATCTGTTGAAGTGTCTTCAGTTCCTGTTTTGGTAGGTCAAAGAAAGGATGCCAGTTGGCTTTTAATCCAGGTTACACACTTGGATTAAAAAGAGGTCCTGAAGTGAGGTATTTTTTTGTAGTTTATCAGTGCTTTTGTAAGTCTAGGGCTTTTATTTGTAGCAATCTGATGTTCGGACTCTTAAGAAACCTGGGCTGCAATTCTGTGCGCTCCTTTTGTGGACTCTGTAAAGCTGTAATGGGGAGAGCCGGTCACTAGGGGATGCTCAGTAACCAAACCCTCCGAATCAGACCCGTTCAGTCTAGCTGTGAGTTAGGTGCTCGTGGCTTATTTTGAGTACTTTTTCTCCTTACTCGCAATGCTGCAAGAACTATGAAAAAAAAATTCTCAAGTTAAAAAGCAGTGTACATGCAGAGGCTGAAGATACATAGGCAGGACCTGGGGGAATGCCACAAGGAATATTTTTCTATTAATAGGTAAAGAGCAATTTTCAGTAAACTCTGTTACCTCCTGGTGACAATATAATCCTTAAACTCATCCTTCAGCCTGAATCAAATTATTAACTATCCATGGAATTATAGAATCACAGAATCATAGAATAATTGGAAGAGATCTTAAAGATCATCTAGTTCCAATCCCCCTGCCATGGGCAGGGATACCTCCCACTATATCAGGCTGTCCAAGGCCCCATCCAACCTGACCTTGAACACCTTGAGGGATGGGGCAGCCACAACTTCCCTAGGCAACTTCTTCCAGTGTCTCACCACTCTCATGATGAAGAAATTCCTCCTTATATCAAGCCTAAATCTACCCCTCTCCAGTTTATACCTGTTCCCCCTAGTCTTATCACCACAAAGCCTTTTTGAATAGTCCCTCCCCAGCTTTCTTGTACTGGAAGGTCACTATAGGATCTCCTGGGAGCCTTCTCTTCTCCAGGCTGAATAAGCCAAACTCTCTTAGCCTGCCCTCATATGGGAGGTGCTCCAGCCCTTGGATCATCTTTCTAGCTCTCCTCTGGACCTGTTCCAACAGCTCTATATCCTTCTTACACTGAGGATTGCAGAACTGGACATAGTACTGCAGACAAGGTCTCACAAGAGAGGAACAGAGGGGCAGAATCACCTCCCTCAACTTGCTGGCCATACTTCTTTTGATAAAGCCCAGGAGGATACAGTTTGGCCTTCTGGGCTACAAGTGCACATTACTGGCTCATGTCAAGCTTGTCATCAACCAGCACCCCCAGCACTCTCCAGGGCAGCTCTCAATCATGTCTTCCTCCATCGTGTAACAGGGATTGCCTCAACACAGGTGTAGGACCTTGCACTTGGCCTTGTTGAACCTCATGAGGTTCCCAGAGGCCCATTCCTCCAGCTTGTCCAGGTCCCTCTGGATGACATCCTGTCCTTCCAGTGTGGCAACTGCACCACTCAGCTCGGTGTCATCTGCAAATTTGCTGAGGGTGCATTCAATCTCTCTGTCAACATCATTGATGAAAATATTAAACAGCACCAGTCCCTGTATGGATCCCTGAAGGACACCATTTGTCATGTATCCCCATCTGGACTTTGAGCCATTGACCACTACTCTTTGAATGCAACCGTCTAACCAGTTTCTTATCCACTGTACTGTCCACTGTACTTATCCACTGTACTGTCCATCCTTGGAATCCATATCTCTCCAATTTAGAGAGAAGGATGTTGTGGGAGACCATGTCAAAAGGCTTTATGGAAGTCTAGATCACATCTGATGGTTTACCTGTGTCAAAACCCAGTGTTTATCTAGTGTTTATGCAGTCAGGTTCTTACTGCTCCATAAACTCTTTTTTTTTTTTTGGCACTGAAGCAAAGTCCTTCATGAGAATTCACAGGGAAAAAACTCCCATTTTTATCTCTCTCCTTAGCCTGGAGTGATTTGCTTCCCAGAAGAACAACCACCCTGCACATATAGGTGAGACTGAGAGCGTGTTTCCTGTAAGAGTGTCTTCCTAAGGGAAACCTTGAAAATAATTAATAGTAGCCACAGCTGAAAGAATTGAATGGAACATTATTTCCCATTCCTGCTGCTGTGCAGGAGAAAAATCACCCAAGAGTCTGCCAAAACGCCTAGTAGAAGAAGGGAGCCTGAGAGTGCTCTGACTCATAACCATATCCATTAAGCAGGAAGATAATCAGAAGTCACCTCAATTTCCTCTTACAGCTGAGGACAATAAATGAGCCAGGAATCACCAAGCTGAAAAATTAGCATTTTGCACAGAAAACCGACGTTTTCAGCAACCCCCACTATGTATCACTAAATAAAAATATTTATTTTCACCTTAAGAAACTGTTGTCAGAAAATTTTCTCCATGTACTTTTCCTGTCATTTTAAAAACAAAAACATGACAAAGTTTCCGATCTAACCGCGGTGTGCTACTTAAGAGCACCATCATTATTCACATGGATAGCATTGTGATGGCTGGCTTGGAAACAGTTAAGGCTCAAATCTTCAAAGGTAATTATGCATTGAACTCCTCAGGATTCGAGCCAGGTTTAGCCAGCAAAACAGGAGCAGGTCTACAGCCTCCTGCATTTTGGCCAAGCTTGGGCTTAGGTTTGATGCTGATGACTCATTTGTGATAGAAAACTGCTGTTTGCTTGCAAGTAGGTAAACAGAAATTGTAGTATATAGTAAGCAGCTTGTATGCAGACCCTGACACTTGTTGAGAGCTTGCCTGAATTTCAGAGGATTCATGAGTGCAGTGATGCCACTGTGAGTGGACTTAACAAGTCAAGGTTGGAGCAAACCAGCTGTGTTGTTTTTGTACAGGACTATTGCAGTGTTTCTTCAGAAAAAGCTTTTAAGAAATTCAATGCTCTTATATTGCAAAGGGTGTTGGCAGTTAATTAATTGTTTCTATGGAGAAAATAATGTATTAATTTTTTTTTCATTTTTCTGGAAACTATGATTATGTTTCCCATGAATGATTTTATTCATACTTCCTTACTGTAAGCTTTCCACACAATGGGCTTAACTTTTTTTTTTCTCTTTGAATTGCGTCTCTTAATTCAGAATGTCTACGCTACCTGTTTTATAACACGTATTACTATTTTGTTGTATGTATTAAACAGCTTACATCGTGATCCTATGCTCAAGTTTATTGCTGAAAGTTGCTAAAAGTCCACTGCTAGAACTTTGTTTTACAATGACATTTCCTATTCACTTTATATAGCAACATTAGGAAATGCTTGTGACAGAAGCCGTCAATGAATTCAAACAGTAGCAGGCCTATACTTACTAAATAAAAGTCACAGCAGAGAATCAATACAAGTTTATTTCCACAAAGTTATTGAAGCATATGCCATTATAGTGTCATAGAGGTTATTTAACATGTTATTATTTAACACAATAAATGAAAACTAAAGAGAAAGCAAGCAGGTTACTACCAACAGGCAAATTCTCTATTTTTAGTTTCAGAAGAAATTACAAACTTCATTTTTGTGAAAGAAGATGGTGAATTGGATTCACAGTCACCTTCCAGGTTAAATAAAAAAAAAAAAAAAAAAAAGGAAAAGAAAAAAAGAAAGGCAAATATTTAGAAGAATTAGGTTTAGGCTGGAACAAAGAAGATGTGAATGAACTGTGAAAACTTGTGTGGTTTCTTCCTCAGAAGGACTTTTTTAAGTTGTAAAAGATTACCGGAAAAACAAACCCCAAGCCGTTTATTCAAAAGAGCAAACAGTCCTGAAAGGATTTGGGAAATATATACAGTGGACATTTCAAGAGAGACTGTCATATCCTCTTCTGTGAGTAAATTTGTGTGAATACCTTTGTGGTGGAGGATCAGAGTGGGCAGATCAAAGTAGTATATGGGCTCAAGGGAGAAGAGGAGGGGGAAGGGACGTCGACATAGGATCCCATTTGGATTCAAGGGCTCTATTTGGCTCTTGAGCCCTGTCCACTGCTGTTACAAAGAACCATGTTTTATGATTGTTTTCATAACATCTTAATTAACTTGTGTATTAAGTTAACTTGATCCCATTCCTCTTCCTTCTTCATTGACTGTTCTTATCCTGGGTGACTGTGTTGGAACTTCATTGCTCTGGTCATGATGCAACTTCATGTCTGGACAGAAATTATATACAGTCAGTTTATGCCTATTTGTTCTGATGGCTTTGCTGGCTTTTAGCTCACACATTTCATACTCCATGAAGAGGACATGAGACTCCAGACTGTTTGTGATAATCCCCGTAAGCATGCCCAGAACATGCTTCAATTTTACATTTCTTGAACCTGAATGAAAAGTCACAATTTTGTAGAGTGCTTTAGATGAGGTCACAGCAGTGTCTACATGGCTGCAGTAACAAAATTCTCCTCATACAGGATGACTTTTTTTTTTTCATAGTTGCATCACAGTGGTGCTTTATAGGCTACTCTCAGACTTTCTCTTTACCAGAGATCCTTAATTGGCAGGCTCCGTGTTTGCTACAGAAAATCTTGTTCTTAATCTCTAGCAATGACCTTGGTTTATTCTGTTACATTTCTAGTATTCTAATGTAATTGATACATGATTACTCTTATGTTACTCAGGTTTGGGACATCCTGATTTTATGGGCTACTATAAACTTTAATTAGCATGTTCTTACTTCTCGTGGGGCCATCAGTTATGGAAATACTATGTTAGATTAATTCTAAAAAGAGTCCTTGAGGAAGATCAATATAAGCTGAATCATCTCATTTAAAGGCACTTCATTATAGTCTTCCCTAAAATATTATATTTCATTCAAATTTAAATTCTACCATTAACATTCTTCCTCTTCATCATTAACCATACTTTTCTTTGTGACATTGTGTCAAATACTAAACTAGAATTATACTAGATTAGAGCTGTGCTTTACTGTTTTCAAAACCACCTTCACACAGTCACAGAAGGATATTTCATCGCTTTGACATAGACTCCTCCTGCAAAAAATCCATTTCTCAGCCTATGTTATTTTCCAATTACCCAATGTCTAATTATTTCCTCTATCAAAGTTTATTCTAAATTTATGCATATTGTCAGATTATTGACTTTGCTGGTTTTTTGACTACTGGAGGATAAAAATCACCTAGATGATTAAATTTAGGCCTTTCAGCTTTTTTTTTTAATGCCAACCTAGAAACAGAAATTTCCAATGCTGCAGATTTCTTAAAAACTACCTTTCAACCTTGCTTACGTGTTGCAACTTCTCCATCTGCTTTAAAATTGAGGCAGAATACTCACTCTTGGGGGTCCTGCTCTAAACAGAAATTGAACTTACACCAGATCTCATTTACAACTATATCTATGTTAAAACTATGATGATTATTATTCTTCCAAATGTGATCTTCCCTCTAGATTCCTATTAAATCTGATTGTAGTAAGAGCTATAGCTTTTGGGTTCTGTTAGAGAATAGCATGCTGACCATCCTCAAAAGATGAAAAAAATCCTTTGAAAAAAGAAAGGAAGGAAGAATGTCTGGAGCCTTCTCCTCTGGGATATTTCTGTCTAAACAGTGCAAATAAGGATCATGCCCTAAAAGGTGTGTTGTAGCTTCTCAGTGCACAAGATTTGAGTAAGGGAGTTCAGAATTTTCTGTTTATAGTTGTGAGGTGGCATGTGGTTCTGTTCTGTGTCCAAGAGAAACAACTTAATTTTCAGTATATGCTGAGAAGTAGCATTGGATGAGATGGTAAGATGTTTCAACTACTCTCTCCCTCAGAAAGGGAGCTATTTCTGAATATGCTTGTGTTCTTTCTTTATTTAATACCCATTTTTATGAATTTAGGATTAAAGCAGCAGCTCTCTGTGCTGGTGTTGCTCACAAAATATATCCAGTGTGTTTCCAAAGATCAGCCGATAAGCATCTTCCCACTCAAATAAAGAACATATTATAGGCAGTAGGTGTACTTTAGCATTTTACGTTACCCCTATTTAACTTTGCCTGCCAAATGTTTTGCTTATTCCTTGAAGCTGCCACCAGATCCAGATGAAAACATGTCCTTCTCAACTTTTCCTGGATAGTTTTCAAAAATAGACTAAAACTTGTACTCTGTCTTTCGGATATGTACCCTAAAAGTCTCCTAAAGAGAGACCACCAGTTCATTCACTAATTTTCTCAGATATCTTCTTACTAGTCTGACAATGAGATGCATTAATCTACTACTCTGTTGTAATGTACATTTTCCCATGGTAATTCTGGCGGTTTTCCTTAAAATTCGGTGAAATCATTCATCTTTCGTTTTGTACCCAATGTGCCATGAGCTCATGCTTTCTTTAGTCTAATGACAGACATTATGGAAAAAAAACAACTCGCTGTTAGTTGATATCTTCAGTTGCTCTGCTTCCAGCCACAACTCACACATGCTGTGGAGACTGATAACTTACTGAGTTTGCTATCACTGCAGTTTCCAGAAAAGTTGCCCCAGATTTCAGAAGAATTCCTCTGAGTGAAGATTACGGAGATAAGGAACATGAAATGATGTGTTTGGCCTCTGTTCTAGATACACTGATCTATTATTAACCACTGTCTGGCATATTTGAACATAATAAGAGGTGAACGTTAGGTGATAAGAAAGAGTAGATATTAGAATTACTTCTCTGTTCAAAGGATTTTACTTCTGTCCTACTCTGCAATTCCTTTCCTAGCATTTCATTAGCTACTGAGTTACGATAATACATTAGTGTTCATAATCCTGCTAAAATAACTCCATCATTTAGAAAATGTAGGAGAAAGAAACTCAACTCAATAATATCATTGAGAAATGAAAAGCCAGAGCAGGAATCATGGAAGAGAACTCCTCAAACCTCTCCTTGTGCTTATTCACAGTAAAATATTAGAAAGCATAGTTGTCTTATAGCCAAAAGGAGGATGTTAGGTACCTACTTACTAGACATATGAAAGCTAAAAATCAATTTTTCATTGCCTACCCCTCATGCTTTTCTTGTTTTTCTGAGAATTTTCCTGTAGCAAAATGTAACTTGCTGACTTTGCAAGTTTTTAAAATTTTGGAAAATGTATCCTATATTCTACATGAATTCTGTGAACATAACAGTGCCAGCTTTACCTTGAATCTTTAATACTCCAGAGAGTTAGCATCTAAGCATGGAGGCATGGCACCTCATTGGGAAATCCTCCTGTTATCAGGTTATCTCTACAGTCTCCAACATTCTTTGTCTTATTTTGAGCAAAGAGCCTTTTGCTTCTGTTCAGACACATATTCCACCTTAGTTTCCATCCTTACCAGCAGTGAAATCCATATTAAAGGCGTATTTTACAAGTTTTTTTTTCCTTCAAGCAGGAGAGAAGCAAAAGAGGAAAACAACAAAGATGTAAAATAAAGCATTTTCCTCTTGTCATCTAGGTGAAGATTGTACAAAGACTCATTTATAACAGGCTATGAGCCTTAATTACAAAGTTTATAAGTAGGTAATGTTTAGTCCTCACATCACAGCCTCTTCCTTCCTCTCTAGATCGCTGTTCCTTGGAGCTCACAATGTGTCTGCATTTTCCTAAAAAATCAGTGCATCTTCCTCTCCAGGAAGTGACTTGTTCTTTTATAGCAAAGCCAATCTTTGTCCTCTTTAAAGGCCATGTATCCTCTGCTGTCTAGGGACAACACCCCTAAACACATCTGTCTAGACATACCAGAGCCTACCTTCCCTCTTCTGATACTGAAAAACTGACATTCCTTTAAAATAGACTTTACAGCAAACTTCATGTGTCCGTGCAGACGTAGAACTGTGATTTTGAAGGATATTTGCCCCTACACACAGTTGTTTTCATAAATATGCCTGTAATATGAACTGCAGTTTTTCATAACTAAGCCTGTATGGGTCACTTCTCATTCATTCTTTCCCATGCTATAAACCAAACCAAAACAAAATACATCATAGTATTTTTTGAGTAAGCTGGACCCTAACATTTTGAAAATAAAGGACAGCCTATTAGTTCCCTGTTGATTCTTTGTGGTCCACTGGTAGGGAATGTGGAGTGTCCTATAAATGTTATTTGATAAAAGCTGAGGCTAGGCACCCTGCTGGTTTTGAGGATCATGCTGAGATGAACTGCTGGTAGGATATGCAAGACAGCAGATTTGTTTATCCTTATTTCTCTGCTCACATCCCTGAGCACACATGGTTGCTGTTTTTGTTTTGACTAATTTTGACTTTTTTAAATGTGAGAAAAGTGGTTAAAATGATGTCATCCCTGTCTGAAGTTGGGATACGTGTGAAAGAGTGGAAATGCTGACAGGCCTCTGGCTGAAGCAGTGTGAATAGTGGTCCTCCAGGGCTGGATGCTCTCCTGCTCTAGCAGTCCCATACACTGCATTGTTCTCGAGGGGGGAGAAATCAGATGGTGGTAAAGGGAAGCCCACATCCTCTGCATATACTGGGTCAGTGGGTCAGGTACCCAGGATCTTGTAGCAGCCCAGAATGTGATGAAAACCTAGAGTGAAATATTTCTGTTCTTATTTGTTTAGATCTACGTTATGATTTGCCCAAGACCCAAGCAGGATGGGTTTTAAGCATTTAAAATTACATCTGATCATTAAGATCTACCAGCCATGCAATAGGTTTTGATCTTTCTTTTTCCTCCCTCATTTTACTTACCTTTGAATGCATAGGTTCTGCTGGATTCTTAAACTAGAAGTAGTTCACTTCCTATGCATGTTTCTTCTGGTACACCAAAAAAACCCCAAAAAACAAAAAACATTTTGCTCATTGGTGTGAATTTTTTGTATTAATGTGAAATACACAGGCATTCTGCTCTTGAAGAAGCATCATGTTGTGCTAAAGTGATATACATAGAGAGAACAAAATTGTGACATATTTACAGTCCAAGCTCAACAAAAGTCAAGAGGTGAAGTTAGTAGGCCAGCCCTACAGCCTTTAATCTTTTTTTGTATCATAGCTGAGTGATGTGGATTTAAAATGCCCTAGACATAGACTATGATGCACTTGGGGATATAGACACATGCTTATAAGACTCTAAATAATACTGTGATGGAACGTGTGTTCTTTACTCTAAATTATGTCAGGCTAGCTGTAATTCCAGGAAGAATTACAGTTCCAGGGAAGTGGAAGAAATCAGAAAACAGAACTGAGATGGGACTTTTTAGAAGCATGGTTAGGGAAACAGACAAGGGAAATGGAGTTATTTAGTCTGGAAAAGACAAAGCTGAAGGGAGACTTTATCACCCTTTACAACTATATGAAAAGAGGTTGTAGCAAGGTGGGTGTTGGTCCATTTTCCCAAGTAACAAGTGATAGGTTGAGAAGAAATGGCCTCAAGTTGTATCAGAGGCGGTTTAGATTGACTGTTAGGAAAAAATTCTTCACTGAAAGAGTGGTGAAGCATTGGACCAGGCTTTCCAGGGAGTTGGTGGAGCTCTAGAGGTGTTAAAAAATGTGTAGATGTGGCACTTTGGGACATGGTTTAGTAGGCATGGTGCTGATGGGCTGATGGTTTGACTTGATGATCTTAGAGGTCTTTTTAAACCTTAATGTTTCTATGATTCTATAATAAGTTGGTAAATTCATTTGCTTTTGGGAGAACTCCATAGCTTTATATCAACAATAAAGTAATTGAAAAAGAGTTTTACCCTAAGATGGCCTTTTCCTTTTACTGAACTCAGGCTTATGGTAGAAGTTTACTTTTGCTAGAATCACAGAGTTTTAAGGGTTTGAGGGGGGCCTCTGAAGACATCCAGTCCAAGTCCCCGGCTAAAGCATGTTCATCTAGAGCAGGATGTACGGGAATGTGTCCAGGCTGGTTTTGAATGTCTCCAGAGAAGGAAAATCCTTAACTTCTCTGGGCAACCTGTTCCAGTGCTCCATCACTCTCCCAGACAAGAAGTTTTTCCTCATGTTCAGGTGGAACTTCCTGTGCTCTAGTTTGTGCTCTGTTGCCCCTTGTTCTGTCTCTGGGCACTGCTGAAAAAAGTCTGACCCCATCCTCTTGACACTCATCATTTAAATATTTATAAGGATTGGTAAGGTTCCCCTCTTAGCCTCCTCCAGGCTAAACAGATCCAGGCCTCTCAACCTCCCCTCATGAAAGAGATGCTCCAGATCCCTAATCATCTTCATGACCCCTCTGCTGGACTCTCTTCAGTAGTCCCCTGTCTTTCTTGAACTGGAGAGCCCAGAACTGGACAGAGGGTTCCAGATGGCACCTCACTAGGACAGAGTAAAGGAGGAGGAAAAAGTCCCTTGACCTACTTGCTACGCTTTTCTTAATGCACCCCAGGATATGACTGGCCATGAGGGCACATTTCTGACTCATGGTCAACTTGTCATCCACCAGGATTCCCAGGTCCTTCTCCACAGAGCTTCTTTCCAGTAGGTCACTCCCTTATTTATTGCTTCACCTACTACCTTACATTTAGAGAAGTAATAATCACATTGGGATGTGTAGAAAGCACAGGCAGACAGACCAGATCACCAGTTTTAAACACAGGACATAGTATCTACTAAATATCATATGGAAGAAGTCATGTCTCATTTTTGTGGTGATCTTGGCATCCAAAGACCACAATGAGAATTGAAGGGTACAAGGGGTTTGTGCTGTTTAAAGAACTAGCAAAGACCCCTGTGTATGTAAGCAGTCAATATTCTTGTCTTAGAAGAATTCCAAAGATGTTTTTCTCAACTGTCATTCATATTTAACCCCAGTTTAATTTGAAACATTTCTTTTTCATCCAGAAGTTTATTTCTTGGAAGTCTTCAGGGTAGCTTTATGATTGTAATAATCTAGCTTCTTGAATACAGATATTACAATCTATTTTTGTCAATGTGTTATTGACAACAGTGCCAAAAAAAACCCCTCACCAAGTGCAATTGTTGAGAAACTGAAGAAAAGAAACATCCGTTAGTGTATTCTTAGTGTATTCTGATTAATGCTATATCTGAAAGCTTCTGTTATGAGGAAGTAGTGTTGCATCATAGCTTCCTGGGTGAGATTCCTCTAACCAAATGCAGATGTCTAAATGATAGATGTGTACCCTGGGGCTAAACCTTCTAGCTTTGCTGCCAATTATGCTCTTATGGCACATTTTTTTTTACACTAATGACTCAGAACTTAAGGAGATGCATCATCTCCATTGCCCTGTTGGAGTCCACTTGTGAACTTATTTTTCAGTATTACTTGAAAGATTCACAAATTATAAGAATGGACTTATGCTGTTACTTAATAAGTCAGCAACTGATTTATAATGAGATTGAGTAACTTGCCCCAAGTCACAGAAAAGCCTATAAAGAATGTTAGAAATAAAACCCAGTCTCCTTGGTTCCAATCTGGTAGGCTAGACAGAACATCCTTCCCCTTCTCAAGAATTTTCGAAGCTATATATAGGCAATTATCTCTGTACGTCATGCAGCTGTATTTATTTCTTTATTCTCTTTCAGGAATAATTCATAATAATGTTTAAATTCCACTGAAACCAAACTGAATTTCATCATATGGCTTAGGTGCTTTACTACATCATGTCCCTTTCTTGATGTTGTAACTCATAGAGAACAGGCCTTATGAGGAACCACTGAGAGAGCTGGGGTTGTTTAGCCTGGAGGAGGGGAGGCTGAGAGGAGACCTCATTGCTCTCTATAACTACCTGAAAGGAGGTTGTAGAGAGGAGGGTGATGGCCTCTTCTCCCAAGTGACAGGGGACAGGACAAGAGGGAATGGCCTCAAGCTCCACCAGGGGAGATTTAGGCTAGAGATTAGGAGGAAGTTTTTCACGGAAAGGGTCTTTGGGCATTGGAACAGACTGCCCAGGGAGGTGATTGATTCACCTTCCCTGGAGGTGTTTAAGGCACGGGTGGATGAGGTCTTGAGGGACTTGTTTTAGTGTTTGATAGAAATGGTTGGACTCGATGATCTGGTGGGTCTCTTCCATCCTGGTGATTCTATGATTCTATGATAAACTTGAGCTTAGAAGAGATCATAGGACCTCATCTGGTCTAAACAAAACCCCTCCCTCAAAATGGTGTCAGCTTTGCAATTACACCATGTTGCTCAAGACCTTGATTATCTCTGAGGATGGGAATTCTGCAGCAGATTCTTCTCCCACCTGCACACATAATTGGGAATGTCTTTTTCCTTATATCTACTAAAAGCTCCCCCACTGAAGCTTGCCTCTCTGAGAAGAATCTTTTCTATAA
Organism: Coccyzus lansbergi; assembly: GCA_033558105.1. Taxonomy (NCBI): domain Eukaryota; kingdom Metazoa; phylum Chordata; class Aves; order Cuculiformes; family Coccyzidae; genus Coccyzus; species Coccyzus lansbergi. Next base: position 4,340,698 of record JAUMJK010000151.1, read on the forward strand.
TCACCCATTAATTAGTTATAGACTGCAATCAAAACCTTGCTTAGGCTTCTGTCCTCCAAGCTGAATGAATCCAGTGACCTCCTGTGTCATGTACTCCATCTCCTTAAACATTTTGGTCTTGCTCTAGTTTACTTGTCTCTCTATACTGAAGATCCCCAGACTGGACACAGTTGTTGAACTTTGTCTTATAAATGCTGAACAGAGGGGGAAAACCACTTTCCTCAGTCTACTGGATATCTGTTATTAATACAGTACATGGTTATTATTCATCCTGCAGGAGAATACTGATGCAGAGAGCAGAAGAGTGGACATATACCACAAGCGCTATGCAGGTCCTGGTTTTATTCATAACCATGTCAGATAATTTCTGAGTTGACTCCTGCAATGGACAAGAAAAAATCCAGAATGGGAAATATCCATAAATTTTCAAACACTGCTTTCAAATTTTGATTCCAAAACATTTTTGGTTTCAAAACTGAAATTGATGGTTTGTTCATTAGTTTGTCACTGGTTAATGAAACATATTATTTTAATGAGTGTTGTCAAAGTGTCTCAGCTGAGCAACAAATTGTTCTCACTAGCATTCATGAAAGATGCTGGATGCTTTGGGTGAGGATTGTGCTCGGTGGAATTTTGGCAAACTCATAGAATCATAGAATCATAGAACAACCAGGTTGGAAGGGACCCATCTTATCTTCTAGTCCAACCCAAGCAAAAATCAAAAAGAGAAAACAGAGGAAGAACACTAGAAGCTGTTAAAACTAAAAGAAAAGTATTTATAGTATTTTTAAAAACTAATCAGATATCTGGGTGGACAAATTCCAGTATCGGTAGTAGCTAGGATTTAATTTTTAGACTTTGACTAGTATGAAGCAGATCTACCTGGTCTGTATCAATGTATACAAGATCTGCCTCTACCCTGATCCTTGTCTTCTTAGGAAGGAGCAATGACTCAGGTCATAAGTATAGAGAAGTCACTTCTCTATTCAGGTGACACGAATGCTATTGTCCACAACCCCCTTCCTTGCATTACCTAACATTCAACTGAACCTATGTAGTCCTAAATCCAAAGCATGTTTTTCTATCAGAGTATTTACATAAGGAGCTTGGACTTTTCCAGTTCTGGGGTCTGGGAATATGTATAGCTGCATCCTGACTTCATGTTAGAGCAAGACTTCACAACCATCTAATCCTACCCTTGACTCCCTAGAAGGACAGGCAGGGCTGTGGGCAGTGGGGAGATGCACATATTCCAAGAGCTGTGGGTAGCTGGGAGATGGGAAGTACAGGGCACACTGCCCTGTGGTTCAGACATAACCTTTGATATCACCTGCAGTCTTACAACTTATAACAGTAATTACTCTTACGGAAACACAATGGGATGACTCACATAACTGGAGTGCTGCTAGGGAAGGCTACAAACTCCTTAGGCAGGATAGGCAAAGAAAGAGAGGCAGTGGGGTAGACCTCTATGTTAAAGAGTTTCAACGGGCTCGAACTCATTGATGGTGATGGTAGGGTTGAATGCCTATGGGTGAAAATCAGAGGTTCACATAATAAGGCAGGTATTGTGGTGGGCGTCTGCTCTAGACCACCCAGCCAGGATGAGGAGGCTGATCAGTTATTCTATAAGCAAGTGAGAGAAGTCTCACAATCACTAGCCCTTGTCCTTGTGGAAGACTTCAATTTACCTGATGTCTGCTGGAAGTATAATACAGCAGAGAGGAAACAGCCCAGCAAGTTTGTGGAGCATGTGGAAGACAGTTTCCTAACACAAGTGGTGAGCAAGCTGACTAGGGAAGGTACACCACTGGACCTGCTGTTTATTAACAGAGAAAGACTTGTGGGAGATGTGACAGCTGGAGGACACCTAGGGCACAGCAAACACGAGATGACAGAATTCTCAGTTCTAGGAGAAGCAAGGCAGAGGGTCAGTAGAAAGGCCATCTTGGACTTCTGGAGGGTAGACTTCAGTCTGTTCAGAAGGCTGCTCGATCAAGTTCCATGGGAGACAGTCCTTAGGGACGAAGGAGCTCATAAAAGCTAGATGCTCTTTAAGAAAGAATCCCTGGCAGTGCAAGAGCAGGTCATCCCTGTGTGACAGAAAGTGAGTTGGCAGGGAAGAAAAATGGCCCAGCTGAGTAAAGAGCTCTGGAAGGAAATCAAGAAAGAGGAAAATATATGAACTATGGAAGAAGGGGCAGGCAATTCATGAGGACCATAAAGATGAAGGAAGATCTTGTAGAGAGAAAATCAGAAGGACTCAAGGCCAATTAGAACTTTGATTGGTCCATTCTGTGAAAGATAATAAAAAACCCTTCTACAAATATATCAGTAACAGAAGAAGGACCAAGGAGAATCTCCATCCTTTACTGGATACAGGGGGAACAATAGCGACAAACTAGGAGGATAAGTCTGAGATGCTTAACGCCTTATTTGCCTCATTCTTTAATAGTAAGGTAAGATGTTCCCTGTGTATTCAGCCTCATGAGCAGCCAGTAGACAGGGAGAAAGAGCCGAATAAAGCTCCCTTAATCCAAGAGGAAATGGTTAGAGACCTGCTAGGCAAATTAGATATTCATAAGTCTATGGGGCCAGATGGGATGCACCCAATGGTACTAAAGTTACTGGCAGAGGTGCTTGTCAAACCTCTTTCCACATCATCTACCAGCAGTCATGGCTAACTGGGGAAGTTCCATTGGAATGGAGGCTGGCAGATATTACACTCATTTATAAGAAGGGCTGGAGAGAGGATCCAGGAAACTACAGGCCTGTCAGTCTGACCTCAATGCCAAGGAAGGTCACAAAGCAGATCATCTTGTGTGCCATCTCACAGCACATAGAGGACAAATGGGTGATTAGGCCCACTCAGCATGGGTTTATGAAAGACAGATCCTGACAAATTAACCTGATCACCTTCTATGACAAGGTTATCCACTTGATGAATGAGGAAAAGGCTGTGGATGTAGTGTATCTGGACTTCAGTAAAACCTTTGACACAGCACCTCACAGTATCCTACTTGAGAGACTGACTGCCACTGGCCTGGACAGGTGCACCCTCTGCTGGGTTAAAAACTGGCTTGACAGCTGGGCCAAAAAGCGGTGGTAAATGGAGTTAAATCCAGTTAGAAGATGGTCACAAGTGATGTTCCCAAGGGCTCTGTGTTGGGTCCAGTCCTGTTCAGTATCTTTATCAATGACCTGGATGAGGGAATCGAGTGCGCCATTAGCAAGTTTGCAGATAACACGAAACTTGGAGGAAGTGTCAGTCTGTTGGAGGGTAGGGAGTTCTACAAAGGGGTCTGAACAGGCTGGATTGATGGGCTGAGGTCAGCAGGAGGAGGTACAACAAGGCCAAGGGCAGAATCCCGCCTTTGGGACACAACAACCATGTGCAGAGCAACAGGATTGGGGAAGAATGGCTTTAAAACTGCCTGGCAGCACCTGGGGCTGTTGGTTGACAGCCAACTGAACATAAGCCAGCAGTGTGCCCAGGTGGCCAAGAAGGCCAATGGCATCTTGGCTTGAATAAGAAATGGTGTGGCCAGCAGGATGAGGGAAGTGATTCTCCTCCTGTACTCAGCACTGGTGAGGCTGCACCTTGTTTAGTTTTGGGCCCTTCACTATAAGAAAGACATTGAGGTCCTGGAGCGTGCCCAGAGAAGATCAATGAAACTGGTGAAGGGGCTGGAAAACAAGTCTTAGAAGGAGTGGCTGAGGGAACTCAGCCGAGAGAAGAGGAGGCTGAAGGGAGACCTTGTTGCTCTCTACAATTACCTGAAAGGAGGCTGCAGAAATATGGGTGCTGATCTCTTCGTTCAAGTGATAGGATGAGAGGGAATGGCCTCAGTCTGCATTGGGGAAAGCTTAGGTTGGACTTTAGGAAAAAAATCTTGACAGAAAGGAACTTTCTTGACTGGAACAGGCTACCCAGGGAGGTGGTTGAGTCACCATCCCTGGAGATGTTTAAAAGGCAGGTAAATGAGGTGCTTGGGGACATGAACAGGTATGGTTGGAGTTGATGATCTCTAAGGTCTTTTCCAACCTAATGATTCTATAATTCTAACTGGAAAAGGCCCAAACATGTCCTAATAAGCTGTACTGTGCTCAAAACTCTCACAAAATTCCTGTCCATTCTGTTTTTCCTAAATTAACTTGTGAAGAAGTGCACAGACTGGAGTGACACATGCCCTATTGTACTCCAGTAAGTTTCTAACACCAACTGTTGTTTTCATCACTTAAGTAAAGTTCCTTCTCTTTTGGATGACTTAGCAAGCATTTAAAGCTCTTTTAGATGCATGCTTAGTATTTTACTTTATTTTAAACACACAAGTTAATTTTTTGGTGGTGGGTTTAGTTATTGTGCATAGCCTTTTGTGGCCCTTGACTGACATTTCCTATTATTTAAACAGCTAATTAGTCTTACTTTATTAGGTGTAAATGTGTTTCCATGCTTTGACTGGCAAACAGTAATCTCTAAACTTCAGTAGCATGTAGGAATTTATTGCCTGTTAATTGTGCCCTAGGGCATAGTGACTTTTAAAAGTGGAATAACAGTCATCATGTCTCCTTATACATATATACTTCTGCAGTGCCTGTATTGTTGTAACATATGCCTAGTTGGCATTATCAGTCATTCAGAGGACAGCTATTTAGAATTATACTGATTTTTCAAACAAGGTGGAGTTTCAGATATTAATACTAATACAATATACAAATATATCTGGTTGTTACACAGTACACAAGTAGTTGCTTTTAAATGGCTTTCCTTTTTATTGGTTCTGTCTTTCCTAATGATAGCATGAGTGCCAGGTTTTGTGGATGTTACCTGATTCTGCTCTTTCTGTGTAATGATTTTAAAGTCTTTTACATTCTGCTGCTCCTGTAAAGGCTTGCTTGACATTATACTATATTCTTTCGATATTTCCCATGTTCCATGTCAACAGATGTGCTGCTCAGCATGTGTCTTGGTGATAATACACTGAGTTTTCACTTCACTTGTCAACTCATTTGCCTTTGTTGTAAGTGTTGAACGTTTTGTGGGATCTTATTCAGCCACCCACTCTTCCTTCTAGAGCCCTTTTCTCAGAAACAATAAAATTAGTCAAGATTACTTTTATTTGTCTTGAAATGTTCCTTAATGTGGTGGTGAAGTCATGCAAGGATTCATTACCAATTTAGGGCAATTTAGTTTTATACCTATTCTCTTTATTTTCTAAGTTGATATGTATCCTTGAAAAATGTACTAGGTGGAAAACTGTGAAGGGACTGGAAGAACGATACAGTACTTGTACTGCTGAAGATATTGGTCGAGGACTTCCGATGCAAGTTTCTATAGTATTAAAGTAACGCATTGCTTATACATTTTGGAATCCAAACATGATTCCCTTAGAACTCCTAAGGAAATGACTCCATAACTGTGAGCGATTAGATACAATATAGAGAGTGTGTGTGTGATTGGAAGGGGAAGCAGTGTCCTTGATTGCACAGTTTTATTCTTTTTGGGCCACATTCCCAAGCATCTAAAAATATGCTGTGCTGATCTCTTTTATTCTGAGGCTATATCCTACCTCTTACTTCAGTCACCACTTCCTTTTGGCTTACCTTCTTTGCATTCTGACCCTGCAAGATATACTGTTTAAAATTGCTCCAACCATAGATATCTAAAACCAGACAACCAAGTGGGCAGTTGTGTCCTGTTATTCTAAAGGAGGCAGAACATTTGTACCTTCCATTAACTTCAGTTAACAATGTCAATTCTCAGCACCTTTAGAATCAAGGAAATGTGCTTTAATGCTAAGACACAATCTCAGTATGAACTTTTTAACCTATGTTACTTTTCTAAGTCTTTGTCATAAGACCTTCAGGATGCACAAGCAGAAAAAGTAATATATACCCATTGATAATACCCTGATCATGCTACAAAGTAGATTGTGCCATTGCTTCCTGTTCAGAAAAAAACCCGCCAAAAACATTTCTGCAGTAAACTTATTTTCCAAATAATGATATATTGCTTCCTACCTTTTGCACTGCTGCTCTGGAAAGCTATAGAGTGGTTTCAATGGAAGAGGAAAGACATCTTAAAGGTTTTCCAATGTGTTCACAGAGATGCCACACAGTTTTACATATATTACACAGCATACAAAGAGGCAAAATTGTCACAGGCAGATAGGCATTGAACAATAAGTTACATTACCTAGAGCAAAGGGGAGTAGGGAGTGAAGTCATATGAAATAAGAAATAATATAGTTAATCTGATAGCGAAAATGGTCAGCAACTCTTTAAGAATCTTTTCCCAGTTTCCTCTTACAAACACACATTTTACATCTATTGGAAATGTTTCTGCATTCCCTTTGGATCAACAGTACAAATAAAAAAATATCAAAATTATAAAAGGGTTTTAGGAGGATGAGGGATACATCATGCTTTTGCAGCTGTGTTACAGGAGAGAAGACCACACCTCACCTGTCCTGAGGGATAGCTGTAGATGGAGCCTGGCACAAGCAGCTTCTACACTCAGCAGGCCAGATTTTATCTCATACAGGCACTGGACAGTGCTTGAGACTGTGGGGTTGATGGTTAAGTGCGGTGAGTCTACATACAGTGTTCCAAACTATTGGCTGGGAAAGCAAATCCCCCTAAGGTCCCTTGATAAACTTGCTCCATTTTTAGTTTCATATCATTTTGTTTTCATTTATTTTATTAACAATCTGAAAGCCTAAGATGAAGAAATTACTGCTTTTAGTAGGAGGAATGGGAAGGGCAATTCTACAGTTACTGCGTGGGTTGGGATGGAGTTTTTACACTTCTCCTCAAGTTTCTTCCTCATCAGCTTAACAGTTTCTCAGCTGTCACCAGTGTCTCTGTGGTTTACAGCCTTTCCCACTATTGCATTACTGTCATCTCTGGCTTTCCTGCCACTGCCCAAGTGATGAGGTAATTACCAATCATCAGATATGATTTTGTTGCCTAATTGTGTGGGCAGCTTAGGTAACAGTCTCTGAAAGTCTTGAATTTCAAACTATGCTGCTTTCTGAAAATCAGTCTAGTTGGGTACTTATAATTAGGAGAGTCCAACACCAGTCCTTCACTGGTTAATATTCTAGCTCTGATGATTGTATCCATTCCCTCACCACATTAACACTGAGTAGCAAGGTGACACGTTTTTTCTGCATTCTCACAGTCTTCAGACTGAGGTTTGGATTTGAGATCTCACTCTTCTCACGGCCCAGGTATGATCGTGATACTGACCATTATCATTGTGTTAATGATGTTTTCTCTCTCTTGAGCAAGAAACACCTCATGATGGTTTGAATCAAGTCTGCTTCCTGTCTTCTTAGCTTCTGAAGCATATGAAGTTTAATAATGATATTCATGTCCCTGAGAAGTGTTTTCAGATCCATTGCACAAACATTGCTCGAATTTGACAGCAAGTTATAGTGCACTTGTTCCTTTCCTGAATAAGCATTTGACATAAAATGGTTTGATCGTTGCCAAGAACTTGCAAGGACACAGAAACCCATCATGTAATGACCATTTCCTTCTCTATGCAGTCACTTGTTGCACTCCGTGGAGATTCTCCCAGAGGAAAATTCGCCAGCGATCTATAACTTTATCCAATCTTTAATTCATTGCAATAGAGAGGAGTGAATTAACCCTAATAAAAGCAACAACTAACTAAACTAGCTAATACTGACTAATTCTATCAGTCAATTAATTGATAAGAGCGTGTAGTATCCACTATTCAGTTGAGATATGCTACCAGCAGAACAGGAGGTCTAAGTTCATAATTGCTTGTTATCAATTTCTATGTTTACTGAAATAGGAGTTTGCCATAACTTGTTTTAGTTACAAGGTGCAGGAGTTGTTTGTCTTTCAAGAATGGCTTTAAATTTGGTCAGTTGAGTGAAACCATGGTGAAAAAGAAAGTCAGGTTGGGTTAGGACAGGTGATTCAGCAGCAACATGAGTGAAAGACAAGATAAATTATTGCAAGTAAGCAGATTTTTCAATAAACCATGTTTACATATCTTTTGGTAATTATTCTAAATCCTTCTTGTCATTCTTTTGTGACACACATTCTGGAAATTCTGCTCACAGTGCTCAGGGGTGCATTTTTAGCTGCTACAGGCTAAATAAAATTCTGAGATATGAAACAGGAAAATAAGGTTTCTTGCTTAGTTGTCTCTAGCAACTTCCAATAATCTGAGCAGAAGAGATAGATTTTAAGGTATAACTTCCATATTCCTTCCTAGAAAATAAAAATATACAGACAGACGATTGTTAGTAGCCATCAAATCACTGAATCAGTTGCTTTTTGTGGGACTACTTTTTAAAAATCTTTCCTGCTTCTACAGGACAATTTATTTCTCATTCTTTGGTTCTGGTGCTAGTCTTATCTTTCTTTCCCTGTGGTTAGTTAATGACTACTTCAATTTATACAGTAATGATGCTACTATAATTTTTATGTCTTTGTGTCCAGGGCCACTGCTATCCACCAACATACTTCATGATTTCTTTTTTATTTAGTAGCTGGAAACACCTCATAGGAAAGCATGGAATGACATATTGCTCTGTTCTGGAGCAGTGATTATGGTATAGTTTTGAGGAAGCTATTCTGTAAAGCTAATAAGAACATTTAAAAAGTTTAAATATTTAAAATGTTATGACTTATCACCTAGACATTTTTCTTCTGTAATTGCAGCAACTAGAGAAAGAGATTGAAGGAAAGATAAAAGTGTGGTTATAGATGGCATGAGCAATAATTTCTGTCCTTAACAGATCTTTTAAACAGTATGGGCAAATCATTTAATTTTCATGCTCTTCTATTTCTTTCAAAAGAAAAAAAGGTGGAAAAATGTCAGGTCCTTTTCAGCTGACAGCATGAGCTTTGAACTTCAAATAACTATTCTTGATTTCCCAGCAAGTATAACTTAAGCTTAGATTAATAAGACTGGTGTGAAAGAAGGAGAACAAATGAAAGGAAGCATTACCCCTTCTAGGTAAAGATGCACGTAAAAATCTCCATTAAACAAAAACCCCAAAACACTAAGAAGAAGGCTGAAGAAATACATGGAATATGTAACCAAAGAAGATCTGGTCACTTGTGAAGGAAGGAAAAGTGAAAGGGTCTTTCAGATCAGCAGCCTTCTGACTACCAAGTTCACACCAAACAAGGGTCCTTGGAAACAACAAAAAAACCCAAACAAACCAAATCACAAGAAATGAGAGAAACTATAGGCAGAACACTCCTAAGGAGTGACAACTGAAAATGAAACATTCTACTACACACTGTCGCATTTCCTAGCACAATGGAAGTGAAAGATGCCAAAAAATTTTAAACTAGAAAAGTGCAGGTGAGGATTAACTTATGGAGAAACATTTAAGGGTCCTGATGGTTGTGATGAGGAAATATCATTAAGTCTCTGTTCTCTGAAACAGAAGGAAGTTGTAAACACAATGACAAAGATCGGTGACCAAAGTGACTTAGGCATCTGAGTGAGCGCTATATTCTGTTCAGAGGCGGACAAGCCTTCTATAATATTATCCAAAGCAGAATAAAGGAAACAACTGCTGACAAAGGGAAGCACAGATTGCCTTTCATAAAGGAAGATCACTTCTTCTACCACAATTCCTCAAGTCACTGCCTGTGGGTTAATTTTGATCCAGGAAACTAAACCGCAGAATAATTTAAATTTCTGTTTCTCAGCCAGAGGAACACACTCATGTTATCCACTCAAGCAGGCAAGCCAACTGAATCCAGGGGAACATAAACATAAAAGCAGTTTAGCCAACTTTTCATTGAATTAACTTAAAAGCTCTATAACAATCCTACAAAAGATTGTATTTAATTTCTTTTCATCTAAAAGGCTGATATTCTTTGCATTAATGAAAGATTGACAAACTGTGTTTCAGGCAGTTGCCCAACTGCTGTCTTCACACCTATAAAATAAGGAAAGCTTTCCCTTTTCTTTTCTCCATTTAACACAATTTGAAGCTGTCGACAATGAAGCAGCTGCATTCACCATCTTCAGCAAGATTTGGTTACTGAAATATGTGACTTAAAGGCCTTCCAACTTAGCTGCTGTTCCAACTTTGCCCAGGGGCAAATACCAAAAAAAAAAGAGCCTGGAAGGTAGATGCTCCTTGTGTCAATTCCTTGGAACAGTTTGCAGCAGAGTCTTAACTCAGAAATAGCTTCAACCAAACATGACTGTACTGTTTCCAGTCAACTCAACTCATTCAGCTCCTCGGTATTTCCAGTTCAAAGGTTAACGATACTACCAGTATAAATTGAGATCTGTCTGCATCCACTGGTGTGGTCATGTCCTTTAGTCTGGGGGCCCAAAGCCCATTTTGGTCCCTGTGGCTTGTGTTTTCTATTGGCTCACTCTAGGCTTTCAAAGGTGTGCAGACAATAGAAAACATCAATTACAAGGGCTTAGTCTTCATCTAGGCCTAAATGCCTTTGAAAGTAAATTCCTTAGATAATACCGGGCATTAAGTGGTATTAAATTGCAACAAATTTCAAAAGAACTCAGCAGTGTATTAGCTAGAAGAAAAATTTCTGAGATATGTTAAGAGGGAAGCCTGAAGAACAGTTTAGTTGTCCAAACTTTGGCATCTAGTCATTGTACAGCCCCCAGAGAGCCCCTTCTGAACTCTGGCCATTGCTCCTGAGAGACCTGGGCCTGCTGGACCCCTGCCATCCCTGGGTGGATAGGTCCCAGGTTATTACAGGTTGGATTAGACACCTAATACTTGGCAACTAAGTTGAGCCCTATGTTTGGGACTGCCGAGGGAACGTGAAGAAACATCTGACTGAAAGATTTCTCTCCTCAACAAGGCTGAAGAGAGAAATATCTAACATCACAGGTCTTCAAGGAGTCCTCCATCCTGGATAGACAGGGTTGGTGCAGCTTTTTCATGCCCTTAGGAAGTACGTGGTCACTGAGAAGTAGACCAGTTCAGAGAGGGTGTTTTACTTGCAAAATGTTATAAAATCTCATGCACTGTTTTTTGGGGTTTTTTTGAGAGAGAGTTTCAAGATCCTTAGATTGAAGGAAAGACAGAGATGCAAACAGGTACATTTCCTGTGAAGCACAAAGCGTTCATTTTCAGATCCACATATTTTCATGTTTCATTCAGACTGGATTTTTGCAGGCACCTTGCTTTTTGCTTCAGTTGTGCAGCTGTCTTCTGAAACAGCATGCAATTTTGGTGGTTGAAAACTCTTGCTGATACACTTTTAGAGTTTTGTCTTCTGGAATTACGGTGTGTTTTGTATTGATTTGTCTTGCAATATCCTCTTCTCTTCTGCAGACAGCACTCATCTCTTCCCCTTGCAAGGTGAACCAGAACTAGTAGTTTGTGTTCCCTGTTGTTGCAAGGCTCAAATCCCAAACTGCTGTGCAAATGTGTATGAGAGAACAGAAAATCCCCAATAAAATCAGCTTTCAGAATGGAATCTTTTTGTGCATAATGCTAAAAATATCTTACCAAAATCTCTGGGTAAGCTATGTTATACACACAGATTCATGAGACTGGGAAGCAGAATGATTATGAATTCTGTTCTGAGTAAGTTCCTCAAAAATATCTGATATAAGTTTGACATAGCAAATAAAGTGCCTTTATTCATGACCCATCAGTGTGAAATCGTCATGAAAAGTGGTTTTGAATATTCAAGAAAATTTAGTTAAAACTGGAATAGGTGTAGGGATTATCTGCTAGGGCATTCCTGTCCTGTGAGAGGAGGCAAGTATAGTAAAAATAAAGTTAATTCTCTGCCTAATGTAAGTATTCATCAAGGAATAAAATACCTGTGAATAGGTGGTATTTAAGCTAGAAAGATAAAGTCAGCATAAAAACAGCATGAATTCACTTATTGGTAGAAATTCTCTAATGTGGGAATAAGATTCTGCTGCAGCTTTTCTTTAGAAGGAACCAGGACAGCAAAAAAATCTAAGCAATTAGCATTGTATTCCGAAAATTGAGAGTTATGTCTTCTACCTCTGTTTACCTACATAGTTCCGACCTCAGCAAAAACCCTTTCAGAAATCGTTGGCTAGTTTTAATTAAAGTTGATATAACAGGTATTTTTTCCCTTGAAAACAGGGGCTATGTAGAATAGACAGAACCCACATGAAAACCAACTGAGGGGAAGGCTTTAGTGTTAACTCACACCTCAGTCACCAGTACATCCTTGGACATTTAAATACCCCATGAATGCTCACCCACAAGGAAAGCATCAAGCAGAGCTCACTTTCTCAAGCACAGAAACCTTAAACTACATAAAAACCTCAGGTTTCTGTGGTTCCTGTGGTCACAGCACTGCATTTCTAACACTGGACCCTGGTGCATAGTGAAAGGGACAGAACAACATGTCTGTCTGTCGCAGGACTGGTTTTGATGACTTGAAGAGCTGAGAATGCATTTTCTGACCCTACCGCTCATGCTATGTGAAATTGGACAAATCATTTCATCCTTATGTGACCTTTAGGATTACAACATTTGTGCATATTTACCCTTTACAAAGCAAACAAACTAACAACTTCAACTGGATCATATTTTGAAATGTTTGAATTAGCTCCATAACTAACAGTGGCTTTTTTTTTTTGAGTTGCATTAATGATGAACAGTTGCAAATTTGTCCCTATCTGGACATACTGATTACTTCAAACACATTGAAATTTTTATAAAGTTTGTATTGCACTGAGAAATCACAGGTAGAGGAGAAATTACCTCTCGTGTGTTCTTTTGTTTCACAATTATGAAATATTTCTGTGGCAACTTCAACAATAGCTTTCATGGAACAGGAAAAACAAAGAGTTTATTTTTAGGTGCTCATTTGGTGTATCCTATCCCGTAGGGCTGTGCCTATTTCCTCTCTTAATAAGCCTCATCCATCTCACCAAAATGATGGACATCTTAGCTTCATTGCTGGCTGTATCCAGTGTAGAGCAGCAGATGAGTAGCAGTTTCCCAAGATTCTAAATTCGCAAGCACACTTCGTATTTTGCCATGAGGAGGTCAGATACATACAGACATAAGCTGGTGTGAGGAACGGATCCCTCCTATTTCCAGCCTATGCCTAACAGGGGCACAAGAAGCAGGGGTAGCTTGTTTTAACATGGCTTGGTGAGAGACATTCCAGTTGACATCATCTGATAACCAGTGACCAGCCATCACAAGAGAGGCAGGAGAACCATAATTGTAACATTACAAATTTACTTCTTTTGTCAACCCTGAAAACCTCTTGAAGGCAGAAAGCAGCTGGTTTGCTGAATGTGGTCTCATGCTTAGACAGCTCATTGCAACCTTTCTTTTGTTTCTTGCTGTTTCTCAACCTGCTCTTTAGCTGTGAAATCTCATAAGCAGAACCTTTTCTCCTTGTCCCAGTGACCTCCTAATTCCTGACTTGGACTTGTGAGTACACTCTAGCATGGATGTTGAATGACAGCAGTAGCAACAGCAGCAGTAATAATAAAGGCAACTCTACTTGGGGCTTTGCCTGTGTCAGTTTGTAGGTACTTACGTGATCTCTGTTACACAAATCGTGAGCAACTTTGTAGATTATCAGCGGTATTTAGACAGCTACATCCCTCATTCTGATGGGAGTTAGGCACTTCAATGCCTTTAAGGATTTGTGCCTCTTGGGCTTATTCCAGATAACAGAAGTCTATGGCAGAGTCTGTGGAGATAAACTTGAATTGCCCACATCTAAGAGGTGGGGGAAGGGTAGGCAGAAAGAGCGCAGCTTTTCCTGCCAGCAGTATGCCTCTCCTCCATAGAAAGTCTAGGAAGACCCTGAAGAGCTGGCATGCTGGCAATGCTAAAAATGAGAGTAATTGGGGTTGGATGGGCGCTAGGGACCATGGGCCAGAGTTGGGCATGGTGCTAGAAACTGCAGACCCAAACCCGTGTCTCTACGGAGGGAAGCAAGGGTGTGTGGATACAGTTGTAGAGTTGGAAGGCCACCAGTGATATTCACCATCATTCAACACTGAGCAATCTGCAAGCTACTGGAAACCCAGCTGACCTGTTTTACTTTGGATTTTTGTTCTGTTTCAATTTTACAGCAAAGGACATGCAAAAATTGGGCTAGATTTAGGATTTTTTAAAAGAACTCTGCTCTCGGACATGGAAAATCCCATTCTATTTTTGTAAAGAATACACTTATAATCATTCTTGAAGTTTCCCCGTATCATTTCCCTAAAATGCCCTTAAATCAACCTATCTACACATGTGAAGAGGAAAATTAGGTTTTCTTTTTGATGGCAAGCAGACACATTTAAAGAAATTTTTTTGCATTTTCTAATAGGGAGCCACTGTCAGTCATTAGTAGCCCGAAGTGATTCCTGCAGACAGACAGCAGCCAGAGAACAGTCAAAGCAAAAGCCTGACCCTGCTGCTCTTGCTGGACATAGACTTCCCTTGGAAATGGGTTTTATAGCCTATTAAGTAAGGCAGGAACTCGCCTTTAATAAGAACTAATAAAAAAGTTTATAAGAACTATTTTAAGAATAAGAATTGTTCTTTTAAAAGCTCTTTTAAGGAAAGATTAAGATTTTTTTTTTTTTTTAAGGAGGGATCGCAGCAGCAGCATTGAATGAATCCACTCATCCAAGGACACAACACACTCTTTTGGACTGACATGATCATTCTAGAGTAGGAATAAAGCGGTTTTGGACTTTATTGCTTATTTAAGGGAAAGAAAGACGTTTTAAAGCCCCCTGAAGTACCTGAAAGGAGGTTGTAGAGAGGAGGGAGCTGGCCTCTTCTCCCAAGTGACAGGGGACAGGACGAGAGAGAATGGCCTCAAGCTCCGCCAGGGGAGATTTAGGCTGGAGATTAGGAGGAGGTTTTTCACAGAAAGGGTCATTGGGCATTGGAATAGGCTGCCCAGGGAGGTGGTTGATTCACCTTCCCTGGAGGTGTTTAAGGCACGGGTGGATGAGGTCTTGAGGGACTTGGTTTACAGAATCACAGAATCACAGAACAACCAGGTTGGAAGGGACCCATCGGATCTTCTAGTCCAACCATTCCTATCAAACACTAAACCAAGTCCCTCAATACCTCATCCACCCCTGTCTTAAACACCTCCAGGGAAGGTGACTCAACCACCTCCCTGGGCAGCCTATTCCAATGCCCAATGACCCTCTGCGTGAAAAACTTCCTCCTAATCTCCAGCCTAAATCTACCCTGGTGGAGCTTGAGGCCATTCCCTCTCATCCTGTCCCCTGTCACTTGGGAGAAGAAGTCAGCTCCCTCCTCTCCACAACCTCCTTTCAGGTACTTGTAGAGAGTAATGAGGTCTCCTCTCAGCCTCCTCTTCTCCAGGCTAAACAACCCCAGCTCTCTCAGCCGCTCCTCATAGGGTCTGTTCTCCAGCCCCTTCACCAGCCTCGTTGCTCTTCTCTGGACTTGCTCCAGAGCCTCAACATCCTTCTTGTGCTGAGGGGCCCAGAATTGGACACAATATTCAAGGAGCGGCCTCACCAGTGCTGAATACAGAGGGAGAATCACCTCCCTGGACCTGCTGGTCTGATACAAGCCAGGATGCCATTGGCCTTCTTGGCCACCTGGGCACACTGCTGGCTCATGTTCAGTCAGCTGTCGACCAACACCCCCAGGTCCCTCTCCTCCTGGCAGTTTTCCAGCCAGGCTTCTCCCAGTCTGTAGCTCTGCATAGGGTTGTTGTGCCCCAAGTGCAGGACCCGGCATTTGGCCGTGTTAAACCTCATGCTGTTGGACACTGCCCAGCGGTCCAGCCTGTTTAGGTTCCTTTGCAGAGCCTCCCTACCCTCCAGCAGATCGACACTTCCACACATCGTCTGCCTTACACCGAGGGGGCGAGAGGTGGAGGCTGGGGGGGGAGGGAAGGCAGGAAGAGGCTCGTAATCCCCGGCTCGCACATATCGGAAGCTGGGCTGAAGCCGTGGGATCGCTTTTTATGGAAAAGGAAAGACATTCGCAGGCGCTTGGGCGCATCCTGGCCTCCTCGGAGGCTGGAGGCACGGTGAGGGGCACCCCGGGACGGGCTCCTCCCGCAGCATCCCCCCCAACACCAAGCCCCGCAAGCACACCCGCTCCACCCCCCTTCCCCCAGATCAAAAGGTCCTTGCTCTTGCAAGAGGACTATTTTCTCAGGCGTCTTTCCCCACCACGGCTTTGTGCAAAGGACAATGGGCTCCTGTGTCAGTGCTGTTGGCACCAGCCTCGCATAATACAGGAAGCAGCATTTCCTTTCGGGGGTGGAAAATTAACTTGGATCGTGCGTTTCTCTTTTTATTGCTGACCGTACACACCCCGGGAAATTCGGCTCGACGACTCTCGGAAAGGGGCAGCAGCCTCCTCTCTCCCCTCCCTCCTGTCTCCTCTCCCCTCCCTCTCCTCTCCTCCAGCTTGTCCTCATACGGGAGATCATAGAATCATAGAACAACCAGGCTGGAAGAGACCCATCGAATCTTCTAGGCCAACCACTCCTGTCAAACACTAAACCAAGTCCCTCAAGACCTCATCCACCCGTGCCTTAAACACCTCCAGGGAAGGTGAAGCAACCACCTCCCTGGGCAGCCTATTCCAATGCCCAATGACCCTCTGTGTGAAAAACTTCCTCCTAATCTCCAGCCTAAATCTCCCCTGGCAGAGCTTGAGGCCATTCCCTCTTGTCCTGTCCCCTGTCACTTGGGAGAAGAGGCCAGCTCCCTCCTCTCTACAACCTCCTTTCAGGTACTTGTAGAGAGTAATGAGGTCTCCTCTCAGCCTCCTCTTCTCCAGGCTGAACAACCCCAGCTCTCTCAGCTCCTCATAGGGCCTGTTCTCCAGCCCTTCACCAGCTTCGTGGCTCTTCTCTGGACCCGCTCCAACTGTTCCATATCCTTCTTGTGCTGAGGATCCCAAAGCTGGACACAATACTCCACATGAGGTCTCACAAGAGAGGACCAGAGGAGTAGAATCCCCTCCCTCGACCTGCTGGTCACACTTCTTTTGATGCAGCCCAATTACTGGCCTCTGTCCTGCTCTCTCTCCCTCTCTCTCCTCTGCCGCGGGCTGGAGGTGGCACCAAGAGTCGAAGCATCTCCTATTTTTTCGAATACAAATACAGCCTGCTTGTCGCTTCCTTTGGGGTGGGATGGGGGTGGGAGGGAGGTCTCTCTCTAGCTGGAAGAATTAAAAAAAAAAAAACCAAACTGCGAGTTCTGCCCTTTGACAGCTCACGTTGCCTACAAAGTCCTGCTCTGTGGATTAACTTTCAACCAGTTTCTTCTCATGGTATTAGCCCTTGCACAACACCTGTCCCAGAAAGGCCACACACTTCTTAATAAAACATTACAATGTTTTTCCAAACCAGCTCTCCCCAGGAGATGCTCAACCCCTTGTACTGAAAGGTGAAAAAAACATGTAGAGAGTCCTGTGTAGGCATAGACCTTTGGGGCAATTTTTACCTCAACAAAGGCCCTGTGTGTGTGTATAAACTATAATACGTGTTCCACAGTTCTTCTTCAAATGATGTTATGTTTTTCATCACCTTGTGGTGTTCAGGCAAATAAATACAGGTTTGGATTCAGTGACTGGCTTCCCAGTCCTGGGGAAGCCCAGTCCTGGCTTCCCTGACTTCCCTATGTTTGCCCATTACAGGGACCTAGAAATCAGTGCAGATTCTGGGGATCTTGAGAGAATTATTCCCAAAAGTCCCTGGTTCAGTCTTCTTCTCTTTCCTCTTTCACAAAATACAACCTAAACCTTATCTTCAGGAGATGAGTTGACAGCTTTGCCAGGTAGGGACACACATAAACTGTATCAGCAGCCTCCTTGTACTTGGGAGATTAATTTATGTACAAATCATTCTTCTACTGAGACCTGTGCTGGATCCTTCCTGCAGGACCTGGTGATAAGAGAGTATTCCTAGATGGGATTTCAATTACTCATTTCAATACTCATTTCATAGCATGGAAATGACACTGCTGTATCACTAAAGTAGTAACTGCCTTACTGTTTTACTTCTTTTCAAGGAAACGTGTTGTGGGGAAGAGCTGTCCTGAAACTCTTGTCTTGAAAATCTAAGTCATGGCTGGAGAACAAAAGAGAAACCAGTTCTAGTGTGTTTCAGAGGAAGCTCTTGTACTTCTTCTTGATCAGTGCAGCTCTCCTTAGTCTTCCTCTGTTAGACATCATCCTTGCTACTTGCAAATGGAGCTGGAGATAGCTCTAACACAGTTTTGGGCAAACGTTGCACCTGGAGATAGTTGTGATGAACTTTTAGGGAAGCAATGCATTGAGCCTTCTTGCTTTCCAGCTGTCTGGTGGACTTGCATTCTACAGATTCAGCCCAGCTCGACCTCCCTGGGCCCGCAGCTCCATACTTGCACTCTGAATCCTATCTCTTGAAATTATCCTGCTTGTAGTCATGTGAGATAACTAGCACATGGGGCAAGGAGAACACCAACTATTTGAGGCCCATGTGGTATAACCGTATGTGTTCGTCCTGTGCTGCACAACCTTGACAGTGCTGTATGTATCCCACATTTACTAGAATGTTTCCCAAGATACTCCTGTGAACATCATTTCAGTGGTCAGATAACTATTTGCTTTTGTTCACATTTTGTATCTGATTTGTTCCAAAATAATCAGGGCACAGGCATTCGTGCATATCACTGAGTCACCAGCTTCTCTGTGAGCAGCCGCTGCGTGGGCTCCCGACAAGGAGGCCTGGTTTGTATTTTGGTGAGGGAAACACTGAGCCTCTAGGGGCTTGTATTTGGGGTGGTAAGAGGAAAAGAGCTCTTCATTGCCAAGGCTGGTTTTCTTTTCATGGCCCAATATTTTCTTGGGTAGTTTTCCCTTTTTGACATGTTTTGATTTGGTTTTGTGGTTCTTTTGCTGATCTTCTGGTTGTCTTTCCCACTGAAATACCGTGACTGTTTCTCCGTTCCACAAGGAGGAGGTGCAATCGATCCTTTCATGTGGTCTTGCCTCTTTCTAAACACTTACCCTGCTACATTCATAGCAGGAAAGGCATATATATATATCCTCCTGGATAAAGGGAAGAAGTAATGACTGGATTTCAGATGCCTGGGAAATGAAGCTGAGAGTGCTACGGCACCACCACACTAACCCAGCTATGCTGAAAGTA
Source organism: Coccyzus lansbergi (assembly GCA_033558105.1). Classification (NCBI taxonomy): domain Eukaryota; kingdom Metazoa; phylum Chordata; class Aves; order Cuculiformes; family Coccyzidae; genus Coccyzus; species Coccyzus lansbergi. The sequence goes on from JAUMJK010000151.1 coordinate 4,359,832, forward strand.
GGTCATTCTCATATTGATGCAGGTGTGCTTGCAAGTGGGGTCCAGCACACAGAGGAAATGCTTACCACCATTCTGCTGTTGTATTTTCAGGGCCAAAAAAATCTTGTTTCACTCTTTTTTGTTTCCTCTGTTTATTGAAATATTGCTGAATGCATATATAAAATCAACTGTGTAGTATTTTGAAAGAAAATGTGTATTGTAGTAGAGCTTGCTTTTAGTAAGAGAGATGTAATCACTGGCATTCTGCTCTACGGTCTTGACAAGAAGAGAGATGTGGGTAGAGCCAAAATCATGTTGGATGTGCCAGGGACCACTGGGGGTCAGTGGATGCCCAAGTGAGCTAAGCATGATAAAAAGGCAGGTGGGAAGTAGCAGCTGCACCAGCAAAGAGCCAGAATGTGGAGCAGCAAGTCTGGGTGAGGATCAGATCCAGAGACAGTGGGTAGGATCAGACACTGCTTGGTGATCCCCCAGCAAGGTCCAGTGGTGGTACAAGACTGGGTGTAGATATAGCCTCTGCCAGCTGTGGTGCAGCATAAGCAGTGACGGGTGGTGTGATCTCAGTTCAAAAGCAGCTCCCAAAAGACAGGAGGAGCAGATCTCCCAACAGGGAGATGGGACTAAAGGATGTCAAAATATTTGTGAATAAAAACACCTCGTTGAAAACAGAACGGAAAAGATAGTCAAAGGAAGACCTTGTGTAGAGTAGACCCAGTCCATCTCACCTAGGATCTTGCTCTAGGTTACAGTCTCTCCAGTAGCTAGATCAGTATAAAAAGCTCCAATATTCTTCCAGCTGTTGCAGTTCTCTGGGTCTCCTGTTGTACAGATGTGATGTAAGCTCTATCAGTGGAATGTGTCTGATTATAAGTGGCCTTTCATAGAAAGCAGACAAGTTACATCCTGGCTTATTTCACCAAACTGTTTTTCACTGAGCCCCGGAAACACTTGTGAGCCCCAGAAATGGTTGTGCCAGTGCAATTGACAAAGGACAAGGGACTCTGCGGATGGATGAGGCTCCCACTGGTGGACAAGGAGCACTGGACCCTTTCCCACTGTCTCTGAAAAAATTGTGGTGTATTCACACGTTCAGTTGAAATATTACTTCACTTATTTTTCGCTCCTGGAGCACTCAGCTGGTTTAAAAGAAGTCACTTGACAGATGCAGATTCCACAGAAGACCTGCAGAGGGAGATCCAATCTGCTCTGCTTTGACACCTTCTCATTCAACAGCTGGAGTTTGGGATCATCTCAAAGGAAGGCAGTCTGGTCTGTTCCTGTGAGGCTCCTACCCCTCTGCTGTGACTCCAGGGATCAACAGATGTCATGAGGTCCCTCAGCTGTAACTCTGCCCCATGCAGTCTTCTTCTAGGGGCAGGCACCTGTTGTTTAGGTGCTGGTGGCATCCTTTTGTGTAATGCTCTGGACATTGGAAACAGTGCCACAAGGAGCTATTTTGAGCACCAGTGCAAATAAGAATTTGCTTCTATGACTGGAAGGAGTCAAATCAGGTTGGGAGGGTATCAGTTGCTGGTGTGAGTGGGATTTTCCAGGCTTTTTATTTTTGCCAGGTCCACGGGAATCGTGCAAGTGATTCCTCCCAGGAGACTTGGCTAAAGCTTTTACTCAGGATGTTCCAAGTGTCCCAGTTCCAATGGGGAGTAGAATCCACAACCTCAGGATGTGTCCCAGTGACTTGACTAAGTCATATCCGTGTTGAGAGGAATATCCACCCCGCCTAACTCTTGAAGCCAGACATGTGAGAGTCATAAAGACTGGCAGAGAGCAGACAAGAGGCAATGCCCCAGTTAAGTACTCTGCTATGAAAGGTCCTGTGTGCTCAGGGTGGTGTCTGTGTTTCTTTGTGGCATAGTAGTCTGCTGCTCTGGGCATATCCACGAGCTGAATGCCCTGATTACTTGTTTTTTTATACCAAATTTCCAATTGCTCATTTTCTATGTTGTTCTTGTGAGTCTTGTTGGCCAGGGTGGAGTAAGGGATGCATCTTGGAGAGCTGGTGTTTTTTCTGCCCTGACAGCCTGATGATCTTAGTGTCAGATGTATGGGTTGTTCAAGCAAAAGGCTTGGTAGAAGTCATCTTCTTCCAGAGCAGGATAAAATTCAGCCATTGAGGTACTGCTGGGCTGGAAGTGAACACTAAAAACAGATATTGCCTACTGTGAAGGCTGTTTCTCCTCTCTCTTTTGCAGCTTCTGTGGTGCTGGAGATTAAGCAGATGATAAGCCTTGCAGCAAGGATGTTTGCCTGATACGTTTCAAAGAGGGTTTACTCTCTGCTGCTAAATTTGGCAACAAATGCTAGAAAAAAGAAATTTCCCACATTTCAGAGCTGAAGAAAACATAGCAACAGTTACATATCCTTTATTTCAAGCAGAAAAACTGTCCTTACATATGCCACCCACCCTCTGACCAGGGCCAAAGATACTAGTATGGAGGGATCATATTGCCTGCAGGATGGGCATTTGCCTGGGTCAGGTCTAGCTCCTTAGTGTTTCTTTGGCCGTAGTACCCGAATCACTCTTCAAAATAAGTTCTCACCCGAACAGGTGTTACCGGTTACATAGTAGTACACAAAAAAATGAGATCAAATAGGTTCTGTGCAGTCCTCAGCTACATACACACATTGTCCATCTGCCCAGGTGCTCCAGACTCTGTGTTTAGAGAGGTATTTCATCCAAGTTCCAGGCACTGGCTTCCCACTATACCTTCATTCTGTTTTATTGGAATGAATGCTAATGCTTCCTTCTCCATATCTCACAACTGGGGTCTTTTTAGTCTACATGCAGGCTTCACATGTTTTCTCTCCCTGGCTTTAGCATATGAAGAAGGATGAGGGGTTGTGAGCACATCTCCAGGTTTGCCTTATCTGGTCCTCAGGTCCTTGGGTGGATCAGGAGCTGATGATGTCCATTGTAGAAGGAAGGAGGTATGAATTGTCAGAGCGTTGTGGTCTTTGGAGGGTCATGATGTAGGAGGTGTGAAGAGAGTGGGGAGAACTGGTGTGGCACAGCTACTGAGCTTGTGATAGGGCATGCATCACCCCAGAGTCAGCATGTACTCAGCACTGTGTAGGTCAAAACCAGGGACGTACAGTTCCCTTAGCTCATCCCACTGGGAACCTTTGTTCCTAGGGGGTCTGAGCTGTCAGGATGCCTAGTGTTCTAGTTCTGGCTGGTCTGTCCTCTCTGGCCGACTGTTTTCCCAGCTGCTGTCCTCTCCACTGGAGGAGATGATTTCTTATGAGTCATCCTCTTTGGGATAGAAACCTCTGGGTTCTTCCTCCCATGGTATGAACAGATGAAGGGGAAGGTATCAATAGCTATTTGATTTTCAAGGCCTCAGATGGGGGCAGGAAGACTGGAAAATACAGGTTTAAATTCTTTGCATAAGGTGTCATTTATGAATAGAAGTCGATAGAAGCATGCAGGAAATATTCTCACAGACTTTAAATCTGAAAGTTAAACAGTTCTCAAGCTAAAAACAACACCAACTTCACATCTTTTTTTCTTTCACAGGATGGTCTGATGAGAAACAGGAGATGTAAGTTCTATTTCTGGCTCTTGTCACTAGCTTTCTACCACCTTGGACTAGCCACCTAACCTCTCTATATGCCTCCATTTCCTTCTCTGTAAAATTGGAGCGATCAGATTTACCTGCCCCGTGAAGACAGCTTTGCAACTTATTTCACGGCAGAAAAATCACAGGAAGAGCCACACTGAGTCACATCGAAGATGTGACTCGCTTAACACCCCTTCTCTGGTGACAGAGTGCAGAAGCGGGAACATGGGCTTTGAGTTTTCATAGAATCATAGAACAACCAGGTTGGAAGGGACCCATCGGATCTTCTAGTCCAACCATTCCCATCAAACGCTAAACCAAGTCCCTCAAGACCTCATCCACCCGTGCCTTAAACACCTCCAGGGAAGGTGAATCAACCCCCTCCCTGGGCAGCCTATTCCAATGCCGATGCTGTCTTTCACATAAAAAAAAAAATAATGTAGGGAAAAGGTAAGTGCTTAAGAAGGATAAATGTGTTCTTAGGGTGGTGCTGGGTGTCCCGTGGCCGGCGGAGGCCAAGGGCAGATTCCCGGAGCATCCTTCGCCGGATCCGAGCATCGCCCACGGCCGCCGGCAAGAAGCTGGGGACTGGGAGCGCCGGGGTGATCTCGGGGAGCAGGAGAAGGGCTGTGCGGGCCGGGGGTGCCCCCATCCCCAGAGGAGCCCCGCTCCCCGCCCCGGCGCCTGGGAACACCCCATCGAGGGAGCGAGGGCCATGGGGTGGGGGGGGTGGGGGGGGGCGTGCTCCCGGTGGAGGATGTGGGCCGGCCGGGCCGAGGGCTGCGCGGAGAGGGGCGGAGAAGTTATAAATCGGCGGTGCCGGGGCCGGCCGGTAATTGATGTCCGCGGGAGGCGAAGCCGGCGGGGCGGCTCGGAGCGGACACTCCCTTTCCGCGGGCCGGGTCGGGCGGGGAGGGCTCGGGGGCTGCTGGATGCTGGTCCCGCGCCGCGCGCTGCCTTCATCGCCCGCACCGCGGGAGGAACGCGGCGCCCGGGACAGCCCGTCGGAGCCCGCCCGGCGCTCCCGCCTCCGCTTCGCTGCCGTCGGCGGGGACGGCGCCCCGCGCCGCGGGAACCATGCCCCGACAGCCGCTCCCGGGGACCCTGCTGCTGGCAGCCGCGCTCCTGCTCGCCGGTAAGGATCCGCCGGGACCGGCTGCCCCGTCGCGGAGCCGGGCACCTGCCCGCCCTCCGTCCTCCGTCTCTCTTTTCGGAGAGTCGCGTAAACGCCGTCTCCCGAGCGGCGGTTAACCTTCCCGGCGCCGGGGAGCGGCGGTGCCCGCCCTTCGCCGGGCAGGGCGGCGACGACCGAGCCGCCGCGGCACGGAAAGAAAGCGAATCTTGGCCGCGGGGCAGGCTTCTTTCCCTCTCGCTTTGTTTCCAAATGTCAGCTTCTCCCACATCTGCCCGCGAAGAGGAAAAGGTGCCCGTTTCCTTGGCAAAAACTGCAGGTCCCGCCGCCTCCCTCCCGGGCTGAGCTGTGGAGCATCCTTCGGGGCTGTGGAGCATCCTTCGGAGCTGTGGAGCATCCTTCGGGGCTGTGGAGGGAGCGGCGGCGCCGGTACCCAGCGCGGGTCTCCCTGGGTAGCGGGATGGAGCCGCATCCCTCGGTGCTGCCGTACCAGGATGGATCGGTGCCGTTTTTCTATTTTTAACCGGGTTTTCTGTTACTTGGAGAGAGGAGCGGGAGCGCCGCGATGGGGAGGGTGTCCCAGCCTTGCCTTGCTGGTCACCTGGGAGCAGGGGCGCGTCGGGGTCGGACAGGGACCGGTCCCGCTCCGGTCACCGCAGGGACGACGATCCTCAGGGCTCCTTCCCTCGCTCAGGCTCCCTGTGACCCTCACGGGGCTCCCAGGTGCGCTCCGGGGCGGATGGCCGGGAGCCACAGCAGATCCCGGGCGGAGAAGATGGCCTCAAGCTCCGCCAGGGGAGATTTAGGCTGGAGATTAGGATGAAGTTTTTCACACAGAGGGTCATTGGGCATTGGAATAGGCTGCCCAGGGAGGTGGTTGAGTCACCTTCCCTGGAGGTGTTTAAGGCACGGGTGGATGAGGTCTTGAGGGACTTGGTTTAGTGTTTGATAGGAATGGTTGGACTAGAAGATCCGATGAGTCTCTTCCAACCTGCTTGTTCTATGATTCTAGGAGAAAAAGAGAGCCGCTCCCCGGGGCTGGTTCAGCCGCCCGACCTGCCGCGTCCCCAGGGCTCGGTTTGCTCCGCACCGCGGGGTCTGCAGGGGCAGCTCCAGCCCCGGGCAGAGAGATGCCGGCGTCTGAACGTGAGCCAGCAGTGTGCCCAGGTGTCCAAGAAGGCCAATGACATCTTGGCTTGTATCAGAAACGGTGTGACCAGCGGGTCCAGGGAGGTGATTCTCCCTCTATACTCGGTACTGATGAGACCGCTCCTTGAATCCTGTGTTCAGTTCTGGGCCCCTCACCACAAAAAGGATGCTGAGGCTCTGGAGCGAGTCCAGAGAAGGGCAACAAAGCTGGTGAAGGGGCTGGAGAACAGGCCTTATGAGGAGCGGCTGAGAGAGCTGGGGTTGTTTAGCCTGGAGAAGAGGAGGCTGAGGGGAGACCTCATTGCTCTCTATAACTACCTGAGGGGAGGTTGCGGAGAGGAGGGTGCTGGCCTTCCAAGTGACAGGGGACAGGACAAGAGGGAATGGCCTCAAGCTCCTCCAGGGGAGATTTAGGCTGGACATTCGGAAAAAAATTTTCACAGAAAGGGTCATTGTGCACTGGAATAGGCTGCCCAGGGAGGTGGTTGAATCACCTTTCCTGGAGGTGTTTAAAAGACGGGTGGATGAGGTTTAGTGGTTGATGAGAATGGTTGGACTCAATGATCCTGTGGGTCTTTTACAACCTAGTAATTCTGTGATTCTGTACCTGCGGCAGCAGTTCCATCCCAGCATGGAGCGATGCCTGGTGCTGCCCGTGCTGCCCAGCCGGTGGCAGCCGCATCCCTGGAGGAGATCTGGGGGAACTGCTCCGACGAGACTTTTTCCCTGCTCAGGAAGTGCTGATTCATCAACTTTGATATAGATATGGGTATTCTTTATTTTTCCTTCTGTCTTTATTACTTTTTCCCCAGGAAAATACTAATTTCCCCACATTATTTGTCCTTGTCAACGAAGTTCTTATGGCCGAGATGAAATAGGCGCAGGCATGGGACGCCCACCCTGGATACAGGAAATGTGGGTTCAAATCCTTGCCAGGTTTCCTTCACAGCTTGAGCTTGGACTTCGACGTCCTGCTCCCACATGGGCTCCTGCAGCGACCAGCTCTGCTGGGGGACTGGCTTCCTCTTTCCTGTCAGAAAGGTTTTCCATTGTGCAAATCGTGGCAAACCCTGCTGCCCAGGGAGAAGGTGGGACTCTATGAGCCGGGGGCTCTAAGAGACCCTGGTTCACCTTCCTGTTCCAAAGATTGTCAAGAATGTGTGCTCCTCAGGTAATTCCAGTGGGAAAAAAATATGGCTTATTCAGGGGAAAAACTGGTGCTCTGGGTGCCAGACTATGGGAATGTACATCCCAGGTCAGCTCAGCAGGCACTGGAAAGGTCGTCTTCGGTAGTTCATCTCAGTGCCTTTACAACAAGTTTGCTAGAAATTCCTTTCTCCCTCATAAATGTACAAAAGAGAGTGCTCCAAGTGAGAACTTAGACTATTTTCAAACTCTTTGATTTTGTTCCATTTTCTGATGGATTTTTTTTTTTTTAAAGAACATAATTCTTGCACAGCTTTGGACATCCCAGATAGGTTGATCATGTTGCTTCTGGGACAGTAGTTAAACTGTCCGTACATGTGTTTCTGCAGAACATTTCAAAATTACTGTTGAAGTGGTGGGATATTTTACATCATGAGTCTCTGTGCTTTTCTCCTCATTTCACCCCTCTTCACTGCTTATTTACCTAAAACTCTTACTCAAACTGTCCAGTGCCTCCCATTTAAAATCTCAAAACTTAATTCATCACTGCCATATGGTCCACTCCTGTAATTCAGTCTCAGTGGGTGTCTGCTAAAGTTCCATTTACTGACAGGTAGTGGATGAGATTCACTGAAGCAGTTGCTGGCTCAGGAGTTACTACAGAGAGCTTCATAGGGAAGGGGCAGAAGGAGGTCTCTTAGCTTGTATGTGGCTAATTAATAATTTACATTTCCCCAAACCAGTTCGCAAGCTACATGCCATGACAGTCCCCATTTGAAAAATGAGATTAAAGAAAGTATGTTTCTTTGACATGTAGGAGTCAAGAGGGCACTTCGACCCTTTTGTATTTCTCTGCACATGCATATTTTGCCTTTTGTGGAAAAGAAAAAGTTTTTTGTCTGTGTTTTCCACAGTACTTGCATATGTTTCCCTTATAGTTTGCATTTATTTCCACAAACTATATTACATATGTTTATACTAAAGACTATGTATATAACGATCAGCATGAAAATTTTCATGCCTTTTTGAGATTTAATTTCCCAGTTCTAGACTTTGTGTGAAAATAACTGTAACTGTTGGCATTTGGGAATGTGAACAACTGGGTTAAAGTTCCAAAAAGTTCAGATTCTGCAGCCTGGATCAAGGATTACATGGCCACATTTCCAGAAATGTGAGCAGATAATTTGCCTTTATTTCCACCTGTCCACATGCAAGCAATACCTCACACTTAGCAGCTAGGAGGTGAATAGACTCTATTACAGTCCTGTCTGTGAACAATGCTATACAAATCTCAGTTATTGCAGTTGGGACAAGATCATCAAAATCCCCAGCGAATGATGGACTTTTCAATTTCATGGTCAGCTGGAAAAAAAGAAGCAAGAAATTCCAGGTCAAATCTAATCAGCGTGGAGGTCGATTTCTTACAACAACTAACCTGACTTCTCTGAAAATAATATTAAGGTGGAAGTTCATACATTAAGTTTGGTTTGAGTACTCAGCTGAAACAGCTGCACAGACTCAGCTACAGCAGTTTAATTTACAATTAAGACTTGAGAACTTAATGGAGTCCAGAAAAATAAAAGAGTTTCCTGCATTTTATGGATCTACATGGAAATTGAGGTCCCTTAAAAATTCCAGACTACGTTCACATAGGCAGAAGAGTTAGACCCTGCTGTATAACACAGGTTTTTTAAAAATATATACACGGAGTTTAAGTACCAAACTTTCTGCCAAGCTTTTCTAGCAAGAAAATCACTTATGTCACTTATTGATGTTTTACCAGACTGGTGTTTCACTCATGTACTATACACAAAGCTAGATCTCATTCTTTGTATAGCTGGTGTAAATCTGGAGCAATTCCTTAGGGCTGAGCTAGCATCCTCTACATTTGTGGTTCATGTGGGAGGAAATCAAGACCTGGACTATGCCTAGTAAAGATCTTCATTTCCAGATACATCCAACCCACTGATAATCCTAAAAATTTGTCATTTGTCAGGAGATTTGAGGATTTTTTTTTTTTTTGTGGTTGTTTTTGGTTTGGGTTTTATTTTTACATGTGAACAAAACCAAGTTGAGCCTTTTATGTCAGATGCTTCAAAGACTGAAACCAGTAGCTCTGTACACTGTGTGGGTATATAGGACAAAAGGAAATAGTCCAGATTTTCAGGACAGTTATTGTGTCCTTACACTTTCCTGTAGCATGAAGTTTATCAACTTGCTAGTTTTCACGTCTGACTGAGATTGGGAAAGGAAGAAGCTCAGTAGATGAGGGTTAAATCTTGGCATTTGTCTATATCCAGTGGGGCTGTTGGTGGGCTTTTATCAGCAAAATTACTCCTTTGAATACCCCAAAGTTAGAGATTGAGAGTTCCTGTTGCAGCCCCACAGAGATTGGAAACTGAGACTGCTACAAGAGTAGCTTTGCCATTAAATATAGGATGCCCAGCTACCAGAGTCACCTCTGCTCTTGGAGGCAAGTCTTTCCTCTTGGTATGAGACTTTCAAGAAGCATACTGCCTCCTGCAAAGACATGCTTTATCTTTAGATCTCACTTCCTCACCAGTGGTCTCCTTTCTTCCTCTATCAATATTTGTAAGAATGCGAGGAAATGTTTTTCTGCATATTTGAGTATGAATTCCACCCACTGACAGCACCAAACTTACTCTTTGCCTTTGTGATGCATCCTTACTATACATATTCCTGGAACTGAGAAACAACCTTTCCCAGGCATTCCCAGCTGGGAATGTCCTGACTTCTTCATCTACCATGTGGGAACCTCTCATGTTAGAATTGGTCCAGTGATTGTCAGGAAGGTGCTCACACAGTTTTCTGCTGTCCAGATGCAGAAGTTCATTACCCCATGCCTGGAGGTCAGCACTGAGTAAATCCTAGTGGTTAAAAGTTAGATAGACTGCAAGTAAGCGCTTGAAAAATGAAAATATGGGCATTGGTGCTGCCTCCAAAGCCAAGTGAGGCACAATATCATGACTTTTGTGACCCGCAGAATTAATTAATGTGGGAATTAAGCAAAGGGATAACATATTGAGAAACAGAAGCATGTAGGGAAAGAGATTTGAAACTCTACATTTCAGAGGTATTTTTGTTTGAAACTTAGGTCTTGAGCCATTGAGATGTATGGAGAAACTTAGAGTGGGGATGATGATTTATTCTGTATTCAGTCATGTTTGGTATTGGTTTGTGGGGGGTTTTTGTGGCACAGTTGGTAGAAATGTGCCAGCCTAAAGATAAGGAGGAAGATGATATTGCTTGTGACTCATCTGTATTGTTCAAGATCATTATAATTGCTTGTAAAACAGTTAACTGATTTATTCATCATGTTTCCCAGACTTACATTTATTCTGTGAAAATGGAGCAGCAAAAAGTTCATGTTCATGATTTTACTCTTTGTTGTTTTTCCATCAAGTCTTGGTTGATTTTCAGTACAAAAAACAATCTGTCCATATCCACAACTTTAAGTTATTCCGTAACATATTTAAACAGACCACAATTCAGTGTGATGAGATTGACACCAATGGATGTTTGCATGTTTCCAGTGCTTTTTTAGACTGTGGGATTACTGTTTCAACATTGGCTGCTATTTGGCACTAAGCATTCATAAATGCAATCTTCTTTAAGTCATATTCCTTCTTTGGGAGCTACAACCTTGAAATGAGGTGCTCTGTGTCTTAGAGCAGTTGAAGGCTGAGGAAATGTTAAGAAGGAAACTGTTTCTAGGACTTCAGTGGGTTGAAGATGCTGTGGCAATGTGGTTACTTTACTTCTGTGCCATGCCTAGAAGTGGGGGCAAAGCAAACAGAGTGCGGTGGCCTGTGCAGAGCTGGGGACCCCTAAACAGATGTCTGTGCTTCTCAGAAGATCCCTTGGGAAGCCTGTGCTCTGGGAACAGGACCCCCTGCTTGGTGCGTGGGGAGCAGTGAAGGATGAGTGTGAGGGCGTTTCATGAGAGGAATTTCACAATTTCACATAGTTCACTTAAGCGTCCTTCCTGTGGGATTCTTTCCTGCCATGGAGGGAAAGAATTTGCCACTTTTGTTCCCATTGTCATCCTTCTGTGGAAAAACCTCTCATTAGGATCACCGTGGGCTAATATTAACAGAAGCGTGAGAGTTACCATACCAGATCAGACGAGGGCTCTATTTAGCTCCATGTCATGTCTTTGGTGGTGTCCAACATCTGATCTTCAGGGAAGGTTCAAGGAACCTTGCAGGAAGCTGTTATCTGATAAAAATTCTCCAGAGAGGAAATTTTTTTTTGCGCTATGATCTAAAATCCACTATTATTTACTAAGACACCGTGGGATTGAGGGTCAAGGAGACTAAAATCAATGTCTGCCAAAACGTAGGTGTTGTCTGTGTTTATGGCAAATGGATATAACATAGTGGGATTAAATTGCATTATATTGTATAATACAGAGAATTTTCTTCTGTTGTGCTGATAGTGTTTGGAGTGAAAACCTACCTTTCTTTGCTTTGTCTAGTGCTATAATTAGTCCTTGTCTACTTTACAAGTACTAATGATTATAATTTCCCAAAGCAAATCGAGCCACAGGCAAGCTTGCCAGACGCTTATTACCTGTGCACCTACCATAGACTTTGTGGTTTAGGTGTCATTTAACTGCAGAATAGGTTCAGCCTCTTGAACTACTGCAAAGGAGTCCTCTGTGCAGATTGTTCTGGTTCTCACCTCTCTAGTTTAAATTGTGTCACATTAGTTATTTTCCCTTGTTTTCAACCCAGGGTCTTTGCTTATAGCTCTGTTTTATAGGTTAAAGTAAGGTGTATGAAAAGGCAGTTCCTGACGTTGCCCTTTTATTGTTGTCTTGGAACATGACAGGATAGTTCAGCTGCGATGATGTAACATTGGAAATAGTAACCAGCAGCCTTCACCAAAGTCGAAATCTTGCATCTTTGCTTTACATTTTCTTTTATAGAGTTCCTAATTTACTTCAGTGTGCATAGCTTAATGTATATAGTACAGCCCTGAATGAATTAGACATGTCTGTGTTTCTGGCTAAGCCAGCAGGTTTCTATCAGTTAGGTAGTTTATCTTTGTAAATGAGATAGTGTTCCAATTCAATCATATCATGTTGCTTAATTTGTCCTGCCAGGGAATCTGTGACAAATCTTAAGTTACAAGTTGGTAAAGAAATGTAATTTGGTCGAGAAAAGGTACCACATTACTCTTCATAGAAATTCTCAATTATTTTTGTGTCTGGTTTTTATGTATTTGTCTTTTTTCTCTATGCTATATCGATACTATCCTACTATGCTAGTTAGTAAGATTAAGTTTTATCAGAAAATATTGAATTGATGATTGTGTGCTGGGGTCTGTCATGGTGGAATTAGAGCAGAGGTGCAACAGTTGTTGATGTGTCAGTAAGTGGTAGAATAGATCTGATGGCTCACAGGCATAATATGGGTAGGGCTACCTACACTCATGTAAGCAGCACAGGCTTCGTGTGTGAAGGCATGAAACCTCCTGGGTGAAAGCCAGTGGCTGATCATGAGTCATCGCTTTTGGATGGGCAGGTGATTCTCATCTGCAATGGACTGAGCAAGGGTATCCCCACAGGGGCCAGGACCAGCAGGTGTAGGTGGGAGGGGAATGTGAGCTACATGGACCCTTGCCAGATGTGGCCATGAAAGTTATCACTACCACTTAGCTCTGCTCTGACCAGTCCTTACTGGGAATAGTTTCAGCAGACCTGTGTTATTAAGCTGGCTGTTCACTTTGTTGGGGGGAAGACCAGGCTAAGGTGGACACAACCGTGGTACTTCTATTTCTTTTCTCAACGCACACCATACATATGGTGTTTGGTCTGGTTTACCAAAGTGATGATCCCATGAGAGTTCATAATGGAGGCATTAGACTATATGGAGGTGTAGATTTTTCTGCCGGTTTCCAATTCCACATGCTCAATGGGGAATAAAATGTTTGTGATTATGACTAGTTCTACTGCTCTGTGACTTCTTTCTCCATATGTAGCTACTGAAATCACAGAATCACAGAATCACAGAACAACCAGGTTGGAAGGGACCCATCGGATCTTCTAGTCCAACCATTCCTATCTAACACTAAACCAACTCCCTCAAGACCTCATCCACCCCTGTCTTAAACACCTCCAGGGAAGGTGACTCAACCACCTCCCTGGGCAGCCTATTCCAATGCCCAATGACCCTCTGCGTGAAAAACCTCCTCCTAATCTCCAGCCTAAATCTACCCTGGCGGAACTTGAGGCCATTCCCTCTCGTCCTGTCCCCTGTCACTTGGGAGAAGAGGCCAGCTCCCTCCTCTCCACAACCACCTTTCAGGTACTTGTAGAGAGTAATGAGGTCTCCTCTCAGCCTCCTCTTCTCCAGGCTAAACAACCCCAGCTCTCTCAGCCGCTCCTCATAGGGTCTGTTCTCCAGCCCCTTCACCAGCCTCGTCGCTCTTCTCTGGACTTGCTCCAGAGCCTCAACATCCTTCTTGTGGTGAGGGGCCCAGAACTGGACACAATGTTCAAGGAGTGGCCTCACCAGTGCTGAATACAGAGGGAGAATCACCTCCCTGGACCTGCTGGTCACACCATTTCTGATACAAGCCAGGATGCCATTGGCCTTCTTGGCCACCTGGGCACACTGCTGGCTCATGTTCAGTCGGCTGTCGACCAACACCCCCAGGTCCCTCTCCTCCTGGCAGTTTTCCAGCCAAACTAGATGGTGGCAAAGGTGCTCATTTCAGATGCTAAGTTTCTAAACTTATTAAAATTGGATGAATAAAAGAGGAAACTTAGATTTTTTTTTTCAGGTTCTCTGAATCTTAGAGTTTGAAATTTCTTTTTAATTGGTAGTATGTGAAATGCCTGTGCTCATGCACAAAATTCACTTCAGGGCAGACAAGACACAATGTTTTGATGAGCTGGTACAGCAAATGCCTTCAAGCAGGTAATACCTGGGCACAGCACGCTAGACTGTGTGGCCTTGGCTGCCCAGGTATGACAGGAAACGGTAGCAATTTCAGCTGGTGGTAACTGGAGTCAGATTTATTTCAAATAACCAACTGTGATTTCAGCTTGTTAAATTTCTACATCTAACTTGAATAACACAGCTTTACCATAGGCTCCTATAAGCGCAGCCTAACTTAGTAAGGGCAAATACTGGCAAATATTTGGCTGTTGTTGGGAAAATACATGTTTGTTCACATTTACAGCTACTAACCATATTCACCTGATAGTGTGTGGTGCTCAGGAGTGTTAACGAAGTGCTGTCAGAATTGTGCTTGCTTTATTTTTAGCTACCGGGTGTTACACTTTACTTCTATAGCATCTGATCTCGTATCAGCTTGTGTACACATCTAGGGACAACAAATGTATACAGCTAGTAAATAAGCTCCTGTCACTTGCTCTGAGATCCAGAACTAAGAGGGGAAGGACACACTTGTTCAGATAGTTCATATCCATTTGCCCTGCTGACTGATTTTTAATTCCAGGGTATGAAGTCAGCATCAAGGCATTTTAGTGTGCCCAGAACTCTTGTAATTTACTGCGATAAATCTTAATGCTGTTCAGACTCTGTTGTGATGCTGTATCATATAGCAGCCCAGCTGTCTCATCCATTAACCTATCCATTTTCTTGGTTGGGTGTTATGTCCTAATAGCACTTCAAATTCTTAAATTGTAGTTGAGATTACTCAGACTTAAGCATTTGATCCAGAAATCACTGGGCATGTGTTACAGAACATCAGACTGGCTAATCAGAATGTCTCTTCTGAACCAGAAAGGCATAAATCAATAATTTGGTTATTTTTATGCATGAGTGTGTACTTCTAAAATAAATAGCTTCCAACAACGTTCTTGATCTTGAAAGCAAGCAAGAATACCTTCCAGTCACCACAGGGGCGTATGTGAGTGATAGATCTGTTGAAGAGTGAGACAGCTTGAGCTGCTGCTTCTGCCCTGAGTGTGTTTCTGTTTGCCAGATATATACCAGCACACAGATGCTTCTCTTTGCAAAAAAGCCAACAGGAAATGGGGACAAAGCTACCTTGCAGTCCAAGGACCTACCTCTGTTAACCCATGCAAGTCCCTGTTGCCTTAATTGCCCTGGAAAGTTCTGCTTCAACAGAAACAGTGTTTACATTTTGCTGCTTCAGGATACGAGCTTGGTCATCCCTTCTGTTGCCGACACCAACTTTGGACAAAGGCTCCTTACTCTCTCACAGCTAAGCTGTTCTGGTTTCTCTTCTGCAGGCTTCAGATGTGAGACTTGGATTTACTATAGAGAAATGTTGTGACATTAGATATGAGGGTTCCTTCAGAATGGGCACCTAGATAGCATCTGAAAGACCTGGAGATGCCACTTTGAATCTCAGGCTGGCTCATGGTTTGGCACTGTAGACTTTCCTGGAGGCAGTTTCTAAGCTTAGGCTATGGAGATGATGCTTTTGCTTTTGGGTGCAGGAACCAAACAGCGCCACCCACTTTGCCTGTGCCTGAGCAGTAGAAAACCAGGCAACATAGATGAGATGGGGGCTATTGCTGCCATAGATGAGCATCTTCTTTCAGCAGCAGCTCTTCCCAACCACTAGTAGTCATCAAAGTAGAAAGTTTCATTATCCACTATCTCATAGAGGACCAGGCCAGACATTCATACTCTGAAAAGAAAAAAAAAGGGATCTTTTTCTTCCAATCACCACCCAAATTTTAAGACAACTCCGTCTAAAGGTTTTCTTATCTTATAAATGCGGGTATTGATGGTGACGAGATTCTCAGTGTCAATTACACTAGGAGGACCTGTTGGTCAATATTTCTTCTCATGGTCAGATATACATCAGAAGTTTAAGTGGTTCTTCTGAGTTTGCAAGAAGTTCCTTTTACACTCTCTTTTGTTTTTGTAGAAAATTATTTGGTGTAGAATGGTTTGATATAATGATGTAATTGGAATTACTATGGATGGGTGCAACCATTTGACTAGAAATGAAAAAATTATATTTAGTTACAGAATGGTCATTAGAAGGGATAACACAATAGCATGTCAAAAAGAGCTCTGAAATGAAGAAAACCACTGATATTCCATGTTTCATAGAATCATAGAACAGCCAGGTTGGACGAGACCCACCAGATCATTGAGTCCAACCACTCCTATCAAACACTAAACCATGTCCCTCCATACCCCATCCACCCGTCCCTTAAACACCTCCAGGGAAGGTGAATCAACCACTTCACTGGGCAGCCTGTTCCAGTGCACAATGACCCTTTCTGTGAAAAGTTTTTCCCTAATGTCCAGCCTAAATCTCCCCTGGTAGAGCTTGAGGCCATTCCCTCTTGTCCTGTCCTCTGTCACTTGGGAGAAGAGGCCAACTCCCTCCTTTCCACAACCTCCTTTTAGGTAGTTATAGAGAGCAATGAGGTCTCCCCTCAGCTTCCTCTTCTCCAGGCTAAACAACCCCAGCTCTCTCAGCCGTTCCTCAGAAGGCATGTTCTCCAGCCCCTTCACCAGCTTTGTTGCTCTTCTCTGGACTTGCTCCAGAGCCTCAACATCCTTCTTGTGGTGAGTGGTCCAGAACTGAACACAGGATTCAAGGAACAGTCTCACCAGTGCTGAGTACAGAGGGAGAATAACCTCCCTGGACCCGCTGGTCACACCGTTTCTGATACAAGCCAAGATACCATTGGCTTTCTTGGCCACCTGGGCCACTGCTGACTCATGTTCAGTCGACTGTCAACCAACACCCCCAGGTCTTTTTCCTCCAGGCAGCTTTCTAGACAGACTTCTCCTAGTCTGTAGTACTGCATAGGGTGGTTTTTCTCCAAGTGCAGGACCCTAACAAAATAAAGCTGTATATCCCAAATGATGTTAGCTGATGACCATGTTCTATTTAAGGTGCTGCTGCAGATCAGAGTTGGCTCATTTTCACTAGAGGTACACTGAAGGTCAATCCTCTGGGTATTATCGTGCTCCTAAGAACTTCAGCTGGATTCTGCAGTTGGGTATTAGTTGCACACATGTGGGTATTCCCATTCCTTTTGACGGGATGACTCTTAAGGAAGTGCTCATAAGTAAGAGTAAAGTCCTCAGCTGCATTTGAATTGAGTGGCCCATGTTTTAAGGAACAGAGAGAGGTTAAGACCCTAATAAGAAAACACTTACATATTCTTTCCAGTTCTGGAGTGTCCTCTACAAAATACACGTTTGTTGCATGTGTTTGAATCAGGAGGAAACTATATTTGATGCTAAGACCCACAAAAGGTCAGTTATGTTTAACAGGCCTTAAAACATGTGCAAATCCAACAATGACTGAAACAATTACTTCATGATGGATAACTTTATTGCCCACAGATGGCACTTTAAACCCAGAAGGTCAGATTCTTTGTATACACTGAAGTTGCAAAGATAAACTGATCCTTCTCCTTAAGCTCTCATTGTGCAGGTGAAAAAAGATTAATCAACATGGTCAGGATAACTGGAGTGGTTGGAAGAGAGTCACTCAGCTTCAAATTATGGAAAGATATTAAAACTAAAAGGCCACCAAACCTGTTAACTTTAAGGAAATTTCTAGCAATTTTTAATATTCGTTGTTTGGTTGTTTTGTTTTTTTTTTAAAACTAAGACATACAGCTAGCTTTTGGGTTTACTTTCTTTAGTCAAAGGTTGCAGAAACTCACAGTATATAAAAGAAAAGTTAAAAGTAGAAGTTGGATAAATCAGAATGGGGCTAATTGTCCAGAAAGTGGTCCCAGATTTAAGTTCAGAAGTTCTGTCCTTCTAAGGGAAATTGAAGTTTAACTAAAATCAGTGGAAGTGTGTGGTTACGCAAATGTCTGTAGAACTGAACTCACATGCCATATGGTAAAAAATATTGTATCTTTATTTATTTATTCAAATTACTTGTAATCAGTGCCTTGTCCTATAAGGAGCAGAGAGTTGGACTCTTATGTGATTCTTATGGGTCCATTCGAACTTTGAGATATTTTATGACTCAGTTGAATTTTTGTTTATTTCATTCAGTAAGAGTGTAGCCTTTTTTTCAAGGCAGAAAATAAAGAAAAGGTATACTTCTCCTTCTTTGCAAATTACAGATTATACCCTTTGCTGTCTTAAAAAATATTTCTCCTGGGTTTATTTTAGGCAGAGTGAGTAACTCTTGCAATCTAAGTTAATGTTTGCTCATTAATGAAGCGACTCTTTCAACTGACTTTCACATGCATCTAATAAGCCTTCTGAAACAAACAGAATGTGCAAAAAAATCACCCCTTTCCCTATGGGAGGAGATTCCTCAGTTATCAGGATTAATTAGTTTTCTTGTTGTCACATGAAAAGAAGTTGCACCCCCCCCATGTAGGTCAGTGTGAGGGTAGGCTGCTGATGGTCGCTTGGTGACAGGCACAATGATAAGTGAACATGTCCTGTTGAGCCATGACCCTTCAGAAAAGACAGTGTCAAGTAAAATGCCCACAGAAGGTACATAGAAAGCACAATTTGCTTCTAAATATTGACAGTAGGAATTTTCTTGCTATTCTCCTTCATTTTTCTTTTCTGGTAAACATGTCAAACTCTATTGCATTTGTACCCTGCAATAGTTTTTGAAGCATTTAGAAACGTAAAGAAGCTAATGACCCATGAATAGATAGGATGTCAAATAAAGCTATTTTTCTTGAAGACTTAGCATCTTGCTGCTGAAAGCATTGTCTCACACACTTGTAAAAGTGATAATATTGGTTTGAAATAAGATCTTTTACTTCAGCTTTTTTGTCAGTGAAAAACTAAATGAATGACGATATTAACAAATCTGATGCATCATGCCAAATTCCCTGATGTTAGGTCTTGAATATTAGTATGATTAACTACCGGAATTAAGTGCCTAAAATGCACTTGAAATCAGTGATGAAACTCTGGCTTATATCAATGGGAACAAAGTCAGACAAACACTAATCACTCCTTAAGATCCCACCCACAATATTTACAAACACTGTGATGTCTTTTAGATGTACATTGTGTGTGTAAAAGGGCAAAAGCTGTAACCAGTATATCTGTTTGGGGTTTTTTTTGCCAGCAGAATGTGGTGAAAAGATCTGGGCTTTTTTTTTTTCCCCCCATTTCATTTCATCTTAACATCTCTGAGGCAGATCTTGTGCCACACAGGTTTCCAGGCTGTCTTGGTTTTTAGTGCTTAATTTAAGATAGACTTTGAGATTGTCATGTGAACATATTTGCTATATCACTGTAGAGTTATCAAGAGAAAAGTTTATAACATTTATAATGGTTTCTTGCACTTTACCTTCGGCAGACTTCAAAAGCAACAGCAGCCTGCATTCCCAGGACTAGTCTCCTGGTCCTAGCATGGATTGGTGCTGGTGCTCATGCTGAGCAAAGGACCAGGCACTGCAGACTTGCTCTCTTGCTTTACTTTCTGTTACTCACAGAGATTTCCATCTTTCCACGAGGTTTATACTGGAAGCAACTAGGTTGAGTGTTGCAACTCTAGCAGCTGGGTTTTCATCCCATTGGCTTCCTCTGGCAGATCATTACTGATTTTTTTTTTCATATATATTGAACTAATTAAATAGCTTCTTTTCTAGAGGCTGGAATAAGGAGCAGTTCAGTGAAGCTTGAGGCCAGGTTCCCCCTTGAAGTAAAGAACAGGAATCGTAAAGATGGAGTTAAACTCTGCTTTCTTGGGAGAACATCTGAGCCTCCAATTCTGGCATGGCAAGAGAGATGGGGATGAAATTCAGGAACACAATATTTTCATGAAACTGTTAGTTTGGTTAGTTGGAGGATATTTACAAATCCTCTAGTCAAAGCGCCTAGTTTGCTCTTCACAGACATTGCCTGAGCTCTTGTAATGTTTTATCTCAAATTCTCAGTGTTTGGCTTCAGGGACATTATTTCAGAACTGCACATCAGAAGGCCTATGGACTATAAGCATCTATAGGAGACTATCCCATAAAAGCACAGTGTGCTGTTGGGCAGACCCAGCATTTCAGAGTTGAGATCCTTAAATGGCAGGTGAGAAAAATGTATGGTGGCAAAATATCACTTAGCAAATTGATTCTTGAAAAACCTGCTGCATTTTTTCCTCCCTTCTTAACATCTGGGAGAGCATTTCTAGTTCAAAACCTGATTGTCTGGTTAAATAGCAGAGGAAGTCTGTGTATTTGTACAAAATCCCCATTCAAATTTCTGGTAATATCTGTGGTATAATTCAGAGGATCTCTTCATTATGAAAATGTGTTATGCCCTTGCCCGAAGTTTATTTAAGTGAGCTTATTTAATTTACGTCTATGTTAAGGTGAACTCTTTAAAAAAAATATTTTCAATAGGGATGTATGTTAGTATATGCAGGAAAACCACTGGAGCCTCAGCTTAAATAAGATATATAGGGCTAAAAAGAAAAATGCAGATCAATGTAACTAACTTAGATGCCAAAGATTAGTTAAAAGGTAGTTAACACCTACACTGTACATTTCCTATATTGTTAAAGAAGATAAATGGGTTACTGCAGACCTCCAGCAAACAGTTTTGAAGAACTGATCAATAATTTGCTTCTTTTCATGGATTGTGCAAGGTAGTCTCAGAAGGTGATTTAGGACTTGTCTCCACTAATGTTATAGGGAATTTGTTGGAAATACTCACTGACACATGGAGCACAACTGGTTCCTCAAAAAAAGCCCCCTAAAACTGCAGGTGAGAACAGTGCCTCTCTGTCTTTTATGCAAAATCCTTATACTTTTATCATCTCTCTCCAAAAGTGGAGACTTGGTTTCTAGGCCTTTCTCACACTGAAGGAGTTCAAGTCCACACCTTGGAACATTGTTCAGGCCTCTAATCTGAGGCTGCATCTGCTGCTGGGTGAAAACTGTTGAATTTAGAGCAGCCATTGTCTTTGGAGAGTTTATACAGTAAAAATTTACTCACCAATCTCAGGTGGAGTATGTGTCTGAAAGTTCCTCCTGTAGTCAACGAAGGAGGGAGAACTTTCCAGTGGGTGATCCATAGCAGCTAAATAAGGCTCACTTTCTATTTCTACTATGTTTGCTGCACACAGCTCTTCATAATTGACTGTGGCAGGGACCTCTTGGAAGGGCTTAAAATAGCTAAGATTGTACTTGACTGTGTTCTAGTTGAAAATCTGCCATTACACTTTTTTAGGTGATACTGCTACTCTCATATGTTGAAACCTAAATACTTCCTCTTGGAGTCAAGTGATCTGGGGTGCTTTCTACCCCTCTCTCACAACAGTGCAATCTTCATCAATTGCTCTCAGGTCCAGATTTAGACTTAAGAATTTTTTTCAAATTTAACTGTTTCAAAATATTTGCTTGTTTTGTTCCTTCACTTTACTGTCAATGCAAGGGCAATGGGATGGATCAAGGACTATTTCTTCTCCAAGTGGTGCATTTTTGTCTGCTTGCCATGAAGCATTTTTGGCCATAGCCTGTTATTGGGCAAAGATAAAACATTATGACTTTCCAGCACTTGCTATCTTATTGAGAGGGAAGGTTTGGTGTTCCTCTAGTCTTCTGATCATAAAGCTTTTTCATGGACTTCATAAAAATTACCTTCATCTGGCCTGTGAGAAGCCTGCCTGGATGTTTTCAAGTGTTGAAAGCCATCTCAGGTTTTACCCCTGCCAGAATGTTCTGGCCATGTTGGCGTGATTGCTTTCTCGATAAGCAGTGGAGGGTGCCTTGAATTTGTTCTCAAAATTTATTGTGGAGCTGTCCAGTTGTCATTTGATATTGCTTTGCCGGTAGGAAGCTTGCAGCTAGTGAGGGACTGTAGGTAATGGTGCTGTGACCCTCAGTCAGGAAGAGATTCTTAATCCCCTTTCACTCCTTCCAGAGAAATTCCAGCTTTGCAGCAAGTTGTTTGAGTGAGAATTTGATATCTTAAGGGTCAATATGTGGCTTTTTCAATGGAAGTGGCCGACTTTTGCCCTTCATGTTGAAAAGGTGGTGGTTCCTAAGGAAATCCATGGTGGTGTTTCCTAAGGAAATGCAGCCAGCAGTGCTTGAGGACATATTTCCTTGGTTAGATGTGTAGCTGCAAGGTCCTGAACTTTCTTCACGGTGTGCAAGTGAACAATTTGAGAGCAAAGTCATTGCCCAAAAAATGCATAGCTTTCATTTCTACTTTCTTTCCTGAGTAATTCTCATGGAAGATCATGCAAGTCCCGAGTCAGGACAGCACCATTTTGCTCAGAGGAAAGAATATTTGTGGTTAGAGGGATATTCCCTTTTCTTTGCTTTCCCCTTCCAGTATCACATCATAACTGTGAGTGGACTGGGAACAGATTGATTTGTTATTGTTAATGCTTTTTTCCCTTTGTTTTTCTAGGATCTAGTTCAGGATCAAAATTAAAAGTTCCTGAGTTGAGCATAAAAGGCGCACAGCACGTTGTTCAAGCAGGCCAGACTTTAAATCTCACCTGCAGGTAACCAGCTGAGTTGGATTCTTATAATTTGGCTGAGAGTTCGTACACCTGACACTTTCTTTTTTTGTAACTGAAGTTAGAAAAAAATGAAACCTTCTGTTGTGGGGAAAGGTGGGGAGTGAACTTCAATGGCAATTGTTTAATAGTTCTTTGTTGTTTCTGTTGTTGTTTTTGGAAAACAAGATAAAAGAGAACCCCAGAAATAGCCTGATATAATAAAAGAAAGCTTGGGAACTGGAGCTATATAATTGCAGCCCAACATAATTGTTTCTGCTTCCTTATCTGTATTTGCAGGGGGGAAATGGTTCATTCATGGTCTTTGCCTGAAACTCTAAGTAAGGATAGCAAAAGGCTGAAAGTAATTAAATATGCCTGTGGAAGGAATGGGAAGCAGTCCTGCAGCAGTCTGACCTTGAGCAGAACTCAAGCAAGTGACACTGGAAACTATAGTTGTAAATACCCAACAAGTCCAGCAAAAAAGAAGAAGGAATCTACAGTCTATGTATTTATTAACGGTAAGTTTACAATTTTTTTTAACACTTCTTGGTACTTGCACTTCAACACAGTGAAAGTGATAAATAAGGCAGTCCAGCTGTGCTGACACAGAGGGATTTGAATGTTATTTTCAGCCTTGCAAAATGTCATGATAATTTACAATTAATGTGTAAAATCTGCTTTGTCAGAGGTTGCAAATACAAATGCTAGTGTTTTATCTGTTAGGAAAAAGATGAAGAAAGAAAAAGAACCAATCCAACCAGTCTACTAGAGTAAATAGAACTACACATGGAAGTAGACTAGAAATGAATCTGTGAAATGGGTATCAGAGAAATCATGTCTTACAGAATCAAATGATGACCGATGAAAACCATGTATCTGGTACAATGTCCACTTCAAACTGTATGTGTAAGATTATAGATTTCTAGGCAGCTGAAAGATGCCAAAGCTGCCTGAATCCTGATGACTGAATTATCTCATGGTGTAGAAAATTACTATTTGCATGTTCAGTCACATTCAAAAATGTGCGCTGTAGTCAACATTACACAGATTGTAAAAATCTAGAGTAAATTAAATCAAACTAAACACAGAGTTGTGTTTAGCAAATAAGTATTGTGTAACGTATGAGAAATGCTGGAATTAGGTCAGTTAGGCTATAACAGCAGTTGCTTTCTGATCCTGTTTTCTTCCAGGATATTCATCAGTCACTTCTCAGAACAGTTGAATCCCATAGACGGAATAATAAAAGAAGAAATTATAAACACTTTAGGGATTTAAATTTATATTTTAGCTTTTCTTGATTTTTACAGTATAAAATTAATAGATTGTTGTAAGGTATCAGGATATACATATTTTGAAAAACCCATATTTCAGAGAATGTGCAACTGGAAGTTTTCCAGTTTATGTGTCTGCTGCTTCTAATGAGTTCACATTGGAGTGAATTAGCCTTTGTTTTCATTTTGATGTGAAGAGTGGGACTAGTGCTGTGAAAAAGCAGAATGAAGTGGACCTCTTACCACAGTAACAGAAAACAAGACGGCTCTCTCCAGTATTGTGCATTGCTATATTGAGAATTCTTGAATGTTGCTCATCCTGCTTTCCTTTATCTAAAATATACAGGAGAGTGTTTTACTCACCCAACTATTTGCTGGGTATACAACTACAGATGCATCCATGGAAGCATAGGTAAAGTAGGCTAATCATTTAATGACGAACAATTCCTGCTGCCTAGGGAAACTAAGTTTTCTTGGATGACTTTTGCAAGTTTCTCGTCATGGGACCTTCTTGAAACTCCCATTTTGGATGCCATCTCTAGCTGACATCTACCCACAATCCTCTCTATTCACACACAAGAAGAGCAGGGATGGTTGTGACTCTGAGAACCTCTCTGCTAAACTCACTTACAAAATAAGAAATTCCTTTATGTTCTCTTAGTCTCTTTCATGTTTGAAGTGTTAATTCTGAATCCTGAACTTCTACAAATGGAAGACAGAAGCAGCCTTTCAAACTCTTCACTGCTTCCCAAGCCACGTGTACCCTGCTTGCATCTGAAAGAGATCCTCAATTAGGTATAGGTGAACCGAAGTTATCTGCTTAATTCACATAGTGACAGAAGAGAAATATATCATTGGAGAAAGTTTTTTGAACAGCCTTCCCATCGCTCCACTCTGCAATAATCAGATAAAGAAGACTACCTGAGTGTCTTGGGTTCTCTATTTTTTCAAGGACTTTCAGTCATTAAATGCTGATGTCACCATTGGAGATGGGATTAGGTTACATTTCTTCTCCTACCTTATTTGTCAAACATCAGTAAAATGTTTAAGGGACAAACCTGTATCAAGCTTAGACCTCTCTGGCACCTTAATTTTCTGAATTTGGCAATACTCTTCACTGAAACCCAATTTCTAAACACTTAAGTGTTGACTGTGTCCTAATAAGTACACATGAGAATTAGGACAAACTAGTGATAACAAAGGAGACTGCAAGGTAGCTGTTCATTTGATGCCAGTTTGAAGCGTCAGTCTGCCCTAAAGTAGGGAAAGGTATATTAGTCCCCCCAAAATTTATGTTTTCAGAAAGATTGTTGAGTAAGTAGAAAAGGAACATTATACCCAGTAACAAAACTGATCAGTATAGTGCTAGCATTTGGAAAGCAAATACTTAAGGAGTTTCTTAATATGAATCAATTTTTCTGTGAACATTCATGGAATTAAACTGTCTGGCTCAAGTGAAGTTGAGATTGGGATAATAAAATCCTCTGTCAAGTCTACCTTTCTCAAGTTTAGTTTGATTTGAAATTAATGTGTTGGTGCTTAGGGAATAAACATTTGTAAAATTTGGGTCTCTTCTAGTTTTGTATTGTTTCCTGTGGCAGGACGTCGTGTCAATCCATTTCCCATACT
Organism: Coccyzus lansbergi; assembly: GCA_033558105.1. Taxonomy (NCBI): domain Eukaryota; kingdom Metazoa; phylum Chordata; class Aves; order Cuculiformes; family Coccyzidae; genus Coccyzus; species Coccyzus lansbergi. The sequence goes on from JAUMJK010000151.1 coordinate 4,385,172, forward strand.
AGCTCCATGTGGATCACTGAGGTGCCTGTTTCCCATGTCTTAGCATGCTGCACACGAGAACAAATAGTTACTATTTACAAACACAAAATCTGAATCAGGAAAGTTGATATTGTTTGTACAGGAAGTCATCACTCATTGTTTTCAAAATGTTATTCATTTCCGTAATTAGAGTGATACTGTATATGAACTCAATTTTTTAAAAAACTTGATAATCCCAGTAAGTCCTTTGGTTCAGTAATGAATATAAGCTACAGCAGAAGATCAGCTTCTATAGACAAAACCAAGATGCAAGGTGATGAGTAGGAGACTGCAAGTCCTATGAAACGTTTTTGAAGTCCTGTGTGTGGGTGATCAAGAAAAGGCAGGCTGGTGATAGTTGTGTTGAGAGCGAGTCCTGACACCACCCTTTTTTCAGCTGGAGAGGTCACTACTGAGTTGCAGAGGGGAGTGAGCGTGCAGTGTGCGCAGCAGAAACTCTTGACCACACACAGCTCAGGAACTGAGACCTCAAGTAATGGAATAGAATTCTTTTAAGAGCCTTGGACTTTGCTCTAAGAAAATTGATGGCCTGACTTCCACCATGAGCCATAGGGAAAACTCTGAAATGGAGCAAAGCCTGTTTGCCAACTTATCCACTGTCTTGGACAAAAAGATGCTCCGATCTTTGCTTTGTTACACAACTGCAGCATAGTAGTAAAGTGGAAATATTTGTAGTGAACACTCACCGTGTACATTGGAGTGGAGTGTGGGGAATTTTCTGCTTGAAAAAAGATAATTATGGAATAAAGACATTTAAGAAACATCAAATTATCAGCAAGCTGGTTTGAAACTTATGTAGATTTCCCTGGAGATGGTGTTAAAGTCTTTTCTTTCTGCCTACCTTCAGTCTGGTATGTCCAAGACACTGTTTTCCAGTTGCTGGAGCTCATTCACATCCTTCAAAAATGTGCGGTTCTCTTCATTCTCTGCTCTTGTAATCTCTTGCTTTTGATCAATGCTTACCATGGTATAACAGAGGAAAAGCATTTAAGTTCAATCACATTGATATATCAAGTTTATGTTTTTGCAAGAATTTAAACAAACTTTGGTTCAAGCTGAAGAGTTGCTACTTCCTGTGACGAAAACAGCTTTCAGCTATTAACATGCAAGAATAATGTCTTAATTCTGCAACAACAGAGAATTCCTGTAAGTGTGATTGTACTTGGCTTCAGGGTATTAGTCCGTTTCTTTAACGATATTCTTCCTCTCCTTGACTCTCTTTACACTGCTGCTGTGCATGCCTCCTGACCACATACTTTTCCTTGCAAAATGAGACATGTACTGGTATTTCAATTGAACACCATTCGAAATGTTCTGTTCTAAAATCATACCTCTGGGCTGAGTCAGCTGTCTATTCTCTTTCTGTACTTAGCAAAGAGAATGGTGCATAATCTCATACATATTCTCTTCTGGTGCATCTTTCTCATAACTGACTTTATAAGGAATCTGGAGCTTAGAATGGATTTCTTGCTTTGAGATGATTTAAGTCAGATGAGGCAAATCAGAGCTGGGTAATCAAAGGTAGGAATCCTGAGAGTGCTTGTACTCACCAATACCTTGAATGTCAAACATGTCCATTGGCTTTGGATATTTGGCTTAAGGTGTGTCTCAGGTTGGGCAGCCCAAAATGAAGGCCTTTAGCATTAGTTAAAAATGTAAACCTTTGAAGTGCCAAAATATCTGAGGTTTTGAGTGTGTTTTCAAACTGTAGAGTTGTATTCTGCAAGTGCTGAGCATATGGCATCTCCTTGGGAGGTCCACTTGTTGACAGGTAGCTGGATCTGACCCCAGAAGAGACATGGAATTAAGATTTAACTGGAATGGATTATTGACTCCTGTAACTCTAAAGGTACTATGTGGCAGAGCAGAAAGGTCATCAGAAGAGTTCCCCAAAAAGATCGCTTAAGGTTGCAAGCATCGAAGTAGAAATAATGCAACAAGTGGAAAAAGCAGAAAGGCGAAACATCCTGAAAGCTAACAGAAAGGGAAAATTTCTTTTTCTGCTTTTTTCTTCTTTTTGTTGAGAAATACTGTTCTGACAGAAGAACCTGCTGAGGCCTGGGAAACTCTTCCTCACCTGTGCCTTTTTTCTATCTTTGCTTTTGGAACAGTTTTAATGTATGAGCACTATGATTTTGGCTTACGCTGTCAGAGTAAATAATATAATAACATTCCTCTTAAGAAAAGGAAACTAGTTGAAATTAAACTATGCTACAGCTGTATCGAGTATGTTGACACATTTTTAGTGTCTAGTAAGGTTCCTGTTACAAAACAGAGCCCACTAGGACTTGCTGACGTCAATCACCTATAATTACTGAGCTTTTGTCATTGTATATTCATGGACTTCACATTATAGTACACTGTGTTGAGTGGAAAATTTGTGGACACCTTGGCAGCATCAAAGGTCAGACATTAAGCCCTCCAAGGTCCTTCTTCCTCAGCAAGGCTTGTACTTCCTAATGAAACAGAAATATATGTCCATGGTAAATCAGCATGAGAGAAAATAGAAGTTCTGAAGTTCTGACAAAGTTCCTAATGTCAAATCACCTTTCTAGATATCACCTTCTGAACACAATAATTGCTCTAGTGGGGATTTCCTAACTACTCTGAATAAGAATACTTCTCCTTAAGAGTTTTACTTTTGTTTTACATGTTATGGACCTATGTTGATAATAATATAGCATAACAAGCCCCAAAGGAAAACAAACAAATCCTGCCTAAAAATCACTCTACAATTATGCTAGCAATACTTTGTGGCTGAATGTGCTCTAGATATAAACTATTCCCCTTCTTTTTTTTTTTTTTTTTTTTCTGAACTTCTGTGATTATTAATTTATATCTCAAGTCTTCCCTCAAGGCTTAGAAATCATTTGAATTTTATAGTCTAAGAGGAGACAAGAGTGCAAAAACCCTTCTTGCAGATAAGGAATATGCTTCCACACATGCAAAATGGCATTTTTTTCCCCTTAAGGAACATAGGCATCTACCTTGGAGCAGGCTGAATACGTGCCTTTCCTAGGGCATTATTCAACTCATCATGAAAGAGATGTCTAAAACAAGCCTGATGACTCTAATGGCAGAATTTCCCCTTTCTCCCCAGTGACAGCACTAACAGTTTGGCCACCTAGCTCAGTGAGAAATGTCTACATTTTAGATGTGCAAGTGTGAGGACAGCTATTCTTGGTGTGCAAAGTTCTCCTCAGATTACTTCTGAACAGCCCTACTAATTTAATTGGGATAAACAAAGTTAGTTAGGGTGAATCCTTACAACGGAAAGTGGAATTTAGTGATTGGCAGATTAACTTAATGAGGTTTGCATGTCTGTGCTTTAGTGAAGACTTTGGTCCTCTTCACATGCATGAGGGAAAACAGTGTTTTGTGAATGTGACAAAACTGTTTTGACTCTTTTAGCTGAAAAAAATACTTACTGTTGAGCCAAGCGTAAGTAGGTGTTTTGGACTAACTTCAGAGGATAAATTTTCAGAGATTTCAAGGACCTCAGACTGCTACAGAGGCTTTTTTTGCTTGCAAATGTATATGTAAGTACTCTGATTTACATAGCTCAGATTATTAAAAACAAACCCAAGAACAGTAGCTGAAGCTTGTGGAAATAAAGAACCTCTCCGTCTTTCCTGAATTTGGCATTTTAGTGTTGGCTAATTTAGTTGTTTGTGCAAACGCCATAAATAGCCCAGACAGGTTACTGATACCAGACATAATATTGCTTGTGTTAAGTTTCTTATCAAGTTTCTATCTGGCTACCAACCAGCTTAATAAAGAGCTGCTATTTATGTTCTTTAACAATATAGCAAGTGACCTTTATAGATGTTGTGATTTCATGAATACTCTCTGTGGTTTCATGGTGATTGTAACTGAGAGATATTGTAAGGAACACAGTCAAACCAGCACACACTGTGATTAATTCCAGGCACAATTTAAAAATACGCTAAACTGACTTGTAATCTTTAGTATATGCAAATATTCTGGCTGTCCGTCTTTCATTTTGCTAACCTTGCAGGCAACTCTGAAGCAAAGAAAATCCTGAACAAAAATACGAAAAACAAGGTCAATCTTCTTAGATCTTCTATTGCAAATCTAGTGGACCTGAATGTGTAACTTGTATGAGGCCTTCAAGATAGGTCAATCATGATGTTCCTTTTATGTCTAGAGCTTTCTGAGCAAGAAAGTAAGCGAAACTGGCCTAGAAGACCACTGGCTGGAGGCTAGGTCATCCTGGATGTGCTGTCAGCCAGCTCTTCAGAGAAGGTTTGCGTTTACCTTCCCTCAGGAAGGAATTGCAAGGAAATATAGTAGCAACCACTGGCAATATCTAGAGCTCTGATGAGGAGAAAAGAGGAAAAAAGAAGCAAGGAATGCTATTACTTGGGGAACAGAAGGATTCCGTGTCATTGGCATACCCTTGCCAATGCGATGTACCTTGCCTTGGTGCTGCTGTACATTTGGCTTTGCCTGATCCATTCTGGAAGAACCTAGACCAGATTCTGTTCTTGAGGCACTGAGAGTATCCCCTTACGGCCATTAAGACGGAAGGAGAATAAAATCAAAGAGAATCAGGAAAAGCCTCCACACTCATTATGAAAACAAAACTGTGCTAGGAAACATGATGCGTATTTCTTTTAATCAAAAGCAGGAAGACATTTGGAGCACTTGGGGTCATTGATTGCCCTCTGGCCCATGGCGGAAGTCCCCGGTGATGTCAATGGGAGCTCTGCACGCGAATAGCGGGGGCATGGAGACGCCGTGGCGTACCACTGCGGGGAGTGTACCAAGAAAGGCTGTGACTGAGCTGTAAAGCCTACCTAGACAAGCTGGGGCATTTAGTTGACTTTTATTTAGCACTTCATTGACTTCTCCAGGTGTGAATGTGTATTTTCATTGAAGAAGAAAACGCCAAGTGTGGTGTTTTGTGCTAATTTCCTGTCCTTACCTTTGGATAGACAAGAATCCTGTGAGGTCTGAACTGCACAGCCCCCATGGCCTCAATATTGGCATCAAACAGTGGTGACACTATGTCTGCAGACAGCACCGGTAGTCCCCAGAACAGCTCTTCCTCACACTTGTAATGATCTGGAGATTATGATACAGGAAACCACTTTGCAAAGCTTGCTGGTTTGGGGCAGGAGTTCTTAATTTTTTGACAAAGACAAATGAATCTTTGGGGAATAGTAAAATCATTTGTCTGGTGCTGTTAAGGGGCAGGTGACCTCTTCTGTGGCTGTAGCCCCTGGAAAACAAAAAAGGTTCTCTTCACCAATGCTACAAATAGGTTCATTCTTGGTCTTTCCTTGAATCGTATTGCAGAGGAAACGTCAGCCTAACAAGTCCTTAGGGTATGTTTTATTACATACGCATCCTTTATTACTCATAAGTTCCTTTTTCAATCTTGGTGGACATGTAACAATTATTATTAAATAAAGCATTGTGGCAGTCTTTCATTTTAGGAAGTTTGTATAACAGTTTCATTTAACGTCTTCAGGAGAATTTTTTCAATATCCTAGGGTCCATTTGAAATACTCTACCCTAGGATCTTCCCCAATATACATTCAAGTAGAATTCACTTCTCTTCCTGTTTGATATCTCAAACAAAAATATTATTGCATATAACCAGGAAAAAAGATCCTAAGGGCAGAACAGTTTTATTACACTGGGAAGTGTGCATCATACTTCTGAAAGAGAAGTGAATTTGAGTGAATGTAGGTCAATGTGCAGAAGTCTAGGACCAGAGTACTTCAGTAAATTACAGCAATTTAAGGTTTTGTAAAGGGTCAATTCTTGGTAGCTTTACTCATTTCTTTCCAATAAAGATTTCCATTGTTATTTCTAAGATTTTTGACTGAGTGAAAAGAATAGGATTTGCCTGAAAAAACGTTGGAACTGTAGATAAGCACAGAATTAAGATCCGAATGTTCCACTTTTTTAAGAGTTAAAAGCCAAACCTTATGTCAGTTTCGAGCTAGTGTATCTGTACTGGGAGTCAAACCAAACCTGCAGATCTGAACACCTGCAAAGAAGATTTGGAATCATTGCCTGTGTCTTGAGCCCCTCTTTGTTAAGTGGTCCCAACAATAGCAGCAGCAGCAGTGTTCCCTGTTCCCAGCGCAAGCTATTTATGACAATGCCCTTTGTTAAAGGGATTGTTCAAGGGATGGTAAATTACTCTGCCAAGCTTTAGTTATTGAGTTGAACTGAATGAACGTTTTCCTGGCATTTTTGTTACCTTGTCACTCACAAAAGAGACATGGAGGCATTGTGATAGTGGAAAGGAGGAGAATAATTAACTCTCACTGGTCTGTATTTTCAGAGTTGATTATCCAGCCATACTTTTATGGTAGGTTCTTTCTCCTGGTGAAGTTAATGTGAGTATTTCCCATCAGTTTCCTTGCAGAGAGCAGGAACGTGTCTTATGAGGGATCACTTGATAAGTGAATTTCAGCTTACTTCCCATAGAATTACTTCTTCTGGTGATAATAAAATAGAAATACCCTGAAACAAGAAATGCATATCTCAGCATTAGCGATGATGCTTTAATGGGAAAAATGTATTTTAACTGTCCCGTGTTTTAAAGGAGATACCAAAGTACTGCTATTGATATTGAAAGTTAAATGTATTTTCAAATATCTAATATTTTTTTCTGAACTTGTCTAGATAAAAGTAAACAGAATATTGATTTGAAAACTTTGTCTAGCTTTCATTATGGATAGACTTAGTCTGTTTTCAAGGCTGTATACACCATTACGATTCCCATACACTGTCTTAAGATTTCAGATACTAACCTTTTCTTTTTCTTCCCTTGCAGATACGGGCAATCCATTTGTAGAGATGCACAGTGATATACCTAAAATAATACACATGACTATAGGAAGAGAAATGATCATTCCATGCAGAGTCACAGCACCAAACATTGCTGTTACCTTAAAAAAGGTACCTCAGTCCAAGTATGCCCTGAAAGTGCTACTGTGGATGATAGGGTTTTTGGGGCTCGGGGGTTTGGTTTTGGCTTGTTTGTTTATTTATTTATTTACAGCTGTTGTAATGCTTTTGAAATATTTCAATGATTTACTATTTCTTAAACAAGGTTTCTGGGTGTCAGTATGTTTAGAAACATTTCAACCCTGGAGATTTTGTCTTGTATCTCACAGAATCTCTTGCACTGGATGTGAATTTTCTGAAGAAACTTAAACTTTTAGTACTGTTTTATTAAATCTTCACTGGCAAAGGCTTCTTAAGCCCAGGAAGGTGTTTCTTGTTAGGAGAAGAGATTTCCTCTCACCTCTTCCCCTGCCCTTCCTCCCCTTTCCTCTTCTGTTCTCTGGAACATGTAGTAAGCATGGTCCCTGGAGACTTTCTGGGTCTGTACAAGGATCTCTGCAAGCCTTTGCTCTACCTCACTCCCACCAGAGACTTTGCTGCTTCCTTTTACATATGAATGCACTTATCAGACAAGGGATGGCTTCTCTTTGTAGGGAAGGTTGTGAGACAGTGGGACCAGTTTTAGAAAATCTAGACATTTTTTGTGTTTTGGGGAAAGCATTTCTTTCCTAGGGTCCTCAGGAGTTACATGGACAGATACCTGGCCTGTATGTATCTAGAAAAGTACCTGGCACCATGACAGAATACTGCTTCTTTATTAGAAGTACTTTTATTGGCTTAAAAATTAGGTGGAGATGCACGTGATGTTTTGTTTCTAATTGAAAGGAGTTCTGTGCATAGTGACATAAGTGTCAATCATTGCTACAAGGAAAAGAAATTTGTCTTTTTTTTTGTAGAATAACATGCAATTGCAATAACAATACCACCATAAAATACAAGTCTTTGATTCCTCTTTGACTACAGTTTTTCATCAGTCACAGATTTGATCCTGTGTTTTACTTTGGCTTAGAGGTTTACAAATTCTATACAGTGCTGCTTTGCTAATGCAGATGATGATTCTGCATCTTGGTTTCCACCTGTTAAATTGTACCAAAGAAAGCAAAATTCAGAGAAAAGAAAGTAATCTGACCTAGGATATTACCTTGTGTGTGTACACACACACATATGCACAGTTGTTCTTCAAGAAGCGCACCACAAGTGAATGATGCACAAGAATCTGTGGCTATGGGATCAAAAATAAATGAGGCTTGACTTTCTGTACGGTGGATGTTGGAAAGTAGGAACTTATTTGGACATTGTAATGTCACATCTGAAGTCTCAGCATATTAAATTCCTAACTGAGAAAATTCCTGCCAGGCTTCTCCCTTATTAAACAAAATATATTTCTTTTTCTCCTTATTTGGAGGACATTGAGACATATCTGCTCTGTTTTTTCATATCAGTTTGCCTTTAGCTTGGGGTTGTGGTGTAAGACACAAGTTTATGCCATCAAAACCAGATGTAATGCTCTGGGAAGGAGAAAGAGGAGGTGGAGCCAAGTCTTGAAAGAAAAGATTGGTTGCTTACATGTTTTGCATTCCAGGAAAAATAAATGTGTTCCTTAATTCATCCCAGAATTTCCTGAAGTATGTAAGCTACAATGCATTACATCATATCGTACTTTATTTGTCATCTGTGACACCCATGTATAAAGATTCCAGCAAGTTTTTGCTCACAGTAATTAAGAGATATGTTAAATGCATTTCACAGCTGCAGACTTACTTCTTTTGGAGAGCTGGCAAAAGCTATTCTGTGGTTTCCACTCAGCAATATAGGAAGAGGTTGATGTCCCCAGAATGAAGTCCTCTGGAGCTGGAAAGAAAACCTCAGCATTAGAGTCATTAGATCCTGCATTCTATATTGCCAGGATGTCAAAGCATGGAATATTTTTTGTAATCCCTCCCTTCTGAAAGAACTTGTCAGGATAGTTGCATAAGCACTGCCACCAGCATTTTGTTCCTGTGCAGCACTACTTCTTATTTCCAGTGGAGCCATGTGGGGGGAGGTTTATTGTCGATCTTCAGTACTACAAAAAAATATTTTTTGTACTAAAACTGCATCTCTGCCTTAGTCAACCTTTTGAGATACTGTATTGCTCTAACTTCCTGGTTGAATATCCGTACAAATTCTATGTAACATAGGAGGAGTCTTACAAATCAAGAAGCTAATAAAACAAGGATGAGGAAGCGGGGATGGAATCTTTCATTCCTGTTTCAAATCTAGCTTTCAAGTTTTGATATAATCTGTATGTGAAAGAGCTGATTGCCCTTTCTCTTCCTGATCATATGAAGACATGCGAAATCAATTGATAGTTTTGATCTAATCCTTAATTAGATGTCCAGATATTCCTGTATTGGATTTCAGGTCTTACCTTTAAAAACACCTGGTGGATTTACTTGTTGGGTCCTCAGCTTCTGAGGGTCTTAAAAGTATCAGATTTTTAAAATGTGTTGCATGCTTTAGAAGACAGGTGGATTAGGTACTCAGGGACATAGTTTAGTGGTTGATAGGAATGGTTGGACTCAGTGACCCTGGAGATCTTTTCCAACCTGGTGAATCTGTGTATTTGTGTCTCAGTGGTAAAACCAGGATACTTAATTGCAAAGGTTTGCCAAGACGAGTACTTTAGCTGCCTACTAGGAGACAACAGAATAACAGACCGAGTGCTGAGGCTAATAGTAGTGTCAATCTATTGTGTCATTAATTACATCCTGTTATAAATAATGAAATCTTGGAAACAAACAAAGCATTTCACATTCTTCATTCAGATTTTTCCTTTGCTTTGTGATGAAAATGTGAGTTGAAAAATCTGCATAATTGAATGTCATCCTTTTTGCTTTGATTGGCATTTTTAGGGTGTTTTTTCCCATTCCTTTTTAATAGACTGCTGTGATTAGAGAGTGACATGAAGATGATTTTTTTTTTAATGATGCATATTTAACACTTCCAGATTCCACGAGAAAGCTTAATTCCTGATGGTGAGACAATAATCTGGGACAGCATGAGAGGCTTCAGAATACCTAAGGCAACCTACAAATTCATAGGGCTCCTGAGCTGTGAGACAACCATCGGTGGACGCAAATATAGCACAAAGTACCTAACACATCGAGAAAGTAAGTAGTGCCTTCTGCTCCCCATCATTCAGGAAGCACTCTGCCCTGGTGATGTTACTTACTTTTTTTTCTCTTCATCACATGCAGCCAACACAATTTTTGATGTTCAGTTAAGTACCCCGCGTCTTGTGAAGTTGCTGAAAGGAGACAGCCTGGCAATTAACTGCACTGTCACAGCAGCCTGGAACACCAGAGTGCAGATGACGTGGACTTACCCAGGAGAGGTGAGAGCTGCGGTTGAAATGAAGAAATGAGGGGCTTCCCATAGATCATGCTGCACCTAACATCCTGGGAGGAATTCTGCCTTGAAAGGCTTGCCATGGTTCACATTCTATCATTCTGACTCTTGCTGACATGTCTTTAAGAGTTTCTTTTTTTCTTTCTGTTGCTTAATTAAGTAAGTAAACATGTTTACACAAGGTACTCTGGTTATATTGCATAATTGTGAGTGAACGCTAGAGTTGTTTCATTCCTGTGAGCTTCTTTTCAACATAGAAAAATGGTAGAAATGTATCACCTAATCCCAGGCAGGGACTCTCATGTCAAAAAACATTTTCAGCAAGGCTGTCTTTCTCAACACATACATTTCAAAGACTGGCAGACAGTAAGGTACCCAACTAAAGCTTGTTTAGAAAAGATATTTTGATCTAACTAGCCAAAATCTCATTTGTTAAGTGTCACTAGAACAATCCTCTTGTTTTGACAACTTCAGGAATGATCTTGAATGTGCTTCTCCTCCCCCAACATTGGGAGCATCCTCATAAACATTTGCCGCTTACAAAACAGCTACCAGGCAGTCAGTGTAAAGCTGGTAAGAAATTTGACATTAGTTTAAGGTTTACAACTCCCATTCCTTTCATGTCAGTTTGATTTATGCTGATCATTCAAGTCAAGATCATTTATTATGTCACTCACTGTGCCTAATCACAAGCTGAAATTATGATTACAGTGTATAGGGAAGATTAATACAATTGTTTCTTACATACTGCAGCCATTTTCCCTGGCATCTTTTCACCTCAGAAATAAATAACTTGGCAACAAGAAATGCTCCAAATGTTGCTCATTACTGCTTTACCAAGACCTAGCCAGGCACCACACTTGTGAAATTCTGCTTTGTTTCCATTTGGATCATAACTGAAGGGCACTCAGTGTTCATAAGACACCAACAATGTCCTGAGTTAAATAAACTTAGAGGCCAAAGGCTGAGGAGGAGTTGCAGGAAATAACTCTTCAAACTCACATTATCTTCAGTTCCACCCTGCGATACGCTTGCCAGATCTAGTCCCTTTTCTGTTTATAGCATTTCCAGAGTTCTCCCCTTCTTGTGTTAATGCCCTCTTCTTTTATATATCTGCTGTCTATGGACACTGACTCCAGGCACCAAACTACATACTAGTCTTCACGCTGTGGCTTCAGGGATTTTTACAATCAGTGCTGCACTAGGAGCAGTGAAAATCTGGGCATGTTGGTATGGCAAGCCATAGAGAAAGGATAATCTCATTTGGAAAAAGCTAGTTTAGATGCTACTAGTAATTTGGTGAAGGAAGGAATGAATAGGTTAGAGAAGGAATGAATAGGTTAGGCAGGAATGAATTAGGCTAGAGATTAGGAGGAAGTTCTTCACACAGAGGGTCATTGGGCATTGGAATAGGCTGCCCAGGGAGGTGGTTGATTCACCTTCCCTGGAGGTGTTTAAGGCACGGGTGGATGAGGTCCTGAGGGACATGGTTGAGTGTTTGATGGGAGTGGTTGGACTTGATGATCCGATCGGTCTCTTCCAACCTGTTTGTTCTATGATTCTATGATTCTATGAATTGCCATATAATGTTACTTATAATTTTTATTGTTGACCCTCTGGTAATGTTAGGTGTCTATTGCATGTCTATGTGGTACAGAGTGGTCTGATTTTTTTATTAAGGTATGGTGGAAGTACAGTAAAATAAAAATCTTAACAATCATTAAAACTCCTTCTTGCTCATTTTTGCTTTTATAGGCAAAAAAAAGAGGTTCTGTAATGCAGCGCATTGACCAGAAGAATGCGGAAGCCAATGTATTTTACAGTATCCTTGTTGTTGACAAAGTGCGTGATATTGATAAAGGCCAGTATACGTGCCACGTGAAGAGTGGTCCATCAATCAAAGCTGTTAACACAACAGTCATTGTTTATGGTAAGGAATGCTGCAGTGTTGTAGAATACTGAATGTGCATGTGCCAGTTTCAGTCATACCATAGCTTTACATCTTGACACAAAGTGGAAGTGCATTGTAGCGTGTTCATCATGGGCAGAAAAAGGCGCGAGGTCAGAGACAATATTTGCCTTTTCTTGCATGACTGATTTGTATCATTGGTAGTAGACATGTTAATGTTCAGTTTGGTCACTCTGCTAAGTATTGTGATGACCCTGCCCTTGATTGTTTTTGACAGAAGCAATCTGCTAAACTATACTTCACAAAAAAAAAGTACAAGCTTCATTCAGACAGAAGAATCAAACTTTTTCTTCTACAGTGCTTATTAATTGTTTTCTATGAAAAATGAAGAAGAAATAGATACTCCAGCTCTACATGGAGCAGGTAGCTGATAGACCATTCAGAAAAATGTAACAAGGACAAGATACTACAATTCATTAATATAGTTTTACAGTGGAACCCTTAAGAGAATTCCCTGTGATCTGCCTGTCTCTTCTGTGAAATCAGGAAATTTCTGATGTTCTTTCAAATCTATATGAATTAGGACTTTTTTTACATTGGGATTCTATGAGAAGCTATTAGCATTAAAGACCAAGTGGCTTACGCATGTCTTCTATAACAGATGATTCATCATCACAGTATTGGTTTGTGGTCCATTTTCTCTGTCGTCTGAAAGTGTGGACTAAGCACACCATGTTAGTATTCTTAGGGAGTATTATGGTCCATTTGCTCTGTTTCAGCTCTGGACTAAATCGCTGAAAGCATAGGATGAATCATAATATTCATTAATTTTCTTAAACAGATAAGCTGAAGCTGTCATAAACTGTATTTTAGATTAAAATGAAAGTCAGAGAAGCTGGAAATTTTGAAGGTATCCTGTACATTTTTATTCATATAAGCAACCCTATCTATGAGATATCCATAACAGAAAAAGGCTGTGTTAATAAGGGTTTGCAGAATCAGGTTACATCTTTATAATTACTGATTTGTCCTGTGCATTTTATTTTTAATGTACATGTCAAGTGTATGTATTGCTCTTGTCTAGTGAATATTCAATGTCCTTATTCAGTCTATAATGTAAATGTTGCACCATAGGTACTATCAAAAGGAAACGCAAACAATTTTTCATGTTTTGAATGTTTTATTTTCTCAAGTTTGGTTTAGAAGGGATGGAGGGAGAGATTTTCTAATGTATTGTGTGATTGTTATTGTTTATTGCCTCTGGTAAAACCCATCAACTTGACAGAGAGTTTGAAATATGGGGCAGTACAACTGGAAAAGAACAAATTCCAGCAGGTTGAGTTTGTTCCAATGAAGTGATAAAGATTTCTTTGTTTGATGAAACAGCTGTTTACCAATGATACAGAAAGTTTTTGCCTTTTCCTCTGTTCATTCTCTGACGGTCCCTCATATCCTCTCTGGCAGAATATTTTGCCTTGAAACATTCATTGATTCTTGGCCTCTAGGAATGGAAGGGTCACCTTTCAATGGTGATCTGGTTCAGATTCCCATGTACCGTGAACCTCCTTATCTCTTGGTTTGAAACTAGTGCTTCTTTGTTTGACTGTAGCCCAATATGAATTTGGCTAGAGTTTATTCCCGTATGGTAACACCAAAGTTATTAAAGTTCATTTCTGTTAGGATTTCTGTTCTCTTCAGTAGAACAACTCTTTTTGCAGACCTGAAATGAGTAATATAGGTGCACTCTTTTTCTTTTGTTTAAGATAAAATGTTCATTAATTTGAAACGTCGAAGGAAAACTGCGCTGGAAGCTGTAGCTGGAAGAAAATCCTATCGTTTATCAGTGAAAGTGAAGGCATTTCCCTCTCCAGAGGTTATATGGTAGGAAAATGGTTACTTCCAAATATGCATACTGGACCTCTTCTTAGACAAAAAATAATATCTTGGTAAAATATTCAAATAATGTCTCTTGAAATGGCAACATACTGGGGACAATACATTTGTGGAGTTTTACTGGAACTTTCAGGGTTGTCCTGGGTTTTAACAATTTATGAGAACATTACCTCCATTTTGCAAGTGCAAAAAAAAGAAAGTCTGGAGAATTTAAAGCTCAAATAAAATTAAAGCTCAAATACCTTAGGCATGTCTCCTATTGAAATCAGTGGACACTCTAGAGCTAAATATCTGCCAACCTTGACTGAAGGATTGTGTCCAACTTCACTGAGACCTAAATATGTGACCTGAACTTGCATTTCAGACAGTAGGAGAAAGAAAAGGTGACTTTCATTAAAATAACTGAGTTGCATTATACAGACATGCACTACTGGAAGAGCAATAGAAGTTGGTTTTATTATATGGTGATCTGCAGGTTGTAAACCTACTTCAGTGACTAGAGTGTTCACTTTGGCTCCTGTTAAGAAATCTTTTGAACAGTTTTTTGTATAAACTCAAGCCACTTTTATCTGGAAAAATGTTATATATTCATGATCTCAAGTTGTTTTGTATTTTTTTTTTAATTTAAATAATTTTAAATACCAGTAGCTCTGGCTCAATTAATTTCACTTTAACAAAGGGTGTATGACAAGACTGGTTAAGAAAACAAACCGTACATCCATGAACAGTGAGAGTTCATGTTACTCACAGGCAGAAATTACTTTTTCTCCAAACATTTTGGGTTTTTTACAAAGTCTTTATATTTATATCTACACATGGAAAATTAAGGGGGAAAAGTGGAGGTGATGTTTGCATTTATACAATATTTTCTGTTTATTTAATGGTCAATATTGTTAACTCCACATATATACCTAAAATTCCTGAAATACAAAAAAATTCACTTAAACAGGAATTTTAAATTTTTTATCACTGTGAGATTGGTCAGACACTGGAGAAAACAGTTCAGAGAGGCTGTGGAATCTCTATCCCCGGAGATGTTCAAAACCAGACTGAAAGTAGTCTTGGACAACATGCTGACCTTCTAACAGCAGGTTGTACTAGGTTATCTTCAGAGCCTCTTCCAACCTCAGTTATTCTGTTGATCTGTAAACAGTGGATACAGTGAAATGAATAAATCCATAGTCCCTAGACTAAATTTTTAGTGCTCCTTTAATAACAGTAATAGTTTTCTGTGAATACTGTGAATCATTTTTATCAAGTCCATCATCATAGTGAAACTCTGTTGCTTTCTTCCACTAATGTCATGTCAACCTTCATACAGCAATCTACCAAAATGTGCTTTATCCTCTATTTTAGACTTTGAAGAAAAATCTTGTGCTTCTTCAGGAATCTGTGTGTGAGCAACAGTTAGTACTTTGTATGTTGATTTACTGTTATCTTTAAAAACATACACTTGATACCAGGATATCTGATTCTTAAGTGCTTATCTAATCTACTTACTCTTCCTCTTCCTAAAATCACAGCTGTGCTTAGGCTACTGTAATACTATGTCCCAGGATGTATTCTGAGGCCATAAAAAAAATGGTCAGTGCTGGATGATGCAACCTTTATTTGTGTGGATGACTCTTAGCCAAAATGTCTGTCTTCTAGGCTAAGTCATGGCACAGGCATGGAAAA
Source organism: Coccyzus lansbergi (assembly GCA_033558105.1). Classification (NCBI taxonomy): domain Eukaryota; kingdom Metazoa; phylum Chordata; class Aves; order Cuculiformes; family Coccyzidae; genus Coccyzus; species Coccyzus lansbergi. The sequence continues at coordinate 4,400,971 of JAUMJK010000151.1, forward strand.
CTAGGATCTTCAGACAGACTTGTAATTTTCAGCAACTCTCAAGCCCTATAGAATCCTATCAGATCCTTATCAATTTTAATATATAGAATGGTATTCTCCAAGGTGCTTTCTAAAGATCATCAGTCTTATTTCTGAGGGGAGGATAAGCCTCTGGTAAGCAGAATTTCAGACTGTAAATTCAGTCCTTGCCAAAAGATCGAGAAATGTTGTGAAACTAAAAAACACAGGCATTTTAAGCAACATTATTTTTCAAAAATTTGACTTCTGGAATTCTTCCAAACAGGTTGAAAGATGGGCTGCCTGCTGCTGAAAAGTGTGCCCGGTACATGGCTAAAGACTATTCTTTAATTATTAAGGATGTTGCTGAAGAAGATGCTGGAAACTACACTATAGTATTGAGCATCCGACAGTGGAACTTGTCTAAGAATCTTACAGTCACTCTTACAGTAAATGGTAAGCTTACAGCATGTTCCCATGCTTCCCTTGAACATGTAAAGACTAAAAGTGTCATTGAACTATATTTTCATTGATCTTGCACAGTTGAGATCGTTGTGGGTTTTCTTACTGACTTCCATGGACCCAAATCCAATCTCCATGTACAAGGTGTCAGACCTATCTTGGAATCCAGTGACTGATACTGGTTTTCATTAAAAAGATTTCAGTATTCTATGGTCACATAGTTATTATTCCTGATGATTTTAATGTGTTACTAACTGTTCATCTGACTGGACTTACTCTTGCTGGGTTTTTTTTGTTCTCCTGGCGATTTTTCTTATTACTCACCCTGCAGAAATGTAGTATTTTCCTGATCATGCAATACATTCAATATCAACTGCTTTTAATTGCTTTCCAATTTTTACCCTTTACAGTTAAACCTCAGATATATGAAAATGCTGTGTCATCATTCCCTGATCCCAATCTGTATTTACTGAACAGCAAACAAGTGCTGACATGCACCGTGTATGGTATTCCTCAGCCTAAAATTACATGGATGTGGTATCCCTGTAGACAAAATCATTCTAAAACAAGGTAAGACAGCTTCCTTACTTATATCTAGCATGTCTTTCCTTACTATTGCTGTTAAATATTTACTTTTTTACAAGAATAAAGCTTGTTGTGACCGTTGCTTTGTTAATGGAGTTTGTAGACATTTATCTATGTATTTTTTAGAAAATATGTAGTCACAATGACATTTTTTCTTCATCGTTATTTGACAGTGGAGGGTAGAGTTGTTATTTCATATTGCTACTTAGGTTTATTTACAGTCACTACTCTTTATGCATGCAATATCCAGAGGGCGATAATTGCTTTTAATTTTTATGAGGGAAACCTTGCAGACAATGTCTTGCAAAGTTCACGGACTTTCTCATGGAGGAGATTTGCATGCTTTCCTCCATGCACAGTGATTCCACCATGTGTTCCCTTTTGAAATTCAACAGAAATAATCTTAAAGACTCTTTCCATTATGAAGGTCACTTTTCTGGTATGACGCATTGACTCATAGATTCAGTTCAGCAAGCCAAATGTGCCCAGCATTCTCCAGGTGATATTTCAACAGGGTAAAATATAAATGGCACCAAATAAGCTTGGTGCAGATGTGGCACTTAACTAATCCCCTTTTATATTTAAGCTTTATTTTCAACTTCATTTCTTACAATTACAAGTTTGTGTGTTGACTCATTTATCCAAAGTCCTTGCTCAATCATGAAGTCTGACAGTCTTAAAGATTACCGCTCTACAATGACATTAGCATTAAGCTACTGCTGGAGAGTTCAAGTATGCAAGGTATTTGGATCACTGCACAAAGATGTCTAAAAACCTAACAGAAGTTTAAGAACCAACATTTTCTCAGTTTCAAGTGAAGCTAATGATTTTACATAGGATTTAACTTCTTTAGTGCTTGCATAGAATTGGGTTTCAGTGCCAATCCAGTCAAATATTTAAGCACATGCTTAACTGCAGGGATACAAGACACCATATACAATTGAATAGGTCAAGCATCTTATTTCAAATTAAGGGTACTGTAAGTTCTTTGTGATCAGTCAGAGAGTGGTCAGCACTTCCGAGAAGCACGCATAGTTTATTTCCAGTTATGTCTTACTTTGGGGTTTTGCGAATGAGTGGCTTTCTGTGCCCTTCTCACCAAGAGGTGGCACTAAAAATCTCTCTTTTTACTAGAATAGGTATAACCTGAAATTCTTCTTTTCAAGAGCAGGTGAAGGCTGCATTACCTCTATCATCTGATATGTTAACTTTAAAGGACAAATCACAAAATTCTGAGTAGCAATTTGATATTGCTGATAGGTGCAAGATGTAAGATAAAAGAAACTGCAACGTCTTTTAAGTAAGGAAACTCTATGAAAGGCATATATGTAAATTTTCAATATTTGGTTTCTTTCAAGTGTTTATGCATCTGTGCACACTCTAGATTGAAATCATAGCACAGCACTGATGAAAGAGTTGGTTCTTCTTTGGGAGTTGGAGTGGTGCTTTTCCATTTTCAAATATTTCCTTCTGTTAACAAGAACAGATCTGCACTACAGCACAGCAGAGTGTGTCATCAGAAATATAAATTAATATCTGCAAGCAGGTGTTTATTAATGTGCTAAACTGTAGACTCAATTAAATGCTAATTAGAAGTGTGTTTGAGCAGGTGATCAAAGGAGAAATGTAACAATTTGTATCAGCTATTGGCTCTGTTACAACGTTGTTTCCAGACTTGCTTCCAAATTGCCTTCGTAATTGTTCTGTGACAATTCTCTTTAGCCCCCTCCCCTTCCTTCTCCTTTAAATGCTCATTGGAGGTGTAGTCTGGAGGACATAATTTTTAATGGTTTGCATAAGGGGAGTGGAAAGGCTCTCTCTGAGCAATACGATGTCAATTAACCATCACAGAAAGGCAGAAATACCTGAATAATTATGTTTTTCCTCCTGCTCTGATAAGGGAGGTTCTTTGGCAGTTGCATATCTTGCTCGGGCTGATGTCTGTGCCAGTTCAAGTGTTCTTCCTGACAAACGGAGGGACTCTTTAATCCCACCTATTTCATTTTACTTTCATCTTACTTTCATCTTTGTTTGAGGAAACAAAGGATCTGCCTGAACAGCAGATTTAAGGTGTGTGTCCCTTGTGCAACAGATAAAAAATGTATCTTATTCTGCTATTATAGCAATTTTTTTTTTAATTTACATGCCCAGTGTTGCTCTATTTATGCTCACGTAGTGCCTCTTTCTCTGTACAAGTGTACCTTGCACCTGAAGCTTGTAAACCCCAACAGGTTACCATTATTCAGTGCATGGCAGTAGGAATTCTCATCAAGTTTATTGCATGTCCCTCAGTGGGACAGAGGCACACTCTGAGTAGAAAGATGTTGCTGTGAAGACCCTGGATCTGTTTGTTTATGTATGTGCTTAACTTCACACCACTTGAGTACTATAACTGTAAGCTGGGGAATGACACATGCTGCATAAATTAGATGTTTTTATTTTTGTAAAAATGTTGCCTGTGTGCTCCTTAATAGAAACCATTAGGTTATCTGGCTGCTTGTTTCAATTTCTGTCCCAGACAGTATTTTGGTTTCAAAAAATCTAAAAATACCTCGGTGGATACCATTGCTTTTAAATAAAATGCAAACAAATTTTAATACTTTGTGATTAATACAATCAGTTTGCGTAACTCTTCTCTCTAAATTGGTCAGACTAGTTTCAGGAAGCCAGCCAAATTAAACTGTTTCCTTAGTTTCCTGGTAGCAAAAAAAAAAAAAAAAAACAAAAACAAAAAAATAAGCTGTAAAATTGCTCAACAAATTAGACTTTTAGGAATGTGGAGAGATCAACATCATTAAAATTCCCTGTTCTTCTTCGTTTTGTGTTAAAATTACTCAGCTCAAACCAACTCTGTTGCCAGTAAATGACATTTTGTTAGGTAGGTAGCTAAGTAGATGGGTAAGTGGAAAGACTCTGTTCTGATGCTCACCCCAGCAAGGAAACATAGAAGACTCAAGAAAAAAAAAAAGAGGCAAAACAAAAAATCCAGAGGAAAAGAAATACTGTTTGGGGTTTTTTTAAAGCTCATGCAGAGCTAGTAAACTCAGAGATGGCAAGCAAAAGACAGTAGAAGATTCAGTAAGGGTTAAAATAAAGTATAATTAAAATAATAAAATTAGTCTCTCTTAAATGACTGAGAAACTTCTTTTCCAGTTCTATCTAACTCCAGCTTACTTTGCTGCTCTGTAGCAAACATGAACCTTCCCAGCCAGGGCAGCCCTCAGTTGCTGAGCACATATAGTAGAAGGCCACTCATGGGACATTCATTTTACAGTGTCTGTCAACCTCTTTGGTCTCTTCTTTGTCTCCCTGAAGTTGTTCTTTCTGGCCTTGTTTTTGCTTAGATTGGGTTGTCAGCAGAGGGGTAGCCAGTGGCAGGGTTTGTTGAGGGTCTCTGGAGCCAGTCAGACTGGGCTCCACCTAAAACTCATCAGCTCTGAGACTGCAGAACGAGCGTTTGTACACCAGGAACATACTTGATATTAATGATTCTTGACCTGACTCTCTTCAGCAGATCTGGTTTTATCTTAAAGTGGTCTGACAGAGATTGCCAAAAAAGGCACGTGGGAGGTTGATATTGCTCAGTGGAAGAACCAGTTTCCTCAGCAGTTGTGCAGTGTCATTTGGGGGCAGTTTCTCTCTCTGGATATTTCCATGTGGGAAGTTCAAGAGATATGTGTCATATTCTGCCTCAGGGATGACCAATAAGCCCTTCAGAAACTGGAAACAAGTGAAACACTCAAATTTTACCTTGGGTGTTCCATCTCTCCCACCACCTCTCTCTCCTTGAACAGTCATTTTGTTTAGCCTTAAGCCAAATATCAGATTTTTATTTTACAGCCCTGTCATCACATCACTTTTTACAATTTTATGCTTCTATTTTTTTTTTACTCTGTGCACGAGGAAGAAAGAAACCTGATGGTATTGTGGAAATTTGCACTGTATTCAGATAATCCTGGATGTCTTTTCCAAACAAGTGATTCTGTGAAAAACCTATAAAATCAAAGTCACTGGAAAAACAAATACTTGATTCTCTGCCTCCTTGACTGTAGCATCAGGATATGAACTCTTCTTGGTGGTAAAACCACCTGAATGGTGAGACTGGGAATGAAAGAGCTGAATATCCAAGTTTGAGGACAGAAGAAGGCAGTAGGGACCAGGGGCTGTGCAGCAATGCCTAAGCTGGTACTGCTGCCAAATTGCTAATCTCAGGAAACAACAACATTTATGCCGCTCTTGTGTGTGTGTATCCTCATTGAAATCACTGATGATAACACCTATGATTAAGGGAATATTACCTGCCTTCAAGGCTTGTCTGCAGTGCAAAGATGGGATCATGTGAATGGTGTTCTACAGAAATAGTTCTTGTTACTATGGTGGTAAGAAGAAGAACATGTTGTGGATCTCAGCAAGGCAAAACCTAGAGGTTTTCCTTGAAATTTCTGCAGAGATATAGAAAGGCTGAAACTTCCACAATGAAAGTGCATAGCCAGACTCCCACCAGCTTCAGTGAAAGAGGAGGCAGGGCATGTGTGCATAGCAGGCTTAATTGCATTTCTGTATTGTTTATGTCAGTGTATTAACAAGAGATTGAAAGGCAGAATCATTAGGATGTGCTTGGATAGATTATCAGGGGAAATAAGGTTTGGAACATCAGTGAGGTATGTAAAATGAACAAGTAAAGAACAAATGTTAATTGTACTTAATTAGAAATGTAGTGAACCACCCAAATTTAATTGTTGGATGTCTGCAAACATTGATGCCCATTAGTTTGCCCACAGTGACTGTTTTTGTTCCTCATGCCACCTTCTATTTTCAGGAAGGGGAAGTCTGGGTCCTTAGAGCTGGTAAAAGTAGGTCAGATGCCATTAATAAACAGGTAGTTCAAAAATGCCTTTGTTTAATTTGACATGTGTCCAGATCCTCAGCTCTAAATTCACACTGGCTGACGATCTGGCTGGCTAGTGGCCTTTGTGCCTTCCACTCTCTATCACAAGAAAGTCCTTCTTCAGTGGTCCAGTAATGTAAAGGTACTTAAAAAGGCTATATGAAAAAATATTACTAACTATTCCCTTATTTTGCTGTGGTTGTGGCTTTGATAGAAATCAGACCTTGTGTTCTTCATGTATCTTTAAAAAATGCAGAGGAAAGGACAATGAGTGCACATTGCAGCAGTGTGGACTTGCAGAGAATATGAAACCAGAAGAGAGAAGTGAAATAGTTTCTGATCTACTTCAGCCTGAAGGAGAAATGTGCTGAAGCATCTCATTCCACAATTCCACTGTGAGTCCAAAGTCAGTCCTCTGAAAGCAACTAGTAGGACTGTATCCTTGTTCTCAAGCAGTATTTTTGAATTTTTTAGGTATTTTTTAATATTTTACTAGTAAAATGCCATAGGAATCAGACTGGCATATACATATGGGTAAATAACCTTGAGAAATATATGCTTTACAATGAGTACAGTTTGACCCAGTCTCTCCTCAGGATAACGTAGTGAATGCACTAATGAATTTATTCTGCAAGCTGTTAAATAGTTTCACTATGAGTCTTAGCTGAACCGGAAGCTTAAGCTTTTGAGTTTTGTATTGCTAGTTTTCAAATCATCTTAAATCAAATTTTCTCCAAGTCTATTTAAAACATTTTGGAAAACAAAATGTATTATGTTGACAAGCAATTTGTTTAGTTGGTTATTGATCAAACCTAAAACATAAGGACTACAGTAAAACCTAGATGGTCAGGAGTCCTCTACTTAGTATCGTACTTTTAACCCTTACTCTCCTATGTTTTCTTCACTTGCCATTTGTGGTTTTTTTCCCCTGAGTTTCTTTTTCCTTTTGTTGCTTTCACAGGGTGGTCTGGTGGCTTTACTAGGGATGGTGTGACACTCAGTCTTAAGAAAGTACACATAAGGGTTCATGCAGGCAGTGGGATGTTATTACTTGATCTTTTACTCACTGTAGTTCAACCCATAGAAAATAAAGTATATGAGAGGCTGTATGTGACGACTGCATGTGTGAAGCTCTGCACGCTGATGGTGTCCAAGCCAGCCGGACATCCCACTTTGTAGCCAGAAGCCTGCTCCTACACTAGCAGGGGCTCTTGGCCAAAGGAAGGCACCAGGTCAAACTCTGTGTGTACTTAGGAGTGATTATGAATGGACTACTATTACTAGATCAAGTACACCTTTTAAAAAAATATACAAACTTGAGTTAGCATCCTTTTTCCCTTTACGTGTATGCCTTAAAAAAAGCCTTTGCAGAAGGCTTTGAACTGACACAGCATATGTGGTAAGATCTTGCTCTTAAAAAAATATTCAGTTAAGAAATAGAAAACAGAGGTTAAGAAGGAACACCCAGTTCTTGCAGCATAGGGAGGCAACTAGTGAGGTTTTTCAGGAGCTGGTGCTGGGATCTGTACTTGTCAACATGTTCAGAAATAACCTGGAAAAGGTGGTAAGTAGGTGACAGAGTTTGCTGATGATACTAAGTTATTCGGATTTGTAAGCATGAGGGCTGATTGTGAAGAAATGCAGAACTATGTGAATCTGGGTACCTGAATGATAAACTGCCAAATGAAATTCACTGAAGATAAATGTGCATTATGTACATAGGAAAAAGCAATATGACTTTCACATGTAAAATGTAAGTGTAAAGAGACTGTAGATGTAAAAACGCTGTTGGCTGGTCATTGATACCACAAAGAGAGATCTGAACATTGTGATACATACGTTTTGTGAAAACAATCACAATCACGAGCAGCTCAAATACCGAATCAAGTGATAGGAATTACCAAGAAAGAAATAAAGAACAAAATAGAGAAAACCATGGTAACTCCAAGTAAATCCATAAATTGTCAACATCTTTTATACTATAAGCATTTCTGACCCTTTCCTCTGAAAGGATTCAGCCAAACTGGGAAGCACACCAAAAGGGGCAACAAAAAGGATCAAAGAAATTTCAGGGAATGAGAGGAATGTGTGAGGGATGAGTGAAGAGGGAGGTCAAGGCTCTGCAGGCTGAAAAAAGATTACTTGGGGGGCTACATGATAGAGATCTACAGGCTTGTGAAGGGCACAGATATCTGAAGATCAGTTATGTATGTCTGTTCCAGTTCAAGAAGTAGGGGCCATTAAATGGAGCCAGGAGGAGCGCAATTTGGAACACAAAAAGGAGATGTCTCTTCATGCCTTGGGTAGCAGAGCTATTTTGAGGGTTTGATAACTGACAAAATCTCTGAAGAAAAATCCACTAATGTGTAGAAATGGGCTTCTTTGCAGGAAACTCTTGAGCTGGTAGTGATTGGTGACTGGAGGAGTATTAGAAGGAAGTACCTGAAGTTAGTCCTGTTCTTACTCATCCCCAACCATCTGCTTATGGTCATTGTTGAGACAGGATATGGGGTAGATGGATCCTTGGTCTTATATCCACATCTGTCAGTAGTTTCTCTTCCTGTTTTCCTTCTAATCAACTCCCCTGTCTCCTTAAAAATGTTTCCCTCTATTCTTTCCCATCCCTTCCTTGTTTTCTTCATGTACTTCCAGTCCCTTGCTCCAGCCAGCCCTGAGTTGCTGTCAGACCCTTACTTGCAGTGGGGCTGAAAACAAACCATCTTGAAAAACCCAACTTCAGTGCAGCAATAGCTCTTTCATCTCATCTGCTCATTACTGGGAAGTGGGAAAGGTGTCAACTGTGCTTCCAACTTGTCAGAAAGATGGAGAGTATTAAGGACTCTGTAAACTCCTTTCAAGAGCCAAGAGGATCCAGTCAGGACAGCAAAGGAAAGGAATTATGGCGTTATAAGAAAGTGTTGGAAATAACCTGGATCTTGGCAGTCTATAGATGTGAGGTTATGTCTAGAGGTCAAGTGAGCTGTTAGGGGTGACTTGTGTGTAGAAAATAACCTACACTGGAAGGGTCTTAACAATATTTTGGACTTTATATGTATTTTGAAATAGAAGAAACAGTGTAAGAGTCGAGATTGCACATAGAGGCTTCATGTTCTTTCTCTTTAGGTTTCTAACTGCTCAACCAAATCAGAACGTCCTTTCAGTACCACACAGACTTTTAAAATAAAGTGCTTTTCCTCAGCAAGAAATTCTAAGTGTTTATGGAAAACCTATGCTTTGAGTGATGTCTCCAGTTCCAGCCAACATTCAGCTCCTCTGTGGAGGACACGGAGCACTCTTGGAGAGAGAAAGTGGAGGTTAAGTTAGAGTGACTGCAAGGGGAGATGTGAGTGCTTACTGTCTTACAAAGGAGGGAAAGGAGGTGGACACAAAGGAAGGGAGGGAGGATTGGCTGGAATGTGATGGCCTTCTGTGTCCATGAAGAATGCTAAGGAGCGTGAAACAGGAAACAGAGGATGAAGAAGTAAAATATATTGATCTAGTAACCAACTCAAGGTGAGAAAGTGGCTGAAAGTTACTTTCAAATGCTATTGAGTTCTCCTATGGCTAAGGGTCTTAAGTACTGGCAAAGAAACTGAAAGTTAAATGTGTTTTTTGATGACCCTCAGTTTAGGGTATTTGTGTTTTCTGCTGTTAATAGCTGGCGTTACATGGTGCTCAGTTTTGACCATGTCAAAGGAAATTTTTTCCTGTGGAAATATGAGCATGGGCTGATAAAGAATTGAATGGTGGAATAGGTAAGGCTGCTGTTGATCTTCCTGCTTCTTTTGAGACGGTTCAGGTCAATCAGCTTTCTGTGGTAGCATAGTGGGCTAGTTCAGGGCAGACCATAATGTCTGGAAAGAATGACTGTGGAAGTGAACCACTATCTATTTAGCTGCTTGCATTTAGATAATAACAGGAAAGGCAGTGTTCAGCTTTCAAACGCTTTGTTTTTCCACAGAACCATGGTGATGTGCAGCAAGATTGTGTATACTATGTACCCTACTGTTGTCAAAGATGCTTACTAGGATGAGGCATTAAGGGCATCAGGAATCTCACCTAGATAATGTACTTTCCATCTAAGTATCCCCTCAGTGAGGACACAGAGCATCCTACAAAACAGAAACTAACTCAGTCCTCACTCTGGCACCTGAGCAGTGCACCAGGGCCCCAAACCCAGACTAGTGCATTGTGGCCACTGAGAAATCTTTCAACCACCCTGCAGCTCATCAGTTAATAACTTCTCAGCACAGCTGATAGATTCCAGTGTATTTGGTCACAACTCCACTCCCACGCTGGACACCAAGGGTGAGGAGTGGTGATGGGGAGCTGCTGTTCTCTGGGGAGTCTGAGTGTGTCTAAATTGAGATGGTCTGGTGATGTTCCTTCTGTTATTGATGGGCAAGCATTGATGCTGCAATGGGCAGCAGTGCAGATCAGTAACCGTGAAAGCAGAAAAGCTACGAATGAGACCTCTGAAGGAGGATCTTGCACCACTCTCACTAGGACTTCTTATTTGGCATTCCTTGCCAAGCTCCTAAATAGGTATAAATAAACAAACTACAATGTGTGATGTAAACTGTATCCAACTCATGCTATTTGTAGATTTCCTCCTAGCCCCACTAACCCACGTACTCTGTGTGAGTAAGTGTGTGTAGGGGAATGTGCTTGGAATGAGCTCCCAGATGGCTGCAGCTTTGCCACTGAATGTGACGGGGCTGGTATTTCAACCTCTAACTGGTTTTTTTCTGACGTAGAGTGGGAACACTTGAACCATAGCTTCCTAATGGACAAGTGCATTAATAGTGTTACAGCCAAAGCTCACAGAGCATGCTGGCTGGGGGCCAGCACACGTTCTCCCCCTCAACCCCCATTAGGCACGTTTCATGGCTCATACATGCTCCCTGCTACTATTTTCCCTCTCTGTTTCCTGCCTGAAATTGACTCAATATTCCCCAGGACACGTGGCTTTGCCAGTCTCACACTACCAATTGCACAGTGCTGGACACCAAGGCATGGAGCAGGCAAGGACTATCTCATTCAGACTTTACTGATAACTTCCAAGTGGAAAACAGTTCCTATACATTCTTTACAATTCCAGGAATTTCTGGAGTTCCTGTCTTAAAGTTAGCATTGTCACTACCACCTCTTGAAAGATGTGAGTCAGCCCGACTTGAATTTGCAATAACATTTCCTTGATGCTGCAAGGAATTGATTGCTACCCTTAAAAAAAAAAATAGGATAGATGCTGAGAAAAATATTGTGCCTGCTCTTAATCACTCTCAAAAAAGTCACCACCAGTGGCAGAGTGGTTTCCTCTTGCCCCTAGTACTGGTGCAATTGCCAAATACTACATTACTAAACAAGAGTGTGATTGAGGCTGCCAGTGGCTTTGCCAAGAGGAATGCTTAGAGAACTGATTGTGGTATTACAGGAGGTAAAGACTGCAATGGCCCCTGGCATCACACAGTAGGGTTTGAGAGGGAGGAGCTGATAAGATGACAAGGCAGAAGATGAGTATTTTTTCCAAATGATATGGGGATCGAGATTCTTTTGCTGCTGTTTGTCATAGTACTACTTAAACTGCAAATTCCTGTCTCCAGGATGGGGAATATGATGTGTCTGGGCACAGGCTGAGTCTAGGGCTTTCATTTAGGTCTGTCTGTTGTGTAGTCAAAACTACCCTGTGAATAAGTAGACAAATGCTTTACCTCAGCCCCTAAGCTCCACTATAAGTCATTGGGGTGACAACATAACTACTTTTCTTCTGGGATCAGTAGTCTCATAGGTAGGACTTTAGCTTGGAGCTGGTTTGTAGTTGGATTTCAGTGAAATACATTAAGATGACATAAGTACACTCTTACCCTGGAAACTTTTCCCCACCGACAGTTATAAATATACCACACTATTGTGCTTGGCATGCTGTATGCTAATAGAGGTGAGGGCTCTGAAACTCATTAGGAAAGGGAGCGGGCTGCAGAGCAGGGTAAGGACAGTGTGAAGCTAAGGTTGATAACCATGGCCTTGTCCAGAATAGGCCATGGGATTTTTCTTATCTCACTTTGGCAGGAGGTGCTGCTAGCTTCCTGTGCGAAATCAGGAGCATATGCTGCTTTCCTCTTGTTGTTTGGCTTCCTCTGCTACACAAGACGGTTCCCAGCACTGTGATTATCTTTGCATCTTCAAACATGGCACACTCAGCTTCCTCAAGGGCTTGATGTATTCTTGAGAAGCCGGCTGGCTCCCCTCCCCCAGGCCACTTCTCTAGGGCCCCTGCTGGTGCCAGCTCTGCACATCACAGGCCTTTTCTAAAGCTGAGCATACTTCTGGTTGCATAAACCTCCCCCTAGCCTTTCCAAAGAAGTGTAAATTCCCAAAGCTGAGGTTCAGGGAGCAGGTCTGCCAGTGGAGCTCGCCCCACGCTGTTGGCAGCATGTGCTCCCTTGGTCCCCAATGCCAGCAGAGCCACTCACACCTCTGCTTCTTCCTTTGCTGGACTTCCCTTACTACTTGCAGGAGAATCAGCAGCTTCTTTTTTCACAAAGGAATAACCTATCTCTCAGGCTTTTGACTCAAAGGATGAAGCATGCTTGTGCGTGCAGTGGGGGGTGTATGCGCACGCAGAGGCAACAGGCATGCAGGCACGCACACAGGCACATGGAAAAACTACTTAGGAGTCAGAAAGTAGATTGCTGTGCTTCTCCCTGTGCTCAACTAGGATAGCAGAATATGATACTCTTGCTCTGAGACTGCATTAAATTTATAAAGATACTATGTACTATATACCCCCTTAGCATTTATTATATAGGACACCTACTTGTGCATAGTTGCATCCAAAAAGTAGGGGCATAAAAAGAATCTGCAGGAAATCAGGTGTAAGAAGTGCTTGGAAATGTGCTGGCAGATATTAGCTTGTTTATCAATCTCTGTGCACACTGTGTGCTTTTGCATTAACCTGGCAGTAACCCTGCTGTAAGCTTTCCTGAAGATGCAAAGCTATGAGGTTCATCCCACAACAAAACATTTCAGGAATTCACGCACTCCGGAGATATCTTAAGTAAAATTTAGATATCCAAAATTCAGTGGGATTTTCCTGAAAACACAGGGAGATCTTGCTAGAAATAGAATACCATTGCTGTTTTACTGAGTGAATAGTTTGAAGTAACTTGTCGTTTCTCTACCAAGCATAAAAATACATAGCTGATGTTATCTGAGGACACACGCAATGAAACATCAATTGAATTAATGGGAAGATGATTGTGTATTTTGGTCCCAGCCAGAGTAAATTCTTATATTTTCATTTCTCTCTTTCTTTCCAAGCATCTGTACTTAACACAAACATTTGGTTTGATGACTACATCAGTGGAGTTCAGTGGAGCTCTTCCTTCTGTTACAAAATGCCTGCTGCTATGAGCTGAAGTCAGGTTAGGAGGCAGGACTTCTAATTACTCCCATTTGTCCCTTCCCCATCTCTACATGATGCTGCTGGCTTAAGCAGTGTCTTCAGGTGGCACTGCTGGCAGCAGCAAAAGGAGGGATGACCAAGCACTAACCTGAGTCACCAGCTCAGAAGACTGAAGGTGTTCTGTGTCCCTGAATTGTCCTAGTGTATTTGAGGCTAAAGTGAGAGTATTTGGCAGCTGAGGAGAGAAAGCATCTGGTTCTGCATCCAAAGGGATGAGTCTGAGTCTTGTCCTAGACTTTGTTGGCAGCTGCTTTGCAGCTCATTTGTAAATGTTTGCTGATCCAGCAGACTGTGGAGTTGAAGTGGCACATACGACAGTATTCATATCTCCTGCTGTGTACTTTGGGCTATTGGATAATATATTCTCAGCTTGATTGCAATTCCCTTTTTATAAAACCACGGGCAACAGATATTACGTGTATTTGATTTTCTACTATAATTGGCATTAACATTGCAATAAGCAGTTTGGAGATAGTATGGTATGTGAAGCCAGTAGAGTTCACATATGTGCTTCCAGGGCTAATATTTCATCCAATGTTTTACATGAGGGGTTTTTTTCTGTTATTGTGATGTAATTTTGATGGTGGTTTTTATTATGGTATTAATGAGTAATCTGCACCCCATTGTGCTAAGAATCAACAAAACATAACACTGCTCTTATACCTAAGACATTGCAACTGTAATATATACAGTCTTTTTCAAGGAGTTATGAGGGTGAGTATAATAATGACTAAGCCTGTAGGCTCCTTTCAGAGCTGCACGAGCAATTACTGAATAGGCATTATACTTTCTTTCTGTCCTTTTCCAAAATATGTGTCTCTGTAAGACCTTTTATAGTAAAAATCAGAAATATTCAACGTTGTAAGAAAGAAACATAAATTCATTCTGTGAGTAAAGGTAGCAGTTTCCATCTATTTTAAAGGATGAAAATTATAAGAATATTTTTTTACTGTGGATGAAATGAAATTTTGGGGGTCTCAATCTTCCCGTACAGAGATTGTCCGAATATCCAGTCACAGTGACATGCCTTTGATACAGCCTGTTTGTGTACTTGTGGTACTGGCATAATGAAATAAGTTCTGATATCTGCTATGGCATGGAAATGTTATCAGCTTACCAACATTATAATGTCTTCTGTGTTCTAGTTGTGTTATAGAGCCAGACTCCTTAAAGGATTAAGTATGCAAAGTAGATGTCATGTATCTTTCTGAATAGTTTTTAATCATTTTTTCTCGTCTGAATGCATCAGCTGTCTCAATGCAGCTGTCATTCATCCTCAACAATCATGCATTAGAAGTTGGCTTTTAAGCTAGAGTTTGGAAGAAATGGCTATGTAAATAGGGCTTTCTTGCCATGCTATTGCTCCTGTCCTCTCTCCATGCATGAATGACCATGGTTATTTTGCTTTTCAGCTCACTGAGCCTCACACTGCATGTTATGAATATTGGGCAGACAATAATATATCTGTGCTAATGATTATGGCCCAAGTTAGTTTACGCATCATCATTTCTTTAAGCTGTAGTATCTGCTAGGATGCTGGCCAGTTTGACGCAAAGCTGCACAATTTAAAACAAGCATGTAAAGTTAGTGGACCATTGATATTATAAACAATATGAAGTCTGAGCAAACTGCACAGTTAGCTGAAGGGAAATGAACCTCATTCTTTGGTCAAGATTGCATCACATGCCATTATCCAGTCACTGGGCTTTAAAGGTCATTTCTCCAAGTGACTGATATCCATGGCAGAACTATTTGATTAGAGATACTACAGTTGTTATCTTTCAAATCCCTGGAAGATCAAAGGAACATATCATATTTGAAATAGCTTGACCCTGCCGAAGGGTTAAGCTCTACTGTTGAAGCTGGAATTGAACAAGCCACAAGCAAATTTTGGAAGATAAGCAAAACTTGATATCCTTAAAGAAGAATAGGGACAGAAAGCATTTAAGAAGCATTCCAATGTGTTTATTTCCATGTGTACCAAATTAGGCTTTGGGAAACAAATTAGCTCTACCATGACCACACCTGAATGTTCTGATTAGAAGCCAATTTGTTGTGTAAGGCGAAAGCATTTTTTCCCTGAGATTTCTATTCATCATCCTAACTTCGATTTTTTTCAGATTAGATGAACATTTCAATCACTTCAGCAATTAGATAAAGTTTTGGTTAACGTTGCTTTGTGAATTTACAGGATTACACTTATTTTTACTGGGTGTCCTGTAATCATTATATCCCAATATTGAAACTTTACCGTTTTGTAAACTGAAGAAAACAATCAGAAATGAGAACTTGCATTGTTTTTTATTATAGCAAAAAGAAATTGCACATAGTGAAACAGCATCCAATACATTATGGAATGAATCTTGAGACAAATACCACTTGCCTTGAATTTAATGCTGAAAATCATATGAACTCATGTTTGAAGACAAGCCTGAACCATGACAATGGCTGAAAACAGGAGCATTGGAAATGGGATGTTGGTCTTGCACAGCCCTGTAATTAAACTCAGATTACAAATTGTGACCTCCTATCCACGGTGGTTTAAATGTTAGCAAGTACTCCAGAGAACTAATATTTAAGGAGAGGTTGTGGAAGAGGATCCAACCATCAAGCTCCAAACCTCAAGATTTTATGAAAAGTAACCATGTTGTCTGATCATCACAGCACCTGCAGTTCCCCTGACTGATCACTGTTACTGGAAGAATTGTTTTGTTTTATCTGTTGAAAGTTTCAGTCTATCATCAAATCAATAAAACTAATTTTTGTTGTCTTCAGGCATGGCTTTTGCTCTTATACCGAAGGATCTTTCATCCTGAAAGCTGGCAGCAACATAGGAAACAGGATCCAGAGCATCACTGAGCGAACAGCTGTAATAGAGGGCAAAAATAAGGTATGATTCCTAAGAGCAGACAAATTTACTGTGTGACAGCATGTGTTGCAGAGGCACTGTGAAATGCTATCAAGTTAACAGCAAAGAAAACAGATTTGGAGAGCAGTGTGTATGAAAGTGACTTCTGTACTTTGTATTTATCAGCTGAGATGCAGAGACGCAATTATTTGTGCATTCAGTCATATTAAGGCAAGGGACATATTAAGAGAAAGTATCAGTGGGATTCACCATATCTGCTTTCTTAGAGCTGCTTGGGGCAGGGTTCCAGGCCATCTTTGCTTAATTTTTCAACATTGCACAATTTCCTGTTGTTTTTTCCTGTGAGAATTAAACCATTTACTCTCATTAAAGAGTTTATTCACAGATGTGGTCCTAGATTACTGGATGACCAGGTCTTTTCTTGCAATAAAAAATTTAAAGGGATGAATGAATCCAGATTACAGAAGCAAAGTTTAAGAGACATCTCAGTCAGAGACAATATGGTGGGATTCATCCCAGCTTCATTAACTCTCTACATGTTGTGTCTAGTCCAGGTCAAGCATCCTTTTATGGATCATAGGGAGATGCAGGCATTTTCTGAAGGGCAAGTAGAACTGCTGTCTGTTGATGTCTAATATGAGAGAAAAAGCCAATGAGATTAACTTGCCTAAAGGCATGGAGGATTCTCCACCAGTTAAAACCTTCAAATCAAGATATTTTCCTAAAGCATGTCCTAGATCAACAGCACATCCCTGGGTTAGATATGAGGCTGATTTGATGTGGTTGGGTAGCCTGCACTATGGAGGAACTCAGGCAAAAATGCACAATGTCATGCTGCAGCTACAGCATCTGGTTTCACAGGCTAGTTTGGTTTGGGGCAGTAATGGCTGATGAGAATATAAATTTTAAAACCTGCCTTATTCTAGATCTGTCATTTCTAAGGACACTGAAATGCTTCTTGTAATTCTAAGTGTACTGCGGATATAGATTTCCTTTACTTGATGGCTGCCTTCTTTCTTCTGCATGTGAAAATGGATGTAAACTGTAACTACTCTCATGTTAGAGCCCTTCCACCGACCACAGATTAATAGGGCTTAGCGTCCAGCCAAGAAACAGGCCTGGGACTGCATTTTCTACTGCTGCTATATTATTTAGAAAGTACCACAGGTGTTCATGGCACCATTCCAGTGCATGGGAACAGGCTGGGTCCCAGTGAGACATTTGCTCTATTTAACTGGCCACTTCTACACACTTAAAGATCAAGGCAAAAATGGGAGAAAACAGCTTCCTAGGAGACACTGTCATAGGAAAGCACATGAAAAACAAGACACGAGGAGGAATTTGAAGGAGGAAAGGGAAATCATTTCAGGCATGGGAACACACAGTCTATCCCAAAGGTAAATGGTGAACAAAAGATGATGAGAGCTAGTTATTTTCCAGAAGGAACCTAGCCATGGTGTGGTTGAAGTCTTACCTGTTCATAGAATGCAGAATGAGCTGGCTAATGATAAGACCTCATTCTCTTTCTTTGCTATGCATTTTGGAGACAGTGGAAGAGGAGTGGCTGAAATGTCAAAGCAACTTCCAGTCAACAGCAAATAAATTCCTCCCTGGAGGAAGATGCTAATAATGGGTCCTTGTGGCGGATCTATGAGTTTTGTTTGATGTCTTTGGCAAGCAGCACTTTTTAAAAAATGCACCAAGAAATGAACCAAGGCATGGTCTCTGCATGTGTTAACATACGAAGTTTTGCAGTAAAACTTAGTGGTTCTCCTTGGTTTTCCTTGTCTTTGTGCTATTTAGTACATCTAAGAGAGGTCTACCTTGCACTGTTTTATTCCTCGTGCTCCCTATGGGGAAGGGGAAGTTAGTGAAACAATGTCTTTGCACCACTTTTTCACAGCTTTTCCAAGGTTTCTTCATTTTCACTGTTCTTCCATAGCTTTTCAAGCACAGCTGGATTGCTATTATAAGTAGAAAATGCTCTCCAAGCCTGGGTTCCTGGCCAAGCTGGAAATTGTATGATTTGTGCACACACAGCTGCTCTAGAGCATCCAGGATTTTATGTTTTTGTTGGTTTGGGTTTTTTTTCCCCATGGGAGTCTGTAGGCTTTCACTTTTTGCAATCCAAGAAGCATTGTTGGTCTCCCAGAGCAAACTCAAAGGGACACAATTCAGACAAAATCCTTCCTCCTCTGCTGGGATATTGTGAGACAGCTAATAGCACTGAGCTCACTGAATACCGCACACCGTCACAAGTGTCTGGCTCCGATGGACTGCTACTGTGAGCAGTTCTGCTATTGCAAACAGCTATGAAAAGCTCTCCGAGGCACCTCCACATCAATGGAGTCCTACTATCTAAACAGCGTGTCTACTCCACTTCCACAGCCAAGAATGGCATGCATGATAACAACAATGTCAAAGCTCAATGGAAACAATGAAGAGGTAGGAGGCAAAGCAGTAGGAAATAGATGAAGGGACTCAAAAATCACACATTTGGGTTAACATGAAAGGAGAAATATGGGTGACCACAGGATGAGTTTATTGTGATGAGAGAACAGATGAAAAAGGAATGCTCAAAATATTTCTTGTAGCAATTGAGGTAGCTGTTTTCACCTTGTTTAAAGACAGAGTGCCACTTCCACCAGTTTCCTCTATGTGAGACATGAGTCTCTCCAGTTTGGCCTTTCACTGTGATAGGTTGATAGCTTGTTTGTTTGTCTGTGGTTATCAAGGTAGCCACAGGTATATTTTTAAACTTGGGAAAAAAATAAACTCTGTCTGTATGGTTAAAGTAATTCAGGAAGCCTGTGCTACGTTATTCTTCTGGTGACAGAAAAATCATGACAACAGCAGTGTTTTAGTAACGTTTCCGTTGAAGCCTCTCTAAACGGACATTGAGAAACTCAAGTGGTATAATGGAAGAACTTTGTAATGTAAGCCATAATCACAAGACAACTCTTGAAGTTATTTGATTTCCCCACCCAAAGTTTTCATTCTCATTTTGCTGAACAGTTCAGTGACTTCCTACAAAGTTGGTCTATTCTTAGGCTTATCTCGTAAACAGGTCACAGACACTCTCCTGTCATTCAGCTGCTAAAACCCCTCACTTCTAAGTGTTCCCAACTAAAGCTAACTGCTGTGTATAACACAGGGCTAATACTGGTTGTTGTTGTTGTTGTTGTTGTTGTTGTTATTATTATTATTATTATTAATGTGATCAATGTTCATTAGAAAGTCAGTCTGTGAATGATTTGCAATAATGAGGTACAAAGAGCTTGTGTATTCATTGGTATCCGCACAAACATACTGGGCCTATGTTTTCTTCTGTGTGTGCAGGCATGTACTGGTTTATCAACAGCTTTGAAAGTAGGAGTCGGTACTCCTCATACAGAGGTATGAGGGACAAGGAGCCGCAGGAGACCTGGACAAAGTCCTTGGGCACTGAGAATGTGCAGAAAAGTGCTAAGAAGGCAAGTTCAGATGAGAGAGACTAGAAGGTGTTAGTTAAGAAGAAATGTTGGTAAATCTAAGTGAAGGAGACAGTAGATGGGAGAGCAGTTCAGTACAGGGAACAGTTAAGAGGCAGTAGAACAAAAACTCTTTGATTTTGAGAAATAATCTCCTAAAGCCACACTCTCAAGGACCTGAAATGGAACAGAAGGTCCCTGACTGCCTCATCTCCTTTCTGCTAGCATATGTTGGGGTCCCACTGATAATAATAGGTGCCATGGAAGCTGCGTGTGTGTCACAGTGCATGATCCCATGTGTATGAAGAACAGTAAGGCATGAAGTTGTGGTTTATCATGTATGTGTATGTCTCTCTGTGTGCATGGTCATGTTTTCCACTGAATTGCATACTTTACTCATACTGGATTTTAGCAGTCCCATTTCTTGTGTGTGACAAAGCCACTTGCCTTCAGGGGAAATAGAAAGTAATGACCCTGCAACAAGGTGGTACAAGACAAAATGTAGGCTCATTCTTGTCCATCTCTGGTTTGTCTATCAATGATGTGTCAGCCTGGTGTGTGCTTACTGTGAATAGTATTAAAGACTCTGAACAACGACCATAAAAGTGGTATGCAAGATAGTCTGTCCTTCTAAGATATAAATTGCGATGATGCAAAATAGGATGGGTCCATCTGTCCTGCATCTTCTATGCCAAGCCCTAAGCCTGTGACTCTCTTCTACGTCCCCTAGTTACTCATGAGACAAAGAAGTATGTTGTGTCTGTTCTCAGTCCCACCATGTGCCAGCTGACTGGCCAGTACAGCTGTGCCGATTGGCCATCTGTTTAGATCACTACAACAAGGCTTATTTTGATCATTTCATTTTGATCTTTCTCCTTTACCCAACAGCTGGGTTTCATGAGATGCATCAGATCTTACGAATTTTGAGTTGTCTATCAATTTTAGTTGAAATTGGGGAATAGGTTAAAAAAAATTGCTGAGGATATAGGGAGGAGAGGATACTGGCAGATAGATGGACAGGCTGGCAGACAGATGGACAGACAGACAGTGTGATCTTCCTAGGAAACCGGGCCAAAGATAGCAGCAGCTGTGTAGTTTGCCTCTCTTTCAGCACATTGTAACTTCTCCTGGGGCCTTCCTTAGTGCTACTAGAATCACTGTCAACACTTCTAAGCAGATCACTGGGAGGTGCCAGCTGAGCCTAGCCCTTGGTGAGATTAAAACCAGCAGAACTTGGCAGTTGCCTCTACTGAGCTGCAGCTCCCTCCAACTCCTGAAATTGATCCCCTCCCTTGGTACACAAGGGCAGTGTCAATCAAGGGCTGCCTCACTCTGAATGGTCGCAGGGAGGAGGGTAGTGAGTGCCTCAGTGTAGTTTTCTGTAGCGTAATCTCCTCAAGAGTCGGCCACCTGTGTTCAGTCTCATGGCCTTTTCTGGACAGCACGCAATGCAGAGGGAAACCACAGCTCTGCCTGCTAAACAGCAGCAACTTGCCTGTCTGACGCAGAAAGGTGTTTCCTGAGTGTGTTCATGTCCCGCTGTTGAAGATATTTTGGTGTTTCTTCTGTGGCAGTCTTGAAGGTGAAGTGTGTTGTCCAGATGTTGTGCACTGATGCTCCTCACCAACATGTGAGGCATGCAGATCGTGCCTTTGGCATAAGCCAAACAATCCAATGGTTTGCTGCCAAAATTTTAGCATTTGTCTTCCTAAGATAACATTCCTGTAACAAATAAAGCCGAGGGGGTAAGAAGAGAGTATTTCCATTTCTTTCCCATTTTTATAAACAAATACATTTTCTTAAAAGCGTAACTAGGAGGAAAATAACAATATTTGACAGACTTGTGCTAATGTGGTCACTGCTGAAAGGGCAGTATTTTGTTTTTTAAATGTATGGGCTGTTGAAAGAACTTGGCACAACAATCTCTGGATGTAGCATGTTTATGCCTGTGTCTGCCAAAGCCTTCTAGGAGTCAGGAAAGAGTCATCAGTCCTTTTATGAATCCTTCTCTTTCTACTCTGCCATCAGCTGGAACAGCGGGAATCCTCTGTCTAAGCTACTTTGAGCAAGAGAAATTCAAGCAGACCCTTTAGGGGAAAGACAGAGCCACTTTGACTCCAAGCACAATGGTCATGCCAGTTGCTTTGCATTCTCTTCCCCCCATCCTCCCCTGTCTTTTCCTCATTAGTTTCCAGTGTGGACAACCCTGTAAATTCATCTTCAGTCTGTCAGGATTTCTGCTTTATGCCTCTTTTATTTGCCAGCAGCAGTATGGGGTTTGCTTTGAGATGAGCCTGTGGCATAGTGCACTAAGATGGTGGGTGCATAAAGGAGGAATAAAGGGTCAAAGCTTTGGTGGTGAATGGGGTTTGTAGGTAGATGATGCTCAAGATGCCGAACCTGCCAGGAAGGATTTGCCCCATTTTGTCTGATCATGGCAACTGAATTCAGACTTTCTGTACATAATGTGGTTGCAAATCCAGAACCTGAAACTCTCAAATCCAGACGATACAAGACTAGAACTTTCTCTATTGCTCCTTTTGCAGCAATAGTGAATAGGAACCATGTGACGCAGACTGATCTCAAACTGCCATAATTGCTCAATAACCAGCAACATGCCAGGATTAGTTTTGTACACAGTGCTTTTCTGGTTGGTTTTGGCCGGCATCCATAATGCAGAACACAGACTGCACCACTGGAGGGCTCACAAGCTATTTGAAGAGATGTTATCTTATCCTTATGACTAATTTATATGCTGAAAGATTAATGCAGAAACATATAGTCTCTAAAGTACTCTATTCTGTTGCAAAGTCAGTCTTGCTTTTTCCTAGACACTGGCTTTCTCTGCCTTAGTTGTGTAAACATACCAGTAACTACTCTGTGGCATGGAAGCCTGTGTTCATAACATTTATTTCAAATTATGCTCCAAAAGACATTGGTTGCATGAAAGTTGCCTTTGGGGAGTGATAATTGACCAGTGCTGGAGTAGTATTTGGGACAGTGCTAGTTGGTCAAAACCTAAACAATGCTGGTAAAAAGCTTTCTGTTTAAATTACTGAGTTTCAGTGCTGAGAAATGTTCTCTAAAGTCATTCAATGTGCAAAGAAAAGCAGAATCTACAAGCACTCCAGTGAGTAACAGCAGTCATAATGCTTAAGTGTAACTGTATGCTCAGTCCTCAGTATATCAAAAATAACAATCATATCATAGTGAGCTGGAGTGGTAAAGCTCAGGTAGGGTTCACAGTTTTTTTCATTATGAATTGATACTTGGTAATGTCAAGACAAAATATTTGTTCTGAATCAAGAACAAAAAATTTCCAAACCATTTGAGTAATTGTGGAAGGAATAAATGACATGTATTTTTCAAGCTCAGAAGTGCTCCAGTTCTGGGTGCAGTAAGGTAAAGACAGGTGTTCTGGAGTCAGACAGTAAGACCTTCACTCTCCTTCACTGTGCATTCCCGGTCACTGTTCCTACCTGGGCAAAATTTCTATGAGGTAATACCAACTAATGCAAAAAAGGTTATTTTTGTTGGGGAAAATCTGGAATGGCAGAAGCAGTTTTTAACCACCCACATTAGCAGATGCTATGGGACTTCCTTCTATTTTGAGTTAATGTTGATAAAATAGCTGCAGGAACCCTGCTGTTGGGCCCTGTGGAAACACTTTATGAAATTATGTTTAAAATCTGGAAGGAATTCAAAGAGTATGACAAAATATAGGCAGGGCTGGACTCATGCTTTATAATTAGGAATTTCTAGAGGTCAGCCTACTGAGTTTAGCAAAACAGGATTATTTTATTTCAAGGGCTGTAATTATCTGTTTGGTATTACTGAGTCTCTTTCATCTCATGGAAGAACCAAAAAGGTAGGTTAAAAAATTGTAGCTAGAAATGAGCTGCAGTTTGTTAGCAGACAGGTAGCTGACCATTGAGACAGCTTAAGAGAGAAGAGGTCCTGTTAGAGGTAGTTTTGAATTGACCATAGGACAATTTTCTATAACAAATAAGGCAAAATCAAACAACTCAAATCCACTGTATTTGCTCAAGTAGTAGAAAAAGTAGTAGATTCTTTCCACTAAAGAATGCTTTGGGAAAACAGAAGATCTGTATTTTTTAGGGGTTCAGCAGGGAGTTCGGGGGTAGCCATGAAATCTCGGAGTAGGAGACATAGAAGTAATACAAATATTTAGCCAGTTTTATGTAGAAATGTAGATAACTGCTTTTTGTTTATTACTGACTCACCCTCTTG
Organism: Coccyzus lansbergi; assembly: GCA_033558105.1. Lineage (NCBI taxonomy): Eukaryota > Metazoa > Chordata > Aves > Cuculiformes > Coccyzidae > Coccyzus > Coccyzus lansbergi. The sequence continues at coordinate 4,424,958 of JAUMJK010000151.1, forward strand.
TACTTGTTTCTGGACTCCAGCAATCAGGCAGGCTTAAAAGAATGTATTAATTGCACAAAAATTATTTTGAAGCCTTTTACAAAAGCCAAATGATTCCAAACAACAGGATTCTGCGGCCACACAATTTCCTTTCGTCACTGTCCCAACTCTGCCTGTAACTCCAGCCAACACGTGTTTTACAGAAGAATTAAAATGGAGATAGAAAGACAGAAGATTAAGCTACTAAGTTGTATCTGAGAACACCTCCCACCGCTGAGCTCCTTTTGCATACCCCATGTGTCATCTCCATATTGGAGCACATTTTAGTTGTTCCTGCAAAACCTTCTTCTTTCACTTAGTACCCAGGCCATTAGACCATGTCTTTCCAACAACTGTGAAGTACAAGACTTATTATTATAGTAGGGTTTGTTTTTCTAAAGGCACGTCAAATGTTGTTGGTTCCTGGCTGTCTAAGGTCTCACCTTGCGAGTCATGTAACTGTGAAAATATGTAGTATGTTGAACATCTGAAGATGGTGATAAAATACAATGTAAAGAAACAAAACATATAATATTAATTACAGGAAGGGGAAATATTCCAAAAGAGGATGAGTAAACATCTCTTTTGCCCCTGTCATTTCTCACCTGACACTTATTTAAGAACATGAAAGAGAAATCAAATTCATTTAGTGCCAAATAGAACTAATTTTTCCCAGCATTATCCAAATGCCCGAGGCATTCCTTACCTATTCACTTTGCAGTCTGGCTGTCCTACACACTGCTCATCTCCTCACGTGAACCACATTGTGTTGTGTTTTGTATATTATTACATCAGCAGCAATTTTGGTTATGATGGCTCTGATAGCGTAAGGGTCTCCCAAGGAGCTTGTTTCCTGGTATTCTTCCGCCTTTTCCAAAACTGTATATGGTGACATCTACTTCAAACAGCTCCAATGATGCCCATCACTGGATGAAGGGAGAGACTGAATCATGAGACTGTCAACAGTGACTTAGGAAAAAGAGAAGGGATGTTTTAACCAAGTTCCTGATCCAACAAGAGCTAAACCTCTTCTTTATTTCTTTTGCAGACTGCTAGCTCTCTTGTTGTAGCTGAAGTGAAATCTTCTGGAATCTACGGCTGTGTGGCATCCAATAAAGTAGGAAAAGCCGAAAGAAATGTGAGCTTTATTGTAACAGGTAAGATCTAGCCCTGAGTAGAGCCGAATGTGTTTCCTGCTGTTAGACTGTTGTGGTTTTTTCACATACCACAGTTTGAGGATTGTTGGAATGTGTGCAGCTATGAATTCATACCATGCTTTTGGGTGATCCTGGAAGCATTTTCCACAGCAACTGGTCTGGATTTATAAGGACACCAAGTTTGGTGAATGACTCATTCCTCCATCAAGTATCCCACCATGACACAAATTGCTCATATATATAGTGACCTGTGATTCCCCCTTTTAAATCACCTAGTCTATGGTATCATTACATTTGTGAAATTTTACTGTATTTTTACACGCGAGTTAGCCATGGTGTCTAAGCCTCATCTTGCTGCCAACCAGAAGATCTCACAATATAGTGTGCAGAGCAGATCTGCAGGCAGCATAGTGCCAGAAGCTGGGGTACCAGGGCAACCTCTCACAGCTCCCAGGGGCTGTGACAATTTGTAGGTAGAAGAGTGACAGAGAATAAATTAGAGTTTTTTCCCTCTTCCAAGAAAGACAACCTTGGACATCATTTGGGCCATGACACTAAGAGGATACATTATGTTAACTGCACATATGTTTCCAGTTACTTTTACAGTATTAAATGTATCCAAGTCTTTGCAGGTTTAAAAACAAATTAGAGATTGGAGATTAGGAGGAGGTTTTTCATGCAGAGGGTCATTGGGCATTGGAATAGGCTGCCCAGGGAGGTGGTTGAGTCACCTTCCCTGGAGGTGTTTAAGACACGGGTGGATGAGGTCTTGAGGGACTTGGTTTAGTGTTAGATAGGAATGGTTGGACTAGAAGATCCGATGGGTCCCTTCCAACCTGGTTGTTCTGTGATTCTGTGAAATGATTAAATATTTGATTTCAGGAATTACTGAAAAAAACCTCAATGACTTTTGAGAATAACTACTACATGATTCAGTCTGCATATGCCATAACAAAGTATTTGTTTTCTGATGAAAAATGCTATTTTGGTTGACAATGTTGACAATGTAGTAATTCACAGAGAACTCAGGCTGATGACGACTTTCACTGTCAGTCATTAAAGACATGCAATTTGTTCCAAAATACGAGAAAAGACAAGAAGGTTAAAATATTCTGTTACTTTAATCCAAAATCATAATCTTGAAGCTGAAAGGGAAAAATAATTTTAATGTATGCTGATACTTTTTGTTGTTTCTCTTATTGTTTTTTGTTGTCAGTCTCTTGCTTATCATTCTGTTGAGCGATTTTAGTGCAACTCACTTATTACTGCACTGAGAGATAGCAAAAGAATAGACACACATTCAGTAGGTTTGCTTAAAAAAAAAAAAAAAACTTCTTTGAAAAATGCCCCCTCTCCTGATTTTGTGGAACAAAATTTATATTTTTAAAATATTCAGAATAGCTGTAGTAATATATTTTCACATTTAGAAAGTGTCAGTTATCTGTAAATATAGAAAACTAGTAACAAGCATGAGAAATCGTTATTGAAAAACGCATAGATAAGTGGCATATAGGCAGGTTGCTTGTTAAAATACAGAAACAAGAACATCATCTGAATGTCCTGTTAATGGACATGGTGAGAACATTTGCCACTTTGAAGATGACTGCTGTCCCAGCTCTCAAATCACAATTTTGCTTTCATCTGTATCCTTACGTTGTGTCTGTTTGCACAGAAAGCTAAACAATGACGCTTAGTTCTCTGTACATTAACATGCCAATGGAGCTGTATTCTCATTTTTCTGTGGGGACTTTACATGTAATTCTGAGCAGTTACTGAGAGTTATTCACTGAGGCTGTTGCTCTTTTAATATGCAAGGTGCTGAATTTGGTCTTCTCTAGCTCTTACTCCTCAGTCTTCAAAATGTCACACAGAAGATACTGAAACCAAATGATGCTGATGTTTGATGGGCCTCACTTGCTGTACCCAAATCTCCCTTTCAAACTTTCGATGATGGTTTTGGATATTTTAGTTCTGTCACATGAAGTTTTCCCTTCTTAGTTTCCCTTCTTAGATCTTGACCAAGGATAGAAGGAAATCCTTCTCCTTGACACTAAAGCTTGAATGAGAACATACAGAATGTTACAGCTTTCCATTGAGGACCCTTGTATTGGCTGGTGTTCAGAAAGAGCAGTGGCAGCTTTATTACGGCTTAGAAATTCTTAAAATCTTGTCTGCTGGAAAACTTTCTGTATAGGGTAGTGAAGTTGAAAGGCACTTGTCCCTTCAGTTCCTGGAGCTGAGAACTTCAATTGCGTGACATGAAAAGTCCTGATCATCCACTGATGTTCAGTGGCACCGATAGAAGGCAATTTGTTTGAACAATTCTGCTGTTTTGTGCTTACAAAAATCAAGTTAAGCTCATTCTTCTAGTTGGTGCACATAGCACATCGGTTTGGCTCCTGTAGTGTGATAATTCCCCAGCAGGTTGAGACCATTCTGCTGTGGCTGGTAACAGCCTGTGTTTCACACCAGTGAAACAAATGCGTCCAGCATTTGCCCAGAAACACATAGAGGGAATAAAGAAAAGAGACTCATCCTTCTGATGAGTCAAAAATAGTATCACATCTCAAGTGGCAGCCTGCAGCTAGTTTTATCTTATGGTGCTGGGTCTGCCAGCACCGTATGAAGCTACACTGAACCACACAAAAGTAAGTGTAAGAAGTGTCTAAGCAGGAGAAGGTGATCCTTTGTAGCAAGAGGAGACGCTGCTCTCTAAAAGGGACAAGCCAGAAAGGACTCCAAAGAGCAGATGGAGACAAAGCCTGTCCTGAACAGGAAAAATACCTTTCTTTGGAGGCAGTCTCCTTCAGGCCTTGTCCTGAGGATTTGAAAATGCGTGTATTCCAGTAAAGCAGCTGTGGTGCTGTGAGAAGTCTGTTTTTGTAGGCAGAAACCATTTGGAATATGATGGGAAGGCAGAACTTGTCTGCCAGCAACCTTAGTTTGGCAGTAGCACGTTGCAGCCTGTCAGGGAGAGGTACATCCCAGGAAATAAGTGCAGGAAGTTATAGCAGAGAGGATCCAGTAAGAACAAGCTCTTTTGAAAGTTATTGTAAATCTCATTACTTCTGGGCTTGAAGTGTAACTTGCATGTGTGTTTCTGGAAAGCTGAGGGTGATATAATTTCATACCCTGTGCCCAAAGGTGTGAAACATAAAGTCCATGGGCTCTGTTATAGTTTTCCTTTCCTCTGGTCTCTATCATAAGGATGTTTTTGGTGTGTCACACTGGCTCATTTCTTTTGGTTCAGGGCACAAAAATAGCTGTGCGCCTTACAGAAAAGTGATGTGGAAAGCTGATCTCTGACAGATCTCCTGCTTGCTAATACAGAAAGTCTCTGTAACAGCATCTTTATGCCCAATTTGTCTGTGGCAGTCCCCTTCCCTCCAGCCTGCCCCTTTCCCTACATTTTGGACTGTTTTGCTGGCACACAGCAGGCCCATGGGTGTGTTTGCAATTACAGAGGGTGAAACAGGAACAGCTCTGCCTTATCTCCCTGGTTTCCCAGTGTCACTAAGCGCATTTTATTTTGAGATTCTTGATGGTGCTTGGCAAAGATAAACAAAATCTTCCATCAGGAAACCTGGGAGCTATTTCCACAGGAAGCTTCAAATCGCTAAAGTAAATAAAACCCTTTTACATTATTCCCAGCCATGTTATTTAGCTAGCCTGAGTCTGTAACAATTGGTAAGAGGTGTCATATATTATGGGGCTCATAGCTTTTAAACAAATTATTCACTTGGAATCCTGAGTGTTTCGCTTTTGTCACTAGATTTATTCAGAAAAAAAAGTCTTTCTTCACAGAAGACACATCTAGGAAGAGCTCCAGGCCTGGCAATGTGGAAGTAGTTGCAACTATATTATTCCATTGGCATGCTATCCTTTTACGTTAAAAATAGTTCGTTTGCCTTGGTCCTAGGGATCTTCAGTTTCATGTTAAGAGTTTTGCTTGGCTCTTCCTAGCTTTTGCTGAGTACTGTAATCAGTGAAAGCCAAAACTGAGGAGTACTTCAGACCCATACCTTGGCTTTCCCAACAGCTATCAGAACAAAGTGGGATGGACAGTGAGTAAGACAAAGCAATTTCTTTGATCCAAATACTTACGAACAACCAAATTTTTGCCCCCTTGATTGATTGTATAGTGTGTCTGAATTCAATGCTTTTTACTAAAGTCAAGCATAGTAGTCATTTCATCTGACTTAAGCCTTAAAGTTAGGTATCTAAGCCTAAGCTGATCATGTAGAATCATTTAAAAATGAAGTACGAGGGATCAGGATCTCTGGAATTTGACTCATCTTAAGAAAATGGACTGCATTGCCCTCTGGAGATGTCTGTGTCACTTCATGACCTATAAAATATTGTCTGTACACAGAACAATTGTATTCAAGTATATGTCTATGTTTTGATGACTTAGGCTAAATATTCTGTACCTCTCTGTAGGGAAAAGTTTCATCTTTGCCCAGGGCGGTGGTTGAGTCACCCCCCGTGGAGGTATTTAAAAGGGATAGACGATGTGCTCAGAGACATGGTTTAGTGGCAGATAGGAATGATTGGACTTGATGTTTGAAGAGGTCTTTTCCAACCTTGTGATTCTATCATCTTAGTAGCACTCCCAGTCAACATGTTCTTAACTGGGACCAAAGTTTGGCACCATGCACCCTTAAATATCAAAAAGGATGTTGGTGATAACCACTCATAAACTAAATTTAGTTTTTCTTACAGTTTTGTTTACCGGAGAGAGGCAAGAAAGGTATCCCAAGGAAATACAAGAAGAAAAAAGTCAACATACAGGATTTAATATCCAATCTAATATCTTAGTGTCACTGCCCCCATTAAGTTTGTCTTTGAACTAAACACCCAGACTACAGCTCAAGACAGGTGCACACTTTGCTCTCACTGCAAGGGCACAATAAGTTCAACCAACAGAAACCTGGCTCCTCCTTGGAAAGCATCTGGCAGAAGGAATTTCAATCCAGGACTTCCAGGTTTACCCTGTTTAACACTAGGGGCTACGTGTCGAAAAGAGACTATTAAGGGGAGCCACTAGTGACGGACTTTCAACAGGCAGAACTTTGAAAGGCAGAGGTGAGCAGGTCGTATTCATTGTCCCCCTAGGGAAGCAAACCAGATTAATTTGCCTTGTGGGGACTTAGGGATAAGCTTTCTGATGTATTGTTCAACAAGTGAAAAAGATTATTAAAAGGAAGTGTGGGATATTGTTCACTGGAGATCTACTCTTTATGTAGAGTGGGACATTAACCCTACAGAAACATTGGTAAGCATGGAACTGCGTGGAAGTTGGCATAGACCTGTTCATGCTCTAAGAGACAAGAAAAGAAGGCATATTTGTCCCTTATGAAAGACAAACCCATTCTTATGATTTTGAGTCAAGTTCACAGCCAAATGCCGTAGCAATTAGCAGTGAAAGAACAATTGAAAATAGCAAAAGACAATGACACTTGACTGAGAAGAAGGAAATGACTTTATCAGAAAATTGGCTACAAATAAATGAAGAGTGGTCGCATTCTAGGAGTAAAAAAGTATTTTTTCTCAGGAACTTATTTCTGCTTTCACTGAGGTCAATGGCAAAACTTGCCTTCACTGGAGGGATGAGGCCCAGGTGGAGGCAGCCAAGAGGCATTAAGTAGTGTCATGGTCCTCCACCACTCCCCAGCTGGGGTAACATTAGAATGTACTGCAAGCATGACTTTTTCAAGTATGACTTCCTACCTTGTCAGCTAAATTATTCCTGCCTGAACAACCTGCTATGAAAAATCCTTATGAAAACTTAAGTCATGTTTACATTTAGCAAATGTAGGTGCAATGATCCTTGATCTCTCTCAGGTGGAAGTACTATTCATCTATATTTGATGCCAAACAATCTGAAGAGTGATCTTCATCCTAGTGCTGCCTGCACACAGCTGGCCACCCAGGCCAGCAGGTCCCGTTTCTACTTTCCTCTTAGGTGGCTGACATGCTTTATATGCATGGAGGTTAAATACCTCTATTTGAAAGGAAATCTCAAATGTCTAATCACAGATTCAGTAATTTCTCAGGATTTAAAGTTTTTTTTAACAAATAGACAGATTTGTCTGAATACTCATGCATAGAAAGAAAACAATATCACCAAACGTGATGAGCTGCAAAATTATTCTACTGTCCTTTTGAGGTTAATTGTCTCTCATGCAGTTCACAAGCTGGAGCTAAGATCAGAATTTTCCTCCTTTTTCATAGTTCCACTGTGCTGTCTTTGAATAATTCGGCTTTTTTTGGTACCTTGCTCTAGACTGTCTTAACTTGGCATAACATTTGTATAAATTCATTACTTCCAAGAGTGACTTCAGTTTAAACCAACTGATGTCTGAGCCCAAGCATCTCGTAGCCCAAGTCAAATCATAAGACTAGCTAAGAGCCTAGTATAAGAAAGGAAAGATTTAGAGACTTCAGCAGGAAGACAATGGCTTTGATTAGTTCAAAGGCTTCCTGATAAAGGGGAAAATATACTCTGTGTTAATTCTGTCTCACTGATTTCGTATAAACTAAAAAGTGTTCTTGATTTTTGACAGATGTACCAAGTGGATTCCACGTTAGTTTGGCAAAAATGCCAATTGAAGGAGAGAATTTGATATTGTCCTGTTCAGCCAACAAGTTCCTGTACAAAGACATTGCTTGGATTTTACCAAGGACAGTCAACAATCAAACAAAAGCAAAAAGATCTCTCAACAAGGAATACTCTATCACCCTCACTCTGACCATCAGGAACGTTTCCCTGGCACATTCAGGCACCTATGCCTGCCGAGCAAGGAACATATACACGGGGAAAGAAGTGCTTCAAAAGAAAGACGTTACAATCAGAGGTGAGCACTGCAACAAAAAGGCTGTTTACTCTCGGATCCTCAAATATAAAAGCACAAGAAATGATTGTACAACATAAAGCAATGTAAAACATTAAAGGACTCATTAAACAGTAACAGGTGTCTCATATCATCTTGATTTTTTATTGCTGTTGCTACCTTTCAGGCCCTGAGGTGATGCACATTTCCCCATGGGCTGGACGTAGGAGGAATAGCAAACAAAATCGTAACGCATGAGCTTCCAGTTGAGTTCAGACGGGTGTTTTCTGCTTTGACAAGGCACGTGGAAGCTGGGGTTTGGAAGATCCCCTGTGCTACCTTTTGCATGTTGTTATTTTTTTTCTCTTGCTGTCTCCTACTGAGCAATAAGGAAAACTTTGGATCAATCTTTTCTTCCACTTTGATATCGGCCTCGTCAAAAGTGTCAAAGCTGAATAAACTGATTAACTTTAAAAACTGCTGATTTCAGTCAACAATGGACATTTAATAAGTTAACTTTAATGTGCAGAATGAGCACAATTCAGTTTGAGATTGACTGGACTATATATTTTTTATTTTAATCTGATCTTGATGGACTTATTACCTGCTGAGCAAGTTCTAATGCTTATTTATTTGAAATTATTTTCTACACTAAAGTACATTAATCTTAAAAAGTATTTTCTAAAGGAAGTATGCAGGGAAGAAATAAAAATGTTGATATAATGCACAGGCCTATCATATCATTTATAATAATGATGATTTTAGAACTGACAGACATGAATCATGTTTCTCAAAATAAATCCAGGTAGACTTCCAGTTGCTGTGTTGGTCAATTTTTACAGTCAGTTCTGCACTAATGTAAAAAGCTACTGATGAAAGTTTAAGTATTGTTCCTGGCTCGAGGATACAGGAATTTGTGATATTGTAATTATTTTATTAAATGAGAAATATTACACTAACACAACTGACAAGGTTGCAGCCAGAACATTGAGTTGTTTAATACATTTTTAAAAATACAAATTAAAAATTGAAGCCATTAAAAATATTCATTGACTTTGGTATGCAAATGACAATTGGATTTATTACGGGGATTAAGAACCAGGCAAACTGCTGAAGGAGAATTAAGGACAACCTAAAACTTCCTTGTGAGCATTTCCCCTTTTTTACCCTTTGTCATGATTTTACTATGAGATGTTTCTGTGTATTATAAATTCTGTATAAGGAAGAAGTTACTATTTTTAATAGATTTGATGATAACTTTATTTTTTTACAATACATAGCTTTTATTATTTTGGTTACACTTATGATTGATCATTTATATACCATTTACATAAGCCATAACTAAACAGATCATAGTGACCAAAATAGCTACAGCAAAGGAACAAAGTGGCTGTACTTTTAAAATAGAGGGTGACAACATGACAGTTTCTTGTGCTTGGGAACTCACCAGACTATTTCCTCCTTTAGGTATCGAGACTGTGTCCCACGGCTAAACTTGTCTTTCACGTGGGAATTGCTTTTGTCAAGTGTGAAAGGGTAAACAATAGCATTTCCCCATAATGCCCATTTCATGGAGCCTAAAATGCTTAGAAAACAATTGATAACCTGGAAGTTGTCAAAGTAAAGAAAAGAATAATCATTTATATCTTGAAATGTCACCTATGGCCTGCTTGTATACAGTAGCTCTTTTGTTCATTATTAGTGTGGTGGCTTCCAAAAACAATGTGTTCTTGCAAAAGGACCTGGGTCTCTTTTTCTAAGATATGCCTAAAAACCAAGCAAAATCATTGGTGACTGCTTAAAAATGGGACAAGAGCGCTCTTTAGCATTTGCAAGTCTTCAAAAGAATTACAAAAGAGAAGCCCCTTTTTAGGAGGCTATTGTGTGAGAAGACATTTGATGGTAAAGTAGGTGGTAATGCCAGGATGTAACAAATTTTCCATGGCCTTGAAAGCTGGAGTGTGATGACTTGTAGTAGTCAGTTGCCAGGCAGTATGAGTTTGGGTCAAAAAAAGAAAGATGTGGCAATTAGACTGTTCCTTCACAAAATGGTTTCGAATTTCGATTGCGTGTATCACTGCTGGGTGGATGTCCTGCCAAACTGGTCTCGAGCAGCACTAGGAGGGCCACACTGTGCAAGGATGTTGTAACATCCTGATGTGGCTGCCCGTGTTGGGAGGCAGAGAGAAACCTCACTGGAAATATTTGAGGAAAGCAGTTCTCGGGGGTCGGATAAAAATTGCTGATGTCACTTTTGACGTCCTCAGATAACTGGAGAATCTCATCAGTTTGGGGAGTTTCTCTGCCTTCTGTTGTGTAATATATTATTTAGGGAGAAAGGTGTGTATTATATTTCTTTTTTTAAGTGTTAAAATTAAAGCTTGTATTTATATTTTTGTACTGATTAATAAAAATAAGTGAACAGACTACATAATCATAATATTAGGGGGAGAGGGAAATGGACAGACTGTAACAGTAAACCCCAAAATGAACAAATTGTAATGCTTTCCCCTTGTTTGCTATTGTTTACTTTCACCCCTTCACCACCCCAGGTCGGTTGAGTGCTCTGACACCAGCTTCCTCTTCTTCCTCTTGTGACCTCCCTGTCGCTCTCCTGGGCCAAGCTCTGCCTACAATGAAGTTCTTGGGGCACTGAGAGCAGAGTTTAACCCAGCGATGCAGCATTTGTGGGCAGGCAGGAAGGCTGGGGATGAGCCCTGACGGGGGCTACTTTGGGTGCTGAGCCCTGCTTTGTGCTGGTGGCGAGGGCAGACCCTTAGCTTTGAGGTGAGCAGAGTGGGGTGTCGGAAACTGCCCACCTTGACTTCACGGCAAAAAAATGAATGGGAGAAATTGGGTGGCTTGCAAAAGAGAATAATCCTCAGGTTGACCAAGTCCTTGAAAAATCAGCTGATTGTAGCAGAAAAATTATTGAAAGTATGTGAATGCTAACTTAAGTTTTAAGCAAAAAAAAAATTTTCTTAATATGAAAACCCATTTTTAGTGTATGGCTATAAACAATTAAAATTAATCACAAATAACTCACAAAATGTGTGATTTGCCTTTGTTGTGTCATCTTGTCTGCCTTAATTTTGTATGTCTGGGCTGGGGTGTCCATCAAGGATCACTGATAAATACGAACTATGGAGCTCTTCTCATCATGAGTGTATGGACATGTTTCAGATGGTGCCTATTCCTAGACAGATTGTGTTGTGAAAAATAAAAACTGTACAAAAATCAAGGCAAAGTATCAATGAAAAAAGCACAGTTTTCTTGGCTGCAAGGCAAATATTGCTGACCCTGTCATTGTGTAGGTATTTGATGAAGAATATAGTTTACACCCTATCTCATGGGAAGAAAGAACAAATTGTCTACTATGCTGTAAACAAAATATAACATTACCTGTGGAAATCACAGACTTGCAGCTCAGAAAAACCCAAAGCGGTCCTTGCAGGGTCATGATTATACTGGAATTCATTTCAAGGGGTAAAGAGCATAGCAAAAATAGCCTGCTTTTAGCACTGTGGGGTTCATGTACACTGCATGAGTTGCTGGTACGCAGGCACTTAATTTTTCTGGAGAGTTTTTATTTATTGCTGGCAATGGAATGATTGTGAACATGGAAATGTCTGATAGTCAGTTTTTCTGAAAGGATAGAGAATAAACTTCCAAGCATATAGTGTCAGATGCACAGTTGATATTATACTTGAACTTGGTGTATTGGTGTGTTTTGCAGTCCAAAAGAAAATATTTGCAAAGGAGTTTGTTTTGCATTGTTTTGTTTTATTTTTAATTTCATAATGTGTGTCTTACCATGATAGTAGCTGCTGATCATGGCAGTGTCCTTGAAGGGAAAGACTGTGAATAATCGGTTCTTGCAAGAATTTAATGGAATCTGCAGAGCATCTTCATATTTGAGACAGCTCAGGAGCTCCGTGGATTCTCCATCACAGCTTTTAAGGGATCAAAATACCAGAAATTATCATGTGAGCGTTGCAAATGTGACATAAGGATGTTGCCATATAATGTGCCTCAATGTTGTAAATATCTTGATCTTTGTCAGAACAGTCTTTGGTTTTACATTAAATGGGGGAAGAAGTGGCAAAGGGTTGAAATGAAGATGGGAAAGATTCATTGTTTTACTTCTTTCAAGGATGACCTTAATATCATGTTTATACAGTGTTGTTGAAACGCCCTTCTGGGAGGCCCTTGAGCAGAAGCAGAAGAGTTGACATGCTTTCAATATTTATTGTCACTGACTGTCATGGAAATGTGTTTTATTACATTGTATGCATGTGGGTTGGAGTAGATAAAACAGCAGTGATGTTGCTATGCTATATGGCCTGCTAGCACTCAGCTTCATCCCTTGACATCAGGTTTTCGAGCATCTGTGGCTGCCAGAGGACATGGGCACATTTCTCACCAACACAGTTGTGGCAGGCAGGCTGTGGTGTGGTTTGGCCAGGCCTTATTGTGTTCAGCCAAATATGTGAAACACAAAAGTGGAAGAATTTATGAAGACTTTGGGACATGTAACACGAAGGTTTTGTGCTTATGGTTGGTTTCTGGTTTTAGATTGTGTGAGGTTGCTGAATACAATTTGTAACTGTACTGTTTAAAGTATGTTAATTATAAAAGACACATTTCCAGGTATTGTGTGGGACTGTCAGTGTTGCAAAGATACTCTGCTCTGAGGGTGTCCTAATTTTTAAATACTTCTGTGTCACAGTTTGTTTCCCTGATCATGTGAAATCCCCAGCTTTCATAAGAACTCATTGCTTTTCATAAACAAATCTGGTTGGTAATGGAACTGAGGAAATCTTTTAAACAATGTCATCACTGTGTCTTCATTGGTCATCATAACCTGCTGTTGCTGAGTAATGGGAGTTCTCTGTACACATACTGGAACAGCAAGTAAAATATGTGAACAATGAACTTGGTAGAACAGCCATAGCTGTTTACATCAGTAAAATGCTGGTATGAAAGATAATTAAACCTCCACAGTTACAAGAATGTAAAATGAAGTTGTTGTTTTGTCTTGTAGCTCAAGAGGCACCAGCCCTGCTGCGGCACCTTACGGATCAAACAGTGAACACCAGTAACTCTGCCATGTTGGAGTGCCAGGTTCATGGCATCCCTGAGCCCCAAATAACCTGGTTTAAAAACCATGAGGAAATACAACAAGAATCAGGTGAGAGCTCTATATACTCCCCCATCATTTACAGCCTTTTTATTTGCCCCACCTGCTTTAGATGGTCATTTGCAAGGCCATTGGCATTGGTACGTGACTTAAGGAAGCAATCTTGCCTGAGCATTACAGGTGAGCAGGTAGCAGCACAGGCACTTTCCAGGATATTCTGTCTCACTCCAAAACTTAGCCAGTCAGGAGGTGTAGACACAAAAGGCTTCTATGGAGACAGTAGGGAAAAAAAACAATCTCCACGAAAACATATTTCTCTCCATTTACTATAGAGGGAGCCTAAGGATCAGGTGTCTTGGCCAGCATATAGCTAGGCAAGAGGAAACCAAGCTCGTCTGATGCGTATAGGAGTACTGTGGGCAGTCTGTGGTTAGGCATGCAGAGTCTGTTCTTCATTCACAATGTAGTCACCAGAGTAATTCCCTATCTGGTGTCTCCAAATCCAAAATATTCTGCTGGCAGTAGAGGAACCCAGATCTCACAGAGCAGAAAGGAACAGCTTTCCAGGTGGCATCCAGGTGGCATGCTGCAGCTGCTGGAAATCTTTGGGATATATTTACTGATGTATCCAGAATGTGACTTCAAAGATCAACACGGCTTCGTGTCCAGTTCTGATGGCACAGAGGTCATGGAAATGTTCCTTGGAGATTTCAGGTGGAGATGAATGATGAGGAGAAAGGCAGAATCTTTCTCATGGGAATTCGTCCACATTCAGAACAGAAGCACACAATTTACATGTTCAGCAAAAGTGTTCAAGGATGTTTGATATGTACGAACTTGAATCTCAAGCGTAGTCTTCACAACGATGTTATAGAAAGCTTGTGTTTAAAGTTCTGTCCTGTGTTATTGGAAATTACTATAACACAAATAAAGGCAACAGGGAAAAACTGAGGATTTCTCAAAATGCTTGAGCACTTGTTTTCCCATTCTAGGTTAATTCCAAAGAAATTAGTGGCCTGGGATGTTTTCATTTGTTTATAAGCACTTGCAGGCTGCCAGCACCAGCACTAAACTTAATCTAGAGCCAGACTCCATGAAGCTTTACAGTGGCCACATTGTTGTAATGCGTGTTACTAACATTATCTTCTAAAATGAATGTTGTATGTCTAACATCAGCGTAGTACAACACATAAGGTCAGAAGCCAAGAAGATGTCTTCAGAGGGTAGGTCAGAGTACTTTAGTTAGGCGCCTGAAATAGGTATTTTGATGGGACAGTAGTTCAGGTGGAGCCAAACACACAAGTGCGTACTTGACTGCACATTTCCTGGCTATATAGTGCCATAAAGGCCATCCTGTGCCAAATCTGCTCCCTGCCTCTTCCTTGCTTGCTGGAGTGACCCAACTGGAATAAATGAGGTGTTGAAAACTTAAGGTAACTCCTGTGTTTTAGGGTACACTTCACAAGACCTGGGGTCTTTCTCCAAAGGGGTCTATTGTCCCACACCACATGGGCAAGTGAGGTCTGGAGTGAGTCTGCTGCCCGCAAAGCCAGTGTGGACACATGGAACTGGTTCTTGGAAGTGCTCTAAGGCTTGAGCTGCTTCTGATGCAGATCTACACCTGTAAGAGTGGTGGTTGAGTAATCAGACCACCCATTTTCCCAAAACTGGAGACGTGCTGAAGAACTCATTTGGATTAAAGTCTAAGCACAGTGCTAATCAATATGCACAATACCAAGTGCTCCCAAGATCATTCTCTTAAGCTGAGCTTTTTCACTCACAAAAATGCTTTGTAAACACTGATTTCCAAAAGATTCCCAAAACATCCAAGTGTACTTGGCTTTCCTGCAGAAAACACTGTGCTGTGCACTCTGTGGCTCAGATTCCTTTTGAGAAGACCTTGAAGCAGATACTGTTACACAAGGGGCTGCTTTTGTTTATATCCTGGCTCCTTCTCATTGCAAAATATTTCATTTCACAGGAATAATTTTAGGACCCGGAAGCCGAATGCTGTTTATTGAAAGAGTAAAAGAGGATGATGAAGGACTTTACCAGTGTATAGCCACCAACTTAAAAGGGTCTGTGGAGAGTGCGGCATATGTCACAGTACAAGGTAAATCATGACATTAAATGGGAATAGCAAACATTGCAGTGGGATGTTCCCACTCAGGCTGGAAGGGCAGGGGTATGACTTAGGGCTTATGCGGTGATCTCTGAAGGCAGTAATTTGAAGGAAGTCCTAGCAAGGGAAGTGTACCAGGTTGGAAAGGAAGCCTAGCAGGAAATGCTAACTCAGAGTCTGTTTACACTGACCTAAAAAGAAGAATTGCTTCAACCCAACAAAGAACAGGTCAGGGTAGAAGACGAATGTAAATTTAGTATCATCAAAACAAACAAAAAACACTCCTATCCATTTGATTTCCTATTCCAGGTTAATTCCAAAGAAATTAGGGGCCTGTGATAGTTTCATTTGTTTATTTTCAGTGTAAAGCGAGCTGCCAAGTTGGACTAAAAGATTTTAGCCTAGCATAGCTTTGCATGCATTTTTCAAAGTTATCTGTAAAAACTAAGCATCATCTGGTTATTTCTGTAACAATTACTTGAGCTATTCTGCTATTCGTTTAAATGTCCAGTGTTGTTCTGCCTTCTGCCAAACTTGATTCAGGCCTGTGGCCATGACTTCTGTCAAGTAATCTTACATTGTATGAAAATAAGTTTTATTCATTGACTTTTTGGTTTCATTGAATACCTTATTGGTTCATATGTTATGAGATAAGAGAAGTAGGTTAACATTCTCCATATAAGTCAATGGCATATATGAGCTGAATTTGACATAACCTATCTTATTGGTCTCATGTGTTAAATAAATAGTCCTAAAGGCATTTAGTTTCTTTTTACAGATGACTATTTGACTACTACTACTAGGTCTCTCAGGCAGGGATTATGTCTTTGTGGATATTCTCATACAATTGCTGAATAATATTGAGTATTTGAATACTGCCCTACAGCAGAAGACCATTACAGCTAGTAAATCAATATTGACTTTCTGCCATTGTTGCAATACAATGATGTTTTTGCTTTAAAAGATCAAAAAAGTACGTATGTGAGCTGGCCTAGCTGATGTAATGAAGGAGTTAAAAATACCTGCCTTCTTATGAATAATGCTAAGATTTTATGGCTTGTTTTACAGCTGAAAGAATAATTTGTGCCTGAGGGTTTGCTATCCAGATTTACTAATTGATAGTCCTGGACAATGTAATTCATTGTGGTATTGATTTCTAACATCCTTGTGTCTTGGCTATTTATTACAACCACAAGCCTTCTGTCAGACAGCTTCTAGGGAGTCACATGTCCTTGCCTATGATCCAGAAAAGAGGAAAGACAGCAGGAGGGCTTTTCCTCTGGTTACATGACCTGGGGGACAACTGACGATGTTCTTGTGTGAATCCTGTGGGAGCTCTTAGATAAGCAAGACAAAGTCTACTGCATTAAAATTTATAGCTTCAAGGCTGGATGAGAAAAAGAGAGTATGTCTTATCTAGTATGATGAAGGAAAATGCCTTTCCACCCTCTTTCTTCCTACTGCATGAAGGGACATAACTGGAATTTTTTTCACTCACCCTGGAGCATGTACTCCTCTCCCAGGGAATGGCAGCCTCTCACCCTACCCTGAGCCTGGAGGAAATGAGATCAGAGTCTAAATGTAGAGCACTCTCTAGGCTTTGCCACTTGCTTGTCTTTCTGAGAAATACAGACCATGCAACTACCAGTGTGAACACCAAAATCTGCCCTCCATCCCAGCAGATTCTGGAGTGCAAGGCTGCAGATCAAAGACAGTGGAGCAATGCCTCATGTCGGTGGCTGCATTTAGCAGATTGGAATAGTAGTTTGTGAATGAGTCAGGAAGGAAACTGTCTGCTCTCTTTATTTCCTCTGAAAAAAACATTCTTATACTCACTGATAAAACAATGTGTTATTTTTGTATCCGAGATGGATGAATGCATAGTGGAATCCAAGGGCTCTCTTTAAATAATCACAACCCATGTTTGGTTTGGAAACCATGCTTTCTAGGCTGTCAAAGGAGGAGAGGAGCCACGTTTGTGGACATGTCTGCAAGCTGTCCACTTGCTCTTGGCTGAGGAATTGAAGAGGCAAAGAATCTGCAAGGACTGAGACTGAACAGGAACTGCAAATGACTCCAGAGTACCCAGCAGGCAGAGGGAACTGTCCCTAAATCCTGGGGACACAAGCTGCTGGAACACAGGCTGTCTTGGGCAGCTTTCTGTTGCTGGGGGTACCTGGCTGCACAGCACCTGCACTTGCCATGAAAGCCTTGTGCTGCTTCTCCTCCTGGGAACATTTGCACGTCCTCTTCAGTGAGAGCTAGTGATACAGCTGGTTGCAGAGCTGCTGAAGGGAATGTGTTGACGAAGGAACAGGTCACCCTTTACAGGCCATGCTCCCTGAAATCCAGATTTATAACAAGCAAATGAATACAGCAATATGCACTGTGTTAGAGCTGATGCTTGGTAACTTAATGGGAGCGTTGCTGATGAGAAAGAAATACATCACATTATTAAGCATTCGCTGAACTATTCCAACACTATGAAAAGGGTGTTTGCTTTTTAAATAACTGTCTGTTTTTCTGTCTATCTACATTTATGACTTTGTATCTCAAAAAGTTGTTGTGCCTTTTGGGTCACTCTGACCCTGAAGTCATAAGGAAAGTTTCCATGAAGCTTAACTGGAATTCCCTCAGCTACTGAATGTGGTTCAGACAGGGTTATGTATGTGACTGTAAAAGAAAAGGTGAACACCAGGGGACACTTAGACTCTTGTTACCTTACAGAACCATGAGAGAGACTGGAAGGGAGCCCTGGAGGTTCCCAGCTCAAACAGGATCACCAGCAACACTATATCCATTCAGTTATGGTTTCGTCTGACCAGGTCATGAACACTTCCAAGGATGGCAATTCCTCAGCATCTCTGAGCACCCATCCTAATGCTTCACTGCTGTGAGCATGGGATCACACAGATTAAGCAGAGTAGAATGCATTGGTGTAGTGATAAGGGAGGCTTTGGGTGGTGTTGGTACTGCAGACATTTCTTTTTCCCTGGTTGACACCTGACACAGAGCTGCACCTCGATGTTCAGAACTGGAATTCCAATGACAGTCTATGCCAGCCCAAGGCTTGAGCCCTTGTCTGGAAGGATCAGTGCATTAGTCCAGGCTCTTGGCCCCACATGCCTGCATGGTTCTGGTGGCTTCTATAACAACTGAGGGAGAGAAGCTGAAGCTGGTGGCTTGTTATCACTTGCCCCCTCCTTGCATATCTGTAGCACTGCAGAGACATGGGATAGGGGTGGGGACAGGAAGGGGGCTGCTGTTTGCCACATAGAGTCAGGAGGATGGGGCAGAGCTGGACATGGGGGAAGCCTGTGTCTAATAAGGAAATTGGTGGGTAGAGATCCAGAAGAGATGTAAAGGAGAGCCAGAAATCTTGGACTACCTGGCAGAAAGATCTCATAGAATCACTAGGTTGGAACAGACCTTTGAGATCATCAAGCCAAACTGTACCTGTCCACTACTAAATCATATCCCCAAGCAATTAATCAAAGATGGGTGTCTTAAATACCTCCAGGGATGGTAACCACCTCCCTGGGCAGCCTGCTCCACTGTTTGATAGCCCTTTCTGTGAAGAATTTTTTCTAAATATCTAATATGAACCTCCCCTGGTACAGTTTGAGGCCATTCCCTCTTGTCCTATCTCCTGTCGCTTGGGAGAAGAGACCAACACCCACCTCTCTACAACCTCCTTTCTGGCAGTTGTAGACAGTGATAAGATCTCCCCTCAGCCTCCTCTTCTCTAGGCTAAACAACCCCAGCTCCCTCAACCGCTCCTTGTAAGTCTTGTTCTCCTGCCCTTTCACCAGCTTTGTTGCTCTTCTCTGGACATGCTTCAGGACCTCAGCATCTTTCTTGTAATGAAGGGCCCAAAACTGAGCACAGTATTCAAGGTGCAGCCTCACCAGTGCTGAGTGCAGGGAGAGAATCACTACCCTGGTCCTGCTGGCCACAGTGTTTCTGATACAAGCCAACATGCCAGTGGCCTTCTTGGCCACCCATGCATACTGCTGGCTCATGTTCAATAGTCTGTCCTCCAACACTCCCATGTCCTTCGCTGCCAGGCAGCTTTCCAGTCACTCTTCTCCACGTCTGTAGTGCTACACAGGGTTGTGGTGCCCCAAGTGCAGGACCCGGCATTTGGCCTTGTTAAACCTTATGCCATTGGTCTCAGCCCATCAATCCAACCTGTTCAGATCCCTCTGCAAAACCTCCCTGCCCTCAAGCATATTTCAGACATCTGCTCAGCTTAGTGTCATCTGTGAATTTAGTGAGAGAACATTCAATCTCTTTATCCATGTCATTGTTAAAGATACTGAACAGAACTGTAACCTGGGGCACTTGTGACAGGTCTTGATTTGGTCTTGCTTACAGCCCCTCCAGACTCTGCTAATCCTAAGTCCTCTTCTGAATGTTCCTGCCTGTTCTGCCTCAAATCAAACCTTTGCCTACTCAGCTGAGAGGCATTCAGCCAGCTCTGGCTGCAAAGCAAGATGAGGAATCTGGCATTTAGTAACCCAGCCCAACTCCAAAAACCTCTTTCTGGTTGCCTGAATTCACTGGGTCATTTCAAAGACAGCATCTTCATGGCTCTCCACTAGCTCCTGGGCAGCATATGGTAGCAGTCAGTAAGTTGCTGCCTCCTACCCTAGGACAGGCTATATCATGCCTCACAGGTTTTCTGAGTTCTGCCATATGGAGCAGCAGCAACAAATGAATGTTCATCCCCTCCAGGTTTTGCTGAATAATAACTGTCAGAAACTCTTATTCACCATCTGCATAGGTGCTTCTCAGAAGCAAGAGGAGAGGATCCATATGCAAAAGGGGAGGATAGGCAAGATGCATTAGGTTGTAACATTTATGCGATCATTGTGACTCTTATCTAAGTCACACCTTTAAAAAATACTTGTGCATAATTAACACCTTTGGAATGTTGGACACAAATAATTTCTATCTCCAATAGTAGTTGCATTTTTCTTCAATAAACTTTAATCTAAAAATTCCACAATAGACATGCTGGAGGAATCTTAGATATAGAAATTATCAGCTTTAGAGAGGGGAAGATATTAAGTTAGTTAAGCCACAGCTGCAGGAAGCAGTTAAGCCTCTGAACAAAGCTCCATAGCCTTGCCTAAAACCAGGCAGTACATCCCTCTGGATTTCTCAATAAGCCCACCAGTGAGACATCCATCACCCCTTTTTCATGTGTCAGGAGTAACACCAAGCTGCCCAGGGTGTGAAACTGCTGCAAATGCAGTCGGCAGAACCACTGTGCAATCATGTTTAGAAGTACTTCCCCTTGTCCTCTCATTTTATCCCTCTGGAGGGTGTATCAGTATAAGAGGCAGAACATAAGGGAAAGGGGGGGAATATTTTTTGCATTTGCTACCAATCAAACGGAAAACACATTGTGGGAATTGTGGTATTTTCATGTGATCACACAATTTGCAAAACACATTGCTCTGAAACTGGTTTATGAGTCCTTAAGTAGTAGTCTGAAGTGAATTTTATTTTGGCTTTTTGTAAAGATCTGTCAGTGGTCTCTAATATTCTCCAGATTTCTAGTGTTCATGTTTTCTTGCTTTGCTTTCAGTTGTTTTCTTTTTTCCCTTTCTTTGCTAACCTATTCCCTGGTTTAGAGAGCTCCCAGCTCCTTGCCAGCTGGGTTCCGTGAGGTGCTGCAGGATTCTGTGAAGAAGAGGGTCCCGTGTTCCCAGGGAGCCCTTGGGAGAACCAGTGGGTTGGAGAGAGTGATCTGTCCTACACTCCAGGTTTCTGGCCATACTGCTTGATGGTGATTATCATCAAGACCCTGATGTCATTCTTTCACAAGCTGAGCTCACAGGTGCCTGACTTGGTCCCTCCAGACCATGCAAAAGAGAGCTCCTGGAGTGCTGTCAGCTACACTGTAAATCTCCAAGGGAGCCCCCAGCTTCTCCCCGCTCCCCACCCATCCATCCCCCAAGTTTTTTTGTGAGAGCTGGTGTGTTTTCAGCATGGCTGGGATGGAGGGGCAGGCTGCAGGGGGCAGCTGTTAGCACAGAAGAGTTCTCTGAGCTGGGGCAGAGCAGGTGCAATGCCTAAGGAAGAACATCAAATAACCTGGACAACAAAACCTAATCAGTAGCACTACAGTGTGCCCTTGATCACACCTGGATTCTCTTGTGCCTATACCAGCACAAGCCCTCCCTGAAGCTTCTCCTGTGCATTATCAGCCGCACTTGCTCTGCAGCATGCAGAGTTTCCCCTGGGTCAGTGCCAACAGAGCTGCCCCCTCCATGCAGCCCCATCCTCTCTTGGGGCTGCTGGGGAGTAAGCTTTTTAAAGACCTCTGCTCCTCTCTCCCGTGTGGGCTTGGCCAGGCGGGTTTCACTTTTGTAGGCTGTGGGGGTTGAAACTCCATGTGCAGGCCTGCACACATTCTCACACAGAGAAAATTTGGCTAAAAATACCCTGCAGCTGAATTTCCACCTCAGAACGAAATTATTATCTGACTGGCCATCCTCAACCTGTTTTATTTCACCTCCTGCGCCCCAAAGAAGAGCTGACTTTTTACTGAAAAACTTATGGATGGACGTGATTTTAACATGCTCAATACAGCAGCTTTGCTGTGGAGACAATTATTTTCCAAGCTGTGTAAGCCAGTCCAAACAGAGATTAGTACCCCATTGAAAAGAAGCTGGTCCTTCCTGGTATTTTATTTTAATGGCAAAGAAACATAAAATGCACTTGTTTTGCAGGTCATTTTCTAAAATGTTTGCTGCTTGATTTTCCCAGGCACATCGGAAAGGTCAAACCTAGAGCTAATAACCCTGACCTGTACCTGCGTGGCCGCAACGCTCTTTTGGCTCCTGTTGACCCTCTTCATTCGCAAGCTCAAGAGGGTGAGAATGAACCATGAGCTCCCAGCAGCACCTGCCTCTCCTTACTCATGTTACCCTTTGCTCATGTTAGAAAAACCTTTCCAGAACACTGGGATTGCTGAGATGACAAAAAAAAAAAAAAAAAATCTGATTCACTTATTAGTCACCTTTGTTCCCTGTGCAGTCACTGGCTGCTGATGGGTCCCCAGGGAACCGTGGTTAGAAGGCTGTACGTAAATAAGCCAATAAGCAGAGCTTGGGTGGGGGCAAGACTCTGAGTCTCACATACGTCTGGTTGCCTGACTCCCACCAAAGGCATCCCCGTTCCCTTAAAAGATGCGGGAGTTTGGCATCTTAATGTCTTTGAAGATCTGAGTGAGTGGGAGTGACGGATCTTCACCGAGCCTGCTGAGGTCTGTTTTGCACACAGTGTCTGGTGCAATTATACCACTTGCAAAGCAATAATTTACTGAAATAGTTTTGGTGGTGCCTCCCCTAGAACAGATGATCCTATATCAGTATGATAATGTTAACAGCCCATGCTGTCAACCCATCTTCTTGTCTGGGGCTGACTGTGATGGTTTAAAGCCCCTTTTTGCTGACAGTACTATGTCTGCATCGCATGATGT
Source organism: Coccyzus lansbergi (assembly GCA_033558105.1). Classification (NCBI taxonomy): domain Eukaryota; kingdom Metazoa; phylum Chordata; class Aves; order Cuculiformes; family Coccyzidae; genus Coccyzus; species Coccyzus lansbergi. The sequence goes on from JAUMJK010000151.1 coordinate 4,447,723, forward strand.
GTACAGGTTAAACCACAACAATTCTCATATGCAGAAAATACAGTTCCTCCACAGTGCAGAAAGATCTCAGAGCAACCCGGAGGAGCAGATGGCTTTAAGGGAAGGGAGGTATTGGAGTGAGGGGGTGCATTGCAGAGCGTTACACAAGGACTATCTTCTTGATGCCTTCTCCCACTGCCACATCACAGTGATGCTGAGCCCTGGCTGCCCTCCGCCTGGCCAGAGAGGGACCACAGCACCGCCACAGGAATCAGCTCACAGCCACCATAGCTCAGCATATTCCACCTGGCCAAGTTCCATGATCACAGAATCACAGAACAACCAGGTTGGAAGGGACCCATCGGATCTTCTAGTCCAACCATTCCAATCTAACACTAAACCAAGTCCCTCAAGACCTCATCCACCCGTGTCTTAAACACCTCCAGGGAAGGTGAATCAACCACCTCCCTGGGCAGCCTGTTCCAATGCCCAATGACCCTCTGCGTGAAAAACCTCCTCCTAATCTCCAGCCTAAACCTACCCTGGCGGAGCTTGAGGCCATTCCCTCTCGTCCTGTCCCCTGTCACTTGGGAGAAGAGGCCAGCTCCCTCCTCTCCACAACCACCTTTCAGGTACTTGTAGAGAGTAATGAGGTCTCCTCTCAGCCTCCTCTTCTCCAGGCTAAAATTGCTAAAGGTTGACTGCAGCCCACCAGACAATTTTTTCCTTAATTTGCATTGAGACCTGCCTGTATTTGAAGTTTTACACTGAGAACTTCTATTGATGGATGAGGATGCAGTATCAAGCCTCTGATCCAGGGGGGTGTAGCAGTAGTGCCTGCCTTTCTACTTCCCCAAACTTTTTCAAGAAATATATTGCAGTTTTAGGAGACAGAAAAGTTGACTTCAGTTGAAGCTGTGGAGCAACTTCGTAGCTATGGTAAACGTACAATGCAAGTGGGAGGAGTTTTGACTGCTCACCAAACCCTTGGAAAAATATAAGTATTAAGAGTAGCAAAGCGATGCAGATTTTTTTTATTTGTTATGAAACCAAAACTTGATGTTCTCTCGTTAGATTGTTAAAAGATAAAAAAAAAAAAAAAAATCATTGCTGCTTCAGAACATGGGACTTCAACTAGATAGCGTGTGAAGATTTCTTTCCAGATGAGCCTTTCCAACTAGTTGTGGTCTGTTTTTATGATCTTCTCTGTGTTTCTATCCAACTCTTAATGTTAAGGATTTAGGTCTCAAATTAGCTCGAAATTAATTTTCATATACAAATTACATTGCTACAACAACTAAAACCTGTCTGTTTTGCATACAGGGACAAATGATATACTTAAGAATTCTTCATCCTTTAAAATGTTGTTGCAAATCTCTAATTATACTAAAGATTTGGTGTTCAGTGGATCTGAATAGAGAAACATAGGAAGCTCTCTTCACCCCCCCCCAGTCCTCTAAAGCATTTTGCAAGATGGTTCAATTTAAAAGCTCATCTCAAGTGACTGATGGGAGCAATCCAGTACACATGTCTTTGTCAATAAATGCTCTTTTTGGAGCACCGCACATGCTTGTTTCTATCCATATCAGTGGTCAGTGGATGGTTTGGAGCCAGGCACCATTGTAATCCTTCTTGGGGCTAACTTTCTGTATACTTGGAGTGGTGAAAGGCAACTAAACCAGGAACAATTCGCTACTATCATTTCATAGAATCATAGAATTACAAAATCATAGAATCATAGAATAGTTTGGGTTGGAAGGGACCTTAAAGATCATCTAGTTCCAACCCCCCTATCATGGGCAGGGACATCTCACTAGAAGTCTACTTATGTTTGTAACAATGCATACACAGCTAGTAATATCCTTTTTAAAAAAAAAAAAAAAAAAAAAAGTCTGGCAATACATGTATTAGGGACGTATTTCCAAACTGTAGAAGAGGAAAGTGAGAGTCACAGGGGGCACTTAAAGCAACAGCAAAAGAATATGTAGATATATCTGTGTGTTTGTGTATGTGCCTGTGCGCTGTTCCCATGAGCTTACAGTCGTAGTCTACATGCTCTTTGAAGGATTATACATTTCAAAATGGATGTGTTGCAGAAAAAATTGAGATTAAGTTCATCTTTCCTTACATTTCTTATGTGAAGTAGGTTAGTAATTCATTCAGTAGAAACTGGAAAATTCATCTGAAATTATGTGTGTGAGTTTGTGTATTTATGAATTCCTCCAAACTCAAATAATTTCAGCAAATTTGCCAGAAATTATACCAAAGAAATTAAGACTGAAAATTTGTAAACATTTTCTGAAATGGATAATGCCTAGTCTCCTAGTGACTAGTCTTGCACAACTTGTAACCACACATGATCTATCTTTGCCAGGTATATGGAGAAAATAAACACTGGCAGTTGAACTCCATCTGTTACATATGGCCACTCCTTGCTTTGCACAATCATGAAGGGAAGTTGGGAGGTTTTATCAGCAATGTTTAGTCATTTGCCGAAAATATTTCTCTTGATTGTGCAGAGAACCTGCATCATAACAGCATATTTTAATACAGATCCACATGGATTTCATTGAAGAGACTGATGACACATATGACAAAAGCTAGAGGACAGTTTATTTTATATTAAAAATCTTGCTATATTTAAAAAGTTAAAGGAAGCTTAATCAAACCATCTCTTGGACTGTGAAACAAGAATCCCCATGGACAGAATTAAGTTGAAATTTTGATCCAAACAGCAAGATGCTAAGAGATACCATTATCCTCTTTTACATTTTGCCATATTCTTTTTTTTTTTCTAGCCTTATTCTTCTGAAACAAAGACCAATCATTACCTGTCAATCATAATGGATCCTGATGAAGTCCCTTTAGATGAGCAATGTGAACGCCTGCCTTATGATGCCAGCAAGTGGGAGATTGCAAGGGAAAGGCTGAAACTAGGTAATATTGGCATGTTGGGTTTACAATGATTGAACAAGATATGTTTGTACAGGTAAAGAGAAGCTGGCTGGGTTTTAGCCGCTGTTTTTTTTCTAGCAGTAGAACATACTGCTAGATTTGGTGTGAGCTGTTCCATACCAAGTGCCCTGGTCTATGACTGACTTACCACTTTTAAGACTTAGTGATTGTGTCTATCTGACTTTCCATATGTATATTTTTCACTTGCTCCACCCTACTTTTTGCAGACTGATTTACTTAAAACGTGACAGAAAAACAGGGCCTCCAAATCACGCTGCTAATTTGGATGCTTCTCCCTCTAGACTCAAGAACCTGATCTTTGGCATTTATCATAATTTTCTTTCCTTGTTAACTGGTTATGTGCTATTTTGCCAAAAAATCTATACAGAAAAGGATCCTCAAGTCCAGCCTTTAACCCTCCCTGTTTTTCCATTTCCTCTTCACTCCACCACATTCTCCTTGTTTTCCCTCTGAGCTGGTTTATAAAGATTATTGCTGGTGCACCATAAGGAACAAGAATATGACATGAGTCCACGCATAAATAGTTGTTTGTGGAAACTTTGAACCTGCAGCTGGCTTGCCTACAGATGCCCCAGTGAAAGGCAGGGGTCTGGGGAATGTTCTTTACTTGCTTAGCCTAGTGTGGGACTGTGCCGAGGACAGGAGGGTACGGATCAGATTTTTAAGTTGAAGAATCCCTCCAGAAACCACACAGATTTTAGCAAGAGGGTCAACATCAAAGTATCTGTGATAAGCATGGTCTGTTGCTATAGTGCTGTTTGTTTTTTCAGGCATGCATTGAAGTTTACCTACAGCAAGTTTTAGAAAATCCCTGCATTTTAGTTAGGAGCTGTAACAGATTCCTTCTGTCCTCCATGGATCAAGGACAGAGAGTGATTAAAACATGCATACAATTAGGATCACACTTAATTCGCCTGCTGGAAGTCACAAGGTGACCAGATGTGGATAAGCACAGCTGAAATATATTGCTAGCTATTTATAATTGTCATACACAATTCTGGGAATGCTGAAACATGACCTTGTGCTGGAGTATCTTCAATCTTCACAGAGTTTTCTTACAATGATGGACGAAGAGCATGATGTGCAGACAATGTGATCACTTGTTTACACGATACTTTATTTGTGTGTGAATCCCATGGAAAGAATCAAGCAGAAATGGAGTGTAAACACCAAGAAAAAAATCCATGCCTTGCAGAGTTGGTGTTTGGAGTCTGGAGGCGAGGAACGATGACCAGAGAATGAGTTAAAAGTGGAAGAACTGGTGTAAACAAATAAGGAATGCTGATAATGAATGCGAACCAGATTCAGAGAAGTTGGGTATGTGCAGTATGCTAGATTAGCTCAGTGCAAGTCCTGCTAACATGGCAGTTGGCTCAGTCTTTGCATAACCTTGGCACTCTCTGAGGATTAGTGTCTCACAAATGCAAAATGTGCTTCTATGGTTTTTTTAAATGTTTTTATTTAGAAATGCAACCCTTTTCCAGCATCTGATATGCCTGTTTTTCTCTTTCCACCTACTTATCCTCCAGGATACTTATTTATTTTAACTTTTTCAAGTAAGTCCCTCCTTTCAGCCCACATCTCCTTTGCTATGTGTTCTTCCAACACACGTACATACAGCCCACAGCTCTGGTGCAATTCTTATATAACAGGGCTCCCCCCTTCATCTGCAAGAGCTACAAATGTTACAGGAAATTTGACAGATGCACCACTGACATCCAGCTAATGAATATTCAGTATAGATTACTCTGACTGAGATAAAAATGTCATCTTTTCATTAGGCAGAAAACTGCTGGTGCTATAAATCACTGTCAGCATGGTAAGCAATAACTATGCTGTCCAGCATTAAGCGTTGAGTTATCATGCATTTCTCACCTTACTCTTGGGCTTGACTTTCCTAATCCATGAGAGGTCACACGCTACTGATGCCATGGTGCAGGACACTAAGGGATTGTTGCTGTGTACCTCTGGTGCTGTGTCAAACACGTCACTGCTAGAGGGCTACCTGAGCCCCACTTTGCACTGCTCATGCTAAGCAGAGCGCTTTCTATTCTCCTTCACCTGCGGAGCTGTTGTACTTAATGTAATGGAAAATATGAAGCTGCGTGTGGGGAAAACCCAGATGACTCAACTTGGGCAAAAGACCTGAGAAACAAACACAGCTTTGAGACTCTTCCTTCTCGCAGACATGGAAACTGGTGTTTTCAAGTGATTTTTGTCAATGCTCCAGTCCAGCAACTCATGTGCTTGAAGGACCTTGCTAAAATGGGACCAAAGTGGAAAGCTGATCAAAACCTTTTCTGAGGGGTGTGTTCACTTTAATGGGTTCTGAATTGCCTCAGGAAACCTAAGTTGAGTGCAGAAAATGTAGGTAGATCATTTTGCTTCCTTGGTCTGGATGTAAATGCTGTAACATTTCATATATAAGCATTACCCCAAACATGGACAGAACAGCTGCTTGAGGGCTGGACAAATTGACTGCTCAGATGCTTGGGCATGTGCATATTCCTCTGTTTTATTGCTCCATTTAATAATTCTGTAACTACTTTGTGTGTCAATATAAAGGGCTTTTTCAAGAGGAATCTGTTAGGGTCATAGACAATCTACATACTAAACTGTGGAGTTCAATCTACACGCTGAGAAGTTTAAGCAGCCCTATTCTGTGCTAGCTGTCAGCAGAGTACAAACAATAGCAGGGCAACAAAGACTAATACATCAGGTGTTATTACTGTTTCCCATTAAATTACAATCGTTGTTTAGAGAAGGAAGTTTTGTTTCCAGTGCTCATTCTCCTTTATGAAAGGTTAGCAGCTTTGTGTAGGTTTATGAGCTAACTGGTAGGTACATTTTCCAAATAGTGACTAAGTAGGTTATCTTGATGTGGGAAGTGAGTTAGCAGTGATGGAAAGAGATAAAAGCTATGGATTAAACAAAGGTACAATGGATTTTATAGAACCTCAAACTGAAACTTCGTGTTGTAGAAACCACGGACAGTCAATACATTAAGGACTAAGAACATCAATCCACCAAGAAAACTGAGACCTTAGTCCTAATGTTCCTTTCCTTATATATTTGCTATATGCAGTAATTGAAAAACAAGGTGTACATAATTTTCAAAGATGAACACTGATTCGCATATATTTGTGTATCAAACTCCGGGTTGTTTGTGTGCCAAGTCTTGCTGCTTTTTGGTCATGTAGATTAAGTTCTTCGTAGTTTTTATTTGCTGAAAACGATGTGTTTTTGCACATCTAGGAGGGAACTAAATTTCAGAAATTTTTTGACTCAGTATATTCCACCTCATGTTTCCATTGCTTTGATAACATATGTTGTTTCCTTCTACTGACAGACATGCTGAGAATTACGATTTTGAAATGTGATAAACATAAAAGGTAGTAACTAGTTAGTTTAACTTAGAACTGGCAGCAGCTCTTTTTCTTTGCCTGTGAATTTCTGAGTGGGATTCATTTCTCACTTAGCTTAGACATCAACAATGTAGATGTCCAAGTGAGAGATAGTGAAGTAGATGAACATCATACAAAAAAAAGAACCTGTTCTACAGGGTTGGCTGTGTCACATATGTATATCTGAGGGATGAATACATGGATGTTATGTTTTGGTTCTATGTGAAAAGCTGGCCTTTATTTCCACCCTTCTCTACATTACAAAGCCTGCTGCTATAATCTTACTTGTCACATAGGTGTCTTAATTCTGCTGAAGGTGAAGCAAAAATACAATATGAAAATAGTTACTTGGAAAGAAATATAGAATCATAGAATCATTAGCTTAGAAAAGACCTTAGAGACCATCGACTCTAACTGTACTTGTCTGCCACTAAATGATGTCCCCAAGCACCTTATCTACTTGCCTTTTAAACACCTCCAGGGATGGTGAATAAACCACCTCCCTGGGCAGACTGCTCCAGTGCTTGATAGCCCTTTCTGTGAAGAAATTTTTCATAATGTCCAATATGAACCTCCCCTGACACCACTTGATGACATTCCTTCTTGTCCTATCACCTATCACTTGGGAGACGAGACCAACACCCACCTCTTTACAATCTCCTTTCAGGTAGTGGTAGACAGCAATAAGATCTCCCCTCAACTTTCCCTTCTCAAGGCTAAACAACCCCAGGTTCCTCAGCCATTCCTCAACAGACTTGTTCTCCAGCCTCTTCACCAGTTTCGTTGCTCTTCTCTGGACATGCTCCAGGACCTCAATGTCTTTCTTATAAGGAAGGGCCCAAAACTGAACACAGTACTCAAGGTGTATCTTCACCAGTGCAGAGTACAGGGGGAGAATCACTTCTTGGTCCTGCTGACCAAAACTGATTTCTAGATGATATGTTGACAAGACCTCTCTGACCATAAATCTGCCAGCCATTTGAGAAGGGCAGAGGTGGCCAGGCTCATGTGAGATGGGCTCACGTAACCTGTCCATGGGAGTATGGTATCGAAGAGGGAGTCAATACTCCCTGCTTCAAAAACTAATAAATTATGTAGGAGGCTGTGGAGATCATAAAATTGGCATAAAATGTCATGAATTCTAGAAAACTTCTAACAATACCCTTGGGGTCTTACCTGTTTCTGAATGTGAAGGAGAGGGCACACAGATTCTGCTGCTGGAGAATTTAATTGATGCTCACTGTTTTCTCTCAAGGATCTCTGGATCCTTCCCCTGGTGTCTGCTCAACAGCAGCATGGTGTTGGTATCACACCACAAATGTGTTCTTGGACACCTGGAAGTGTCACACCTGCCATGAACAAACCCATCATTTGTCACTCCAAGTCCCCTCTTCAAGGCTGAATCCCCCAGAACACATTTTGCAAATGTCTCAGTTGCACAGATTTGCAGCTTCTCACCCCTCCATGACCTCAGACTACAAGTTCTTGCTAGGGAAGACTTTCAGGAGGTTGTACCTGTACTCCAGGGGTTATGATACAAAGTTACTGCCACCTCCCTGGAGTGGAAATAATATTAAGACACCATGTTCAAGAAGGAAGACTTTCATTTGTAAAAATTACCAAAGTCTGTGTCAAGCTGCATCTCAGCGTATGTGCAAGTTCAGGCAGAGGCCCTGTGTTGTTGAGGACATAAGTAGCAGCATCCCAGCCTGCTGCATTGTGTAATATGCTCAGGGAAAAGAGGAACAAATCTTTCTCTGGCAGAGCTAGACTGAGAAAAATTGGGTTAGGAGACAGTGCACCTCCACTGAAAGGCTGCATACATTTAGCATGATTTTCAATCACAGCACTTGTTCCCTCCAGTGACTCCATTTTCTGGTTTGTCTCTTTACTCATAAAAAACAAACAAAAAAACCCCATAAAAACCCCAACAAAACTCAAAGCCCCCCAAACACCTCTACCTTAGAAATACACATGCGGCACTCATTGTAAAGTACATTTGTCAATTCATTATCTATGAAGCCATTTGCTGACGCTATTTTTTTTTTCTTTTTTTTTACTAGAATATCTTTCTCCAATTTATTGTCTTTGCAGGAAAGTCTCTCGGACATGGAGCTTTTGGAAAGGTGGTACAAGCATCTGCTTTTGGAATTAAGAAATCATCAACATGCAGAATAGTTGCTGTGAAAATGCTGAAAGGTATCTTGCTGCAGAGCTGCTGTAGAAACGAATTATGCCCTATATTGTGTCCCACTTTTAATGTGATTCTGATGAAAGAAAGATTGCATGGTGTTACCCCCCAGCCAATAAGTCCCTGAGGCTTCAAAAATGTGTACACCAAATTTCAGGTCCATCACAAGAGAAATGGTAGAACTACGAAATAAAAATTGCAGTCACAGTAATAGAGGACTTAAGTTGTCATATGGTATGGGAGAAAGTTTCAAATGCAGTGAGAACCTGATTTTCTAGTTTTTTAAAATCTGGTTCCTCTGCTTCAAAGGTTAGGAAGAATGAGAGATTCACTTCTGTAGGATCAGAAGGGGCAATCAGGTTTCCTGCATACCTTAATTGTACCATTATGCTAGACTGACCTTCTACTGAATAACATAAGTGAAATGTAGCTGAAGCACAAGGCATCCACCTTGATATGAAGACACTCGGATGGAATATTTTGCATTTTCCTTAGTTATTAGTTCTAGTGATTAATCATCTCATTGTTAAAAACAGATGCCTAATTTGCATCTGCCTGACTTTTGCTTCTCATTCTAACCTTCTCCATTGTATTACATAATGAATTTTCTTCATTGAAACCCTTTTATTAAGCTAAACAGATTGAGCTGTTTAAATCTTAGAGTTGTTGTACAGATGTGCCCACTCTGAACCATCTGCAGCCTCATCACATGGTGCTTAGGATGCTGACACTCCGGTTGTGTAATGGATTTGCTAGCGCTCTTCATACACCAGTGCTCTTCCCAAAGTGAAATCATCTCCCGGCTATTCCCTGACACTTTTCTCATTGGAGCAGAATGGACAAAGACCCTAATCAATTTGAAGAGGGCACTCGGGAAGTTAGCAGGCAGGATGATATTCAGTCATAGCCACAGCTCTATTCCCTAACCCAGAGTCCTGGTGGCATGCTTTCCTCTCTATTTAGCTTTCCCTTGTTTATATATATAAGGATCATATCAGAGGTTTGGGGCTTTTTTTCACATTGTCCTGGGAGCTTATGTTGCATTGCTTATCTATCTTAATCTCTGAATCATTTTCAGTGTCATTCTCTGCCAGGACACATCCCCTGTCCTTCCATTAAGGCTTGGATTCCTGATGCTCTCAGTTGGCTCAGTTCAGGAAAGGTTTGAATACATGCCTCTTACCTAGTGGCTCCTAGCTTCACAGCTGCTTACTTGTTTATCAGTTATCAGGAGATCTTCACATGTTGCTTCCAGCCCTTGAAGGGGTACGTACAATAGTCTTAGATCTATGGTGTGTCCTTGCAACATTCAACCTGAAACAGCTTCATCTGGAGAACATTTATTGCCAGCAATGACCTGGCAGCCTCACTCTGTGTAAGGGTGTGCCCTCTTAATATTGTCCTCAACAGGCTTGTTCTGCAGTATAATGCCAAATTCTTTAGCAGAGCATGTTATGTGCTACTGTAATATCCAGGATCTTCCCCAAGGAGAAAATTTGCAGCTGAAAGGGGGTTGCAAACCTTTCTTCTCTCTCTTGTTGTAGAAAGGACAGAAGTACCCTCTTGGTCAATGCCAAATGAACATCTAAGTGCCCCACAGCAAGCACATCTAGAAAATGGGAGGAAACTAAAGCTTTGGTCCCTGTCCAGACTTTCAGCAGCAGTGGGCCAATAGCCATCTGTGTCACTGGTTTCAGTGGATGGCCCGTCAGCTGGGTCACCTTCTGACCCCTGCTTAACTTAGCTGTTTTGCCAACATACAGACGTATGTGCTGGCAGAATGGTCTGCCAGGTTCAACATGTCTTTACATGCGTCAGCAGGCTTCTTGTGCCAACCAGCACCATCAGGGCAGCAAGGGTAGCTCCTGGAATAGATGGGGACAAACAGCAGCTACAAGAAGTCCTCATAGTGGGATTCATGTTCACATGTTTATAGCTGAGTTAGTCACTCAAATTCCCTTTATTGTCAGTGGTGCAAAACAACAGTTCGTCCCATCCTGAGGCAGATCCCTGCATATGGTGAGCTGGGCACTTGTTTAGCTCTGCTGACTATGAAGAGAGCCTCTACTAACTAGGTCCTCTGTAGCCATCTCCACTATGGACACCTGAAGGTAGGGAAGATCTGTCCCATTCCTTGTGTCCTCACTAGATTATCCAGGAACTTAGCAGCCATTCATGGGCTTTGTCCTTGCAGAGTTCCCATGAGGTGGAGAGAGAGTGTCACCACCTACACAGCTGAATAGTGGGTCACCATGTAGATGACAAGTATTCTGTGGGACAACCAAGAAAATCTATTTCCATTCAGATGTCGATAACAAGCCCTGTAAGACCTAGCTCTAGGTTCTTTCCATTGGACTGTTCTTACTCTTGCTGTTACTAAACTGAAAAAGCCCTTTGGGATCTACACAACAGCAGTGTGGGTTTTTTTCCTATTAAAACTAAATTCTGCAGAAAAAAATTCTCAGAGGGAATTAAAAGTTTTCCTCAACACTAAATAGATTTTTTGGGGGGGTTAGTTGTGGAGTTTCTTACAGTATTATTATTACTACCATTACTGTTATTATTGATATTGATCATAACCAGTAAGGATGAGATGCAGTCACCATTTAAAATTTACTTCCCTGGTCTATTTTAGTAATCCAGGCTTCCTTTATAATGAACAGAACCAAACAGGCATCACCACTGAGGCATGGTTCTTCTCGTCCCTACACAGATGGCTAAAGCTGATGGCTGCAGCAGCCTCTGGACACATTTTATTGTTTTATTGTTGCTGCTGACTCCTTGAGGCTTACATTAATTCAGGCTAGTACATAACCCTTAGATGGCTGAAGTCAGGTCAGCTGAAACCTGCTCCCGATAGAGTTAATTATATTCTTGAAATCCTTTTCTACTTGTTCTCTCTCTCTCTCTCTTTTTTTTTTTTTTTTTGGCTGAAACGACAAAACCATTCATGTGAAAAAAAATTCTCTCAGTTCTAAATATAACAGAGTCTACTGGGAGGAAGTTGAGTGCCTAACTCTTTTAATGGGTTTTATTGCGAGTAAGAGGATGCTGAGCAGGGAGGAATAGAAGAAGAACATCAATGCATGAAGTACATCCAGTAATGGAGGTTATTTCAATAGAAAATGACAAGAAGTGATAAGGCTTAGCAAGACCAGGTTTTGCCATTTCACATAGACTTTATTTTGTGTTTACAGAAGGAGCCACAGCAAGTGAATACAAAGCACTGATGACTGAACTGAAAATCCTGATCCACATTGGTCATCATCTCAATATTGTGAATTTGTTAGGAGCTTGCACAAAAAATGGAGGTAAGAAAAATCTGCACTACTGCAAGTGGGTTTGGATTTCCTCCCAATAACAGTCAGTTGGATGTGTTGCTTTTCTTGTCCCGTGGCCAAGTGATTAACTTGAAATACTGAAGATTGTCTTGTAGTTAGTGAAATAAAGAAGAAGAGAAAAAGAAATTTTTAGTTGTCTAATCAAATGATTAAACATTTTCTCTACTTAAACTCTCTTTCAGTATTAACATGAGAAGTGTGAATTTAGGACCATGCCACTTGTCCTTTATCTCACTCACTTCACTTGTCAAGCTGAAGTTAAACATGATTTGGAGAGACTGGGAATGAGAACAGCTGTTGGCCCTGAACAATGAGTCACAAGGTGATCAGAAGTCACAAAGTGATCAGAGATCACAAGAAGAGATTTGATTAAGATCCTTCATGATATCCCACTAAGAAAATCAAAGGGCCATAATGAATGATTGGTTTACATTTGTCACCTATTTAAGTTTAACAAGTGTGTGGGCTACAGGACTCCAGTCTGAACACAGACTGCCCAAAGAGGAGACGGAGGGTTACTAAGGTCCCAGGTTCATGGTCCAGGTCCATGACCCAGTTTTCAAAGACTTGGACCTGCCCTAATTTCCAGAAGCAGTTCTAACCTGTCCAGTGTTCTTCAAGCAGCCTTCTCCTTCATTAGGACAAATTGTTAGATATTCTGGACTCATGTTACAGCAATGGGCATGAAAGACAATTCTTCTTAGAAGTGATGCGGCCTTGTGTTGCTTTACACTACTCAAAATGCACTTTCCTTTTTCCCAGGGCCTCTAATGGTGATTGTTGAATACTGCAAGTATGGGAATTTATCAAACTACCTGAAGAGCAAGAGGAATTTTTTCTGCCCCAACAAGGTGAGATGCCTCTGGCAGGGTTCATTGTACCTAATCTAAGTGTCAGTGATGTAGTTGTCAGCTTCTGAGCTAGTCTTTTTGGACCCTCCTCTACCAAAAGAAACATCTTTTGGGTGCAGTTCACATGACCTGTTTTAACGTGTGATGTGGGATGTGTTGTGCCAGGAAAGGGCTCATTTCCCTTCCCTGACTGTGCAAGCAGACTGCTGTGACTAATTCAGATGGAGCCATCTACAGAGAGAAGTAATGAATTCTATCCAAAGTGTCCCTGCATGCTCTTGCCCTCCTGCTGACAAACCCATTCCTGCTGAGCTTGGAGGTCACTTCAGCGGCTGGTGTCAGCAAAGCTGAAGGAAGTGGTTTTGCCCGCTGATTTCAGTACCACTGGGAACACAACTGAGATAATGCCATTTAATGCTCATATTCCAAGACACACTAATGTTCAGAGATTTGCAAGTAATCTTCTTAGGGTGTGAGGAGAAGGGCTATCAAGATGAAAAGAGATTAAACCCTTGTTCTCACATTCCACTGCCCTCTGAATCAAGTCGATGGCATGCTTCTTGTTACAAACCTGAACACAAGTGTGCCAACTATATCCTTGCATGTGCAATTTCAGCAAAATCTCCCAAAGGATTAAGGGCTCTGAAGTGGGATTTAGGAGCCTGTAGCAAGAGTAGCCATCCTCAAACCCCCCATTCAGCTATGTCAAAATCTCAGCAGCACCTCAGGGTTTTTTCAGGAGGGCTCTGTGGGAGGGCATGCTTGGCAGGACCTCCCCCTCCAAAGGAGTTTGGCCAAGTCTCTGTTCCCAAGGGTGTTCATGTTGGACTCTGCATGAAACACAGCAACCGCCTCCTCTGATGTGCTGTTGTTGGTGTAGGATGCTCAGCGGGGAGCAGAATGGTCCTGTATGGTCCACCCTGGGAGTAGAGTCATCTGCATCCCCTGCACGGTGAGGAGCCTACCTGGACTTGTTGCTCCAGCAACCCTGGGAAGGAGGAAGGGAGCCCAGCTCTGCAGCAGCATGTACAAAAGAGAGATGGTTGCAATACAAGAGGAAACGAGAGAGAGAGGGGGCAGGAGCCTGGCTAGGTTGCTGTCCAGGTAGCAGTGGCAAAGTATTTTCCAAGCAGTGTTCCCGTGCCCTGTTAAAATGTCATTGACTATAACAGGAAAACATTGGATAAAAGTGTCAGGGTAGAAGTAGTCACTTCTGGCTGTATTTCAAGCACAAAGTGTCCTTGCTCCTTATTGAGAGGTCTTACAGCCCCTTACCAAGCACTGTGCAGGGACATAGAGGCAGGTGCTTTAAGCAACCTGGGATGAAAAGCTGATGCTTTATTTTCAGAAGGCTAGGACACCTGTGATGTGGGTACATTTTTCTCGACTCATCCCACCAGGCTTCTTCTCTGGCTACCTCAGAGAAATAGATCCTTTCGTAGACCTCATATCAGGCTGAGATGAGCCACAGCCTAGTGGAAGCGTGCGTCCATGGACCCCACAAATCCTCACCCCATCAGTGTCAGTCCACCACCCAGGGTCCCCAGAAATCATGTGCTAGTGCTCCCAAGCCACTATGTTTCTGTGTTCTGGGGATTAGAGCCTAGATGGATTGCAGCCCTGACAGCAGCCCCTGAGATGGCACTGGACACCCCTGCCCACAGACCAGCATTTTCTCCTAGAGGAAAGTGACAGAATCCTAACTTGGATCCTCTCCCATTCCCTCTGTCACTCTGATGTAGCATTTCTTCTTATCTGTTTGAAGGACTCCTCTCTGCAAGGAGAGCCAAAGAAAGAGAAAAAGGATATTGAGCCAGTGGAAGGCAAAAAACAAAGACTGGCCAGTGTCACCAGCAGCGAGAGCTTCGCGAGCTCTGGGTTCCAGGAAGATAAAAGTCTGTGTGATGTGGAGGAGGACGAGGAAGGTAGGTATTAATTCCTTCCTGTCCCTACATGGTCTGTGATATTTTTACAACATACTGTGCATCCCTGAAATTTTTTTCCTCATTTATCACCCTAATAAACATCCGTGGGAGATGCTCACAGGGTCATGTCCAGAGGGTTGAAGATTTAAAAAAAGATTATTTCCAGAGTTACTAAATCTGACAGGAAAATGTGTGATTGTTTCTTCTGACTGCTCCTTATCTTTGGGGAAAACACTGCAGTGTCCAAAGCACGGGGTATAAAAGCAAGTACTATTTTTGTTTCCAGTGACAGTGGGTTGACCTCTGAGTACTACTCTATGAGAACTGAATTTATGGGAATAATAGGGTCAGTAAAAAAGGGGGAAAATAACTGCCTTGTGAGCAATCTTTGTAACAACTAGTGTTTCCCACCTTTGCAGATGCTGATGAGCTCTACAAGTTGCCCCTCACTCTGGAGGACCTGATCTCTTACAGCTTTCAGGTGGCCAGAGGCATGGAGTTCCTCTCCTCCAGAAAGGTGTGGTTTGCATTGGGGATTCTTTTTCTGCAGAAGAATGAGATTCAGAGGTTAAATCTCATCTACGTTTTAGTTACATCTTCCTTGGGAGAGCTCCCAAAGGAAGAATCATTTTCCTCTTGGCGTTATTAATATAACGGTGTGTTTATCCAAGTCTCCATAGTCCATAAACACAGTATCATGGCTGAAGGCAGTGGGTCAAGCCCATTCATTCATGGAAGATCTCTGGGGTGTGGTCGGGTTTTTACTTCATTTCAATATGTACTAGGTAGGGAGCTCCAAATGAATCAGTGCTTTCCCGGGAAATGTCAAGGGATAATAAAATAACAAAAATCTATCACTTTCTGGACTTCAGAAGTTTGGTGGATTTTTTTTTAAGAATTGCCACTATTTACAGTAATAGTATGTAAACTGAAGTTAACTTCCCTAAAAAAATAGTAAATTGATCTCTCAAATAATAATAATAGTTTTTAAAAGGATATGGGAGACTGTCAGGAAATTTGTGGGCAGGATTAAGGAAATTCAGTTTGATTGTGAAACTGTTTTATTACAGTGCATTCATCGTGACCTGGCAGCCAGAAACATCCTTTTATCTGAGAACAATGTCGTGAAGATCTGTGATTTTGGCCTCGCAAGAGATATTTATAATAATCCTGATTATGTGAGAAAAGGAGATGTAAGTCAAGATGCTGTTTATTTACCCAAATATTTATAACGTATCATTTCAAACTGTCCACCAAAATGTTCTGTAGACGTTCACATTTCCTGAACGTAAATGGGCTGGAAAACTATCACAGTTTTTATGTGAAGATCAGCTACCCAGATGTGTTATAGACGTGGAAGGAATTTCTGTCCTCAAGCATAAGACTTAGACGTGCTAACTGTTTCACAGCTCTGCCCTGCTGATATTTCAGATATTTTTTCCGACATTTGTTTCTTAGTTGGCTCTGCAGCATAACCCCCTGGCTCAATAACCCCCTTCCTTCAAGGAAACCAGGCCATCCTAAATAAGGTGTGTGGCCCCATGTGCACTCACACTGGTGCCAAGCACTGGTCGTGGTGCCTCAAGCAGCTGATCAGGACTTGCTGCCTCCAATACTTGGGTATTTTTCTAGTTTCTGCTACAACTAGCAGGCAGTAAACCCCCTGCCAGACCTGCTGTGAAGGTTAGGTCTGCAAACTGTACCTGCAGCCACTGATGCTGAGGGAATTTGATGTGGGCACTGGGGCCATGCAGAGAATCTCATGGAGGTCTCATCCACCTGCCAGGTATTCCCTTATCCATAAACAACTTTCAGGACTTACAGCACTACATGGTAGCTGGGAAACATTGTTCAGATAGCTTGGTTACTGCTCAGGAAAACCTAAAAGGCTGTGCTGAGGGTTCTTCAGGGATACTCCTGCATCTCAGTCTCTGAAGCTTTCCCTGAGCACCTCTCCAGTACCATTACAGAATAATTTGTGCTTGGATGTAGGATTTTATCCTCTGTCTCTGGGATGCCAGCAAGAGACTTCTGCTCTTGCATATTGCCACATCCCTGTAAAGGAAAGGCATGGTCACTCTGGTCACAGATTTCCAATGTCTGCTGGTTTTTTTGCCGTGCATATTTTAAAAACAGTCTTTTACTCCAACTATTTGTTAAGAAAGTGTCTGAATGAGTGTGGGTTTATCTTGACTGCCTGTAAGGAAATCCCACAGGTTCCTGTTTGAATGGTAATTATTTACATAACAATATATAGTTGATTCATTTATGATTAAACTCTTTCAGGCTTTGAAAATAATAGTCAGGTTTGTCCTTTTTACTCCAGGCTCGACTTCCTCTCAAGTGGATGGCTCCAGAATCCATATTTGATAAAATCTACAATACAAAAAGTGACGTGTGGTCCTACGGGGTCTTGCTGTGGGAGATATTTTCCTTGGGTATGTTAACTCTGCACCCCAGGTGTTGGACTCAGTGATGGGCAATGTATCTGGAGCCGTTATTACAGCTTGGAGAAACCTATCATTACCTTCAATGAGCTTTTGCCAGGTTTTTAATAAGGAAGAACCTAATTTAATAAGGTGGAGTGTGGGGGCAGAAGGGAGAACTGACAACAGGTTATCCCGTACCTCTGTGAACTGGAAATCCGGGTTCTTGTAAGGCCACCAACAAGCAGGAGAGTTGACTTGCCAGGTTGAAAGCCTTAGCAGATAGCACAGGTCTATGAGCCCTTTTCCATCTATGTCTGCCATGTGCTAAATCTAAACTTCCCTCTTTTCCCTGCTAAATCTAAACTTCCCTCTTTTCCCTCTAGAAACCCATGGCAGATATTCAGGGCAGCATAGCCAGGGCAGTTGCAGTGCTTCATCTGACCAATGGTGCGAACCAAGAAAACTGTCTCATCTTTAAGTGATTTTCTTGAATGTGGAACCCTGTGGGATAAAATGGAGCTGAGGGTCTGGGCTGGCAACTGACAGGGACTAAGGTATCACCTCCTGTACCACATATTACACACAAGACCCCAGCACCACAGGCAGGGTGCTCTCTGAAAAGTAGCTTACATTCCCCTGTGGGAGCTGAACACACACAGTAGTCTTTGTGTGTCTCAGACTGCATCACCCCAATTTTCACCCTGAGACCAGGTGGGTCCCCTGCCCAGCACCCTCCTCACCTGGGCTGCTGGACGCAAACAAGCATCTGCACAGATGTCGCAGGATGAACTAGAGCATGCAATCCAAAATTAAAACCCAGTGAAGCTTTCCCCCTCCCCCGTTTCTTCCATGCATGGAAAAGGCAGGATACAAGATGTATGCTGAGCAGGAACAACAATGACCGTCAGAACAGAAGAATCTTAATTGGGTTCAACACAGAGGCTGACAAAAGAGGCGAACAGCAGAGGAAACAATACTATACAATTCTCAGGACAATCAATCATTTATTAGTTTAAATACGTGTTGCTGGTCAGCCTGCCAACTCTTGTGATTTTATGGTCAGCCTCATAATACCTACTTTTTTTTTTCTTAAAGCCCTAGCTCCTTGAACCTGGCGACTGTCTGACTCTTTGAAAGGTCTTTTTTAATTCCTTTCATTTTCCCTTTTCCTGATTTTTTTTTTTTTTTTTTGCCTACAGAAATAAAGACCAGCAGTGCGATCAGGCTGCATCTAGAAAACACAGAAACTAGAAAAATAATGCAAATGTACCTTGTTCTGATTTAAAGGCATTTTATTTAAAAAAAATTATTTTCTGATTTAAAGGCGTCTATTTTCAAGGCATTTTTGAGTATTTGGGACTTAATAAGACTCTGCTTACTAGAATTTGGGGCTTTTCTTGGGGGCTTCTTTTCAAGTCAGGTTCATGTGGATTTTTCATTCAGGCCATGTCAATAGCACCGAGAGTGCTGGGTTTGATCTTGTCCCCCTCCAAGCGCCCTCAGAGCAGTTCCCTGCCTGTGGCACCGGTGGGGTCAGACCCCGCAAGGTAGGGGATGCCCCAGGCTCCCAGCTGTGCAAGCAGATGCTGCAGACCCCGAGTGCTTGAGTAGGATGTGTAGGGGCTAAGGCTATGTCATGGGTACCCAACTCAAGGTATGTATGACCCTGTTCTCCCAATGTCACCTCTAGGTGCCTCTCCTTACCCTGGAGTCCAAATAGACGAGGATTTCTGCAGCAAACTAAAGGAAGGCACAAGAATGCGAGCCCCGGAGCAAGCAACTGAGGAGATGTAAGATGTCTTTCTCTGCTTGCCTTGTGTACTGCTGCCCTCCTGGGCTGCCTTGCAGATCACGTACAAGTCCCTACAAAAAGAATAACCTGTGCCAATGTAATGGAAAACAACCCAACGCTGCCTCGTATCTTCTTGCTGTCATCCACATCTTCTTGCATCTCCTCACACCTTGGGACCCCTGTGGGGTAGGAGAGGGTGAGGAGGGAGGTGGACCCAGCCCAGAGCACCACCAGGGCTGGGCTCCGAGAGGAACTGAGTGAGCAGCCTGGAAGAGAAACATCAGTCATTCCTCTCTAGGTTTAATATTTACTAATGTGCACACAGATAAGTACTGGAAGAATGTGACATTATTGATGTCGTCTAGACTTAGGAAGCGACCGTGGAGGCTTCCTCACAAACACCCGGGTGACAAGGGTCCACCCTTTCCTGGAGACTGCAGCTGATGACAGAGGAAGGTGCTAGGGGCCAGCAGCCTCCCAGCCCATGCTGCCTGAGGGGTTTGTCTGAGGCCCTCCACTGCAATGTTGCCTGCTGTTCCCCAGTCCTCTGACTTCACGTGGAGCCTCCAGTTGCTGCTGCGTGGCCAGCTCTTCTTTGGAGGCCTGGGAAGGTCCAAGTGAGATGCTTGGTGTTCAGCCTTTCTGTCTCAGGAGCAGAATGGAGCGTCCTGCCTGGGAAGGCACCTGCAGCACTCATCTCATGGCACAAATCATTCAGGAGCATAAATACATCCAGGGTATTTTACCTCTGGAGGCAAAATTACACACATGTAGGTCTTTGGTGCCTTTTCAAATGCTACCTCATGACTCTAAATAGCAACACTTACCAAAAAATAGTTCTGGAAGAAGAAAAAGGATGCGAGCCAGCCGTGTCTATCTGGGATTATTACCCATTGGCTAATTTTATTATCTTAGTGACAGTAGATAAGAGCTCTTTTTTTTTTTTTCTCCCTTCCACATATTTTATTGCAGGAAGGAAAGCTCGCTTTGACCAATACAAGGAAGTGACACATTCATATAAGTCATCTTAGGATGCCTTAACCTAAACATTGCCAGTTAATAGATGTTTAATACAAACATTTAATGCTTGATTAGGAATAAAAAAAAAAAAAGCAAGCATGACTAGTTAGCTAAATTATTCTTTTGATGTGGTCTTCCCAGTGGGAAGAAGTTGTTTCTTTTCTATTTTGGGGGCAAGTCTGCTCTTTTACTTTCAGTAAGAGGCTTTGATAGTGTTGGAGAGGATCTTTGTACAAACAGGCAGGCTCAGGAGTTAAATCTATCGATGACAAGCTGTCAGAGACTCTGCTGCCTTGAATCAAACTGAGTTATAGCCCCATTTTCTCATTTTGCTTTTGTATTCACAGCTACCAAATCATGCTGGACTGCTGGCAAAGCAATCCCAATGACAGACCAAGGTTCTCTGAGCTGGTGGAAAAGCTGGGTGACCTGTTGCAAGCAAACGTCCAGCAGGTACTAATGTCACAACCACCTGCTGTCACCGAGGCAGGGACAACCGGCTGCAGAGTCCCAGGAATAATGTTTTGTTTTGTTGTATGCATTTAGGAAGGCAAAGACTACATACCCCTCAATACGATATTTACAACGGAAAGTGGGTTTCCCTCTACATCTGATCATCTGGGCACTGAAAATTTTTCTGTTACAAGCTCAAGTTGTGGAAGCACTGAAAATGTCAGGTGAGACCGAGTTTGTTTGCTGGGTACGGTAGCTTGCTGCATAGCCTGGTTTGGACCTGGATAGGAAAAAACACTCAGAGACACCCTACATGGCCTGTGAGTCCCACCTGCCACCAAGGCACCACTGCTGGGGTCCCACTGGGCTGGGATGACCTGTTGTCGTGTCCCTACCAAAGGGGACAATCGGGTCACCAGGCTCGGATGCTGTGAGAGGGGCAGCTCTGTGCATCCCAGTGCTGAGGAGAGAGGTTTGGGTGGGATCTGGTTAACAAGTCCCTTTAGCATAAACCACCTTGATCACTGTTAGGCAACTGCTTAAAGAAACAGAGAAATACCCAGTGCTTCCTGCTTTTGTGTTTCATATTCACCAAAAATTGTCCCGTTTTTCTTTTTGAACAGATACATAAACACTTTCAAAATAAAACCACCTCAGCGCATAAAGACATTTGAAGAGATTCCCATAAAGAAAACGCTTGTACTTAGTGTAAGTGACTCTTGGGCCAAATGCTATGCCATTTATTTCTTTTTATTTGTGTGACAGATTTATACAGAGGGAATTAAGACGAGGTTTTTCTGCTTTATCAGCTCTACTGATATGAGGTACAAGATTAAGTGTGCTTGCAGCACTGTGTCATCCCACTGCCCTATAAATTGGGGTCAGCGGTTCCTTGCTGACCATGACATGGGCTGCAAAAACTCAGTCCTTGGGAAGGAATGGCTGGTGCCAGTAGGCGACAAGGTACAGCTGTCAGAGTCCCACTTGAGTCTCACTGGTTTGGCACAGCCATTTAACATCCCTTGGATTTGTGTTTTCATCTGGATAGTGGTGCACAAATGAGAACTGTGGGTCACTTTTACATCAGAGAGCCCCTATTATCAGATGGACAAGCTGGGGAAATGTCTGCTGACAGGGTACACATACTGCCCTGGTGTTCATGGGCATGGGTGAGAGACTGGGGGAAGCTTTTAGCAGCACAGTTATATGCATTAAGCAGTGGGAGGTGGGAAAGGCACAGTGGCACCTGCAAGACTGAACTAATGGCTGACCAGAACCTCACCTTTTGTAGACACTTTTCTTTCACTGCATTAACAGCATGTGTTTGTTGCATCCCAAAGCAAGGACAATTTAGAAAGTCAACCTTAAATACCTGGGCACTGTAGCACCTTCTGAAGTATGGAACCACTGTCTCCTAGAGCTTTTAAGAGTATAAATGACCAAATAGATGCTGAAATTCAGACTGAAGAGGAATTGAGTCTACTGTTAAAATAACTTTCTACAGTTAACACCTAATAGGATTGCATCTTTCTTTTTTCTTCAAGGATTACCAAGTAGATAGTGGCATGGTGCTGGTTCCAGAAGAACTGAAACGCTTCACATGGACAGGCAGCAAGCAGAAACGTACACTCTTTGGGTCTGTATTTTATGTTCTTTTCTTCTCCTTCATGTTTTAGAGGGCAAGGGAGGATTCAAGGTCCTTGTGCTAAATCATGCCTCACGACAGTAGCTGAGGCATCCCTAGTCCCTGCAAACAGTTGTCAAGATGTGTCCTGCTTGGCTGAGTCAGCAGTCAAGCATCTCCCACACTTAACCCACCATACGCTTCAAGAAAACAAATAACTCTCAACAGCTTTAAGGCACATCACCAATATGATTTATTAGCACTCTATCGATCAACTTAATGCTTGGTTGCACAAGTGTCAGAGAGCACTAAACCAAGGGAGAGGAAGGCAACTGTAAGAAACAAACCCTTAGAAAGGGGGTGGAGGAATGTGTGGCTACAAAGGAATTTCAGTTGTCTCAAGTGTCCAAGGGCACCTCAGCTGGAACAAGGCTCCCTGTGCTTGTTTTTGCCCTTCTTTTCCATGACTCAGCAGAGCGTGGCCCATTTAACACCCATGGGCTCAGGATGCTAAAGTGGCAACTTTACAATAGATGGATGTGAGGGCCTCACTTCTCTTCCTGCCTTTAAACACTTGAATATATTGGCCACCTTCCTCCACCTAATTCCTGACAGCTGCCTAAGCAGGGAACTAGGGCTGCTGTAAGTACCACGTTGTATTGACATGAACTGACTGTAAATGGGAAATGTTTATTTTCTCAGTGCCGATCGTGTCTGCCACTGTAAAGCTGGCAGTGTCCACAGCCAGTTTTGGCTCAGTGCTCTCAGCCAGCCTGAGGACTGCCAGACCCAGCCCATCCTTCATCTTACACTGTCAGGAGGTCAAGGGTATCCTGCCTGTGCACCGAACTTGTCAGTGACTCGCAGCTGGGCAGGCTGGGAGGTGTAGTATTGTCTCGATGAACAATTGGTGCTGGCTGAAATGTGCGGTCAAGGCAGGGGGAACTTGTTTCAAGAAAAATTCCAGTGATTGAGGGTGTTGGTGGCATGCACAGAAATACACGTAGGAGAGCGTGGATGCTCACACGGCCAAAATACACAGCATGTGGGGTAAACACACTGCTGGCAGGAGTCTGCAGTAGAGCATTGCTCACGCATGGCAAAGCCAGGATTATACAAACCACTCCAAACAAGTGCTGGAAAACCCTTTCTCCTGCTTTGACCTTTCTGAAAATAAGACTTGTAAGCAATTTTACGGAAATTTGATTTTATTGAGGCAGTTTTCCATACTAACTTTTCAGGTACTGCAGAGTTT
This sequence comes from Coccyzus lansbergi, assembly GCA_033558105.1. Lineage (NCBI taxonomy): Eukaryota > Metazoa > Chordata > Aves > Cuculiformes > Coccyzidae > Coccyzus > Coccyzus lansbergi. The sequence continues at coordinate 4,470,963 of JAUMJK010000151.1, forward strand.
GGAACATGTGGGGATATTACGGGGCTCCAAAGGATGCAAAGTTTCCTAGAAGTGGTTTACTCATTTTTATTCTGGGTAAATGTGATATTTCTGAAGGCTGCTGTCAGCCACAGAGACAACATGGCAACCCACCCAAATGAAATGTATCAGAGAATCATAGAATAGTTTGGGTTGGAAGGGACCTTAATGATCATCTAGTTCCAACCCCCCTGCCATGGGCAGGGAATGAAATGCCTTTTTCTTTGTACGGCACAGAATACGTGGAGTGTGCCCTAAGCATCCCCCCAGAACTGCATTTTCAGTTGCATAAGGTAAAGGAATGCTTGGATGGGAAAAAAAAATTAACTCCACAGTGGCTGCTAGAACATAAATCCTCAGGAAACTGAACAGTTGGCTCAGAATGTACAAGGTCATCTGGCCTGCAAGCTAAACAAGTGGCACTGTAGCATTACGCCAAAAAGCAATCACATATGTGAATGCACACAGTGACCCTTTAGTCTGCACACATTACTAAGTGGGAGCTTCTTAGCTGAGCACCCTTGACTTAGGATAAATTGGAGCACTAAATAAATGCTCCTGAAATTAACAGGAGAAAGGTAGAGCCTGGCGGGGTCTGATACACGTCAGCTGATCTAACCAAATGCATAGTCCTGCTTCTTCCCTTGCATCTCAAGTATTCTGCCCTGTGATCCCACCCTCTTGCTTGTGCTGACAATTCTGCTCGTCTTGTCTTGCAGAGAGCTGGTTGAGGTCGCTGGATTGTTAAAACAGCCCCAGCACAGGTTCTGAGTGAACAGTAGCAGCTCACCATCAGGGCCGCTGGTACCAGTGCCAGGCTGAGCAAAGGGTCACCCCCCACTCTTAAGGGGTCACTGGCAGGTGCCTCCTGAGCCAAGGCTGAGGATGCTTGCCTTTGCTGCTCCCCACTCACCCAACAGGTGAGTGGAAGAGGCAGGCTGGCCTACCTTGCCCTGGGATTCTTGTATTTCCCTGCTGCCCAGGGCAGAACGATTGGGCTCAATGTGTTCTCTTCTCCAGTCCAAAGCATCTGAAATTGCATGTGAGCCAGCTAGGTAGGGTGACTTACCAGTCCAAAGGTGTGTGCATGCCCTGGAGTGTAGCATTATATGATGCAGACGTGGCAGGGCCAGGTCCACCACGAGTGCTGAAAGACTGCATAGGGTGGAAGAAGCAAAACCCTGTGCATGCTACCTGTCCCCAGAAGTGAACCCAGGATTTGTCTCAGAGGAAAACAGCTGACTCCAGGAGAGAGCCAGTGCATGCCCTGGTGCCTACTCAGTGTGACCAGTGCAAGAGACAGGCCTCAGGGAGAGCAGAGCAGGGAGTCAGTTTACCTGACAGTGCAGGGGCACTCACTGACCCCAGCCAGTCCCCTCACCTTGGGCTTCCACTGCTAGGGAAGGAAAGGCACTAACATGCAAATCTCACATTTGGTTTTACGGTAGGAAACAAGCATCACCCTAAATGCTGGGGAGCCCCTCAGGGTCAGATGGTTGTCAGGAGCAAAACAGAAACGGTCACTGCACATCTTGGACTTGGCATTGAGATGAAAATAAGTGATGCTGTGAACAGCACAGAGATAAGTCTTCCCTAAAGTAAAATGCTGTGTAACAATATCCCCATAGGAAGGTCTGGGAGCAGAGAAAGAACAATATTCTGAGCTCTCCACCTTTGCAAGTGAAAAGGATCCAAATAGCCCAACTCAAGCAGGCCCAAGTCCTCAGGCTGGAGCAAACCCACCAGTCAAAGCAAACTGCAAAGACAGAAAAACAGCTGCAAACTGTACCACTGGTGAGCAAGCATCTCCAAAGCCTCAGCCAACCTCTAACCTCACTAGGTTCTTGAATCTGTCAAGGAAAGCTGCAGCCATTTCCTCCAACAAATTATTCCAGTTAAAACACAAGTAGACAGAATTTCTAGTTTACATTCCTAGACTGGAGGGAGATAATCTACAGTCAAAGATGCCTAAACTAACTGTAAGCTCAGTCTCAAAATGAAGTCTGACTACGGATGTCAAGACCCCATAGACTCACTCAAAGCTCTCTACAGAAGCGTACATGCAGGTATAGCAGTGCACTCAAAGTAAATCTAATAGATACAGTTCTAGTGATATAAAGGTTTATCAGTTACAGAAGAAGCCAGGTCTAGCTCACAAAAAAATTCTCGGGATGCCAAAGCCTGACAATGAACTAAAGGATCAAAGCATGATGATTTTAAGGCTTGAAACTTTGCCTGCACACTCCACTTCTGCCAGCCCACACTTCCCAAGACTCACAATCATGATGTAAATCACGGAAGTGTCTCTCTTTAAGCCCATCATGAAGAGTCCTTTGAATCTGTGTCTAACCTTGTCATGTAGTTATGGAATTTATCCCAAGGCTATTACTTGTCCATCTGTCAACAGATGCCATGTAAAAATATGGGATGCATCTGTAGTCCTCACATCAGGGCTCATGCTCATGATCTATCTATCTACAAACAAATGTAATTGGGTGCTCTTCTTGGGAGGACTTTCTGACTTCCTACAGTAGCGCAGGAGACAAAGACCACATTACTTAAGAAGCACAAGGGCTCATGAGTTAAACACGGAGGACACCGTGACATCTAAAAGAAACTGTTACTTCTCCCTCTCCTAATCAGGAAAGGTCCTGTGCTACCAGCGCTGTGCTGTACTTACAAGATCTATCAGTGCAAATTAAAATGAAAAGCAAAACCCTGGGCTCCCAAAGCCTCAACAGATGTTCTGAGTGTCTTCTCTGGAATTCAAGACTAGGGCTGCCAACGTTCCTGACCTTATAAATGGAGAGTAGTGAAATGTCCATGAACTTATAAAAACACAGGGGAGGGAATCTAATTTTAAGCATTGTGGTCCAATGTATGTTTACAGTAGTATTTTACATGTAATCAAGGGTGGAAAATGCTCTGGTTTGTCCTTTGTCTACAGATAAGTTTTTGGTATCTGAGTTCAATGGTGTGAAAATTCTCTTTGCCCTAACTTTCTTCATTACTGAAATAGTCCTTTTAAGCACCACACCCTCTGAATATGGGTAAGAAGTGCTGCAAGGCAGCATCATTAAGAATGGCTCAGCTGAGAAGACATTAAACTTCTCTGGCAGAAGGTATATTTTAAAAGGCAGCCTATAGGATAACTGGTCCTTTCTAGGACAGGAAAACTCAATTCAAACCAGCAGCTCACGTCTGCTGCTGAGAGAAGCCTAAATGAGGAGATACCCAGATAAGCTCAGTGGCTATATGGCTCTCTAGAAGGGTTCTTCCTCACAAACACTTGCTGTTTATCTTAAAAATTCATCTCAGCATTTGGCTTTGGGAACACACATGCTCATAACTTTCTGCTTTTGCCCCAAGGATTGAAACCTTTCATTACTTTACTTCTGCTCAAAAAAACCTCTAGTTCCCAACCCTTAGGAAGAGCATTTAATTATGGGGACCTTATGGGAATCCACAGCCCAGCAGCAGCACAGACGTCAGACACTCCACAATACTTTGCCCTGAAATTAAGTTTTACTCCCTAGCACCTGCCACAAATAAGCAATAAGTTTTGGCTGAGTAATCAAGTACTCCCCATAAGCACTAAGACTCTAACACTTACAATGAACACAAGCTAATAGAGATGTTCAGTCACAGCATCTTCTGTTCAGAAGGGAAGTCAAGGGGGACACAGGAAGGCTTTCAGTCCCCTGCGCCCCTCTGTTATTTAACAATCCCATCTGCATCAATGCTGTTCCCATCATCTCAGACTAAACAAGGCTGCTTCTTGTGAGGTGGCTTTGCTTGAGTAATGAGAACACCATACACATTAAACATGCTAACACTGGTGCTGCTCTCTTACAGTGTGAACGTTGCCAGCAAGGAAGTAGTACTTTCTGGGATAACCAAGCCAAGAAGCTTCTGCAGTTTCAGTTGTGACCAGCTCAGTGACTCCAAGCGAAGATACACATGTGGTAACATGGTGCTGGAGAAAATGAGAGCGTGCCATTCTCCCCCTCCAGACTACAACTCCCTGGTTCTTTATTCTCAGCCACCTGTTTAAGTATTTCTAGGCCAAGATTTAAATACGCATTTAATCGAAAAATGCTCTTCTGAAATACTGTCAGCTTAAAGACTTTGCCCCAAATAATTTTAATTATCCTAAAACTTAAAAAGATATCATTGGCTTCACCTTAGTGATCTGCTTTTCTACAGAGTGCAACAAGTGTACACAAAACATAGCAAAACACTAACGCTTAGGCCTAGACTTTTCCAATGCTGAATACCAACAGCTACCACTAACATTGCTCAGAGCTTCTGAAATCCTGGATGGTCATCATCACAGGAAAACCAGCTCAATGTTTGGTCCCTGTCAGCAAGAGTGGTATTTCATGCTCCTATCACCCAATCTCTCTACTCAGCCTCAGGTGTAGTACAGGTGTCCTGGTTGGGAGAGACAGTCAGAAGCCCTCAGGAGCCTGTGTCAGGCACCAGGAAACCTGCAGCCTTTTGCTGGGGCCTATGTAGTGTTGGAAAATAATGGATTCTTCAAGAGAGAGAAAGAAGAAACAGATGAGACCCTACCCTACACTTTTTAGTGAAAACTCTGCTTTGAGAAACTTGAGGAAAGGCTTATGTTCCAAGGAAAGTGAGTTAGCTAGCTAGGGATGCATTATATGGCTCTCACTGCTTAGAATAGTAAATGCAGTAAGGAGCTCTGTGAGGCAAGAATTTCAAACGTGCATCACAAAACACAATTGACAAGGACAGAAGAGAACTAATATGTGAGCCAGGGCTGCAACGACAGGGAATACAGATCAGTTCAGTTTGGACAAGCCTGCTGAAATCAAGTAAATATTCTTGAAGTTTTGCACTTTGTCAGTATGCTAACACACACACTGGAACCAAGCCACAAGCTAGAAGGCTAGATAAATTCAAGCCAAGTTCCGTTTGTGAAACCTTGTGGACCTTCTAAGACTGCACTGATATTTTATCTGTCTGAAAAGACAGGATAGCTACTAAACAGTATATACTTCACATGAATTGACCACCAGAGAGTTTTAAGAGATCGGTTAGAAATGCCAAGACAATCTCCTTGGAAAGCTAGGGCAGCTTTTCTATGAAGACAGTTGAATTTCTATGTTAGTTACCAGTATGTATGTTCAGGAATAAAAATCATAGAATAACCAGGTTGGAAGAGACCCACTGGATCATCGAGTCCAACCATTCCTATCAAACACTAACCCATGTCCCTCAGCACCTTGTCCACCCGTCCCTTAAACCCCTCCAGGGAAGGTGAATCAACCACCTCCCTGGGCAGCCTCTGACACTACCCAATCACCCTTTCTGAGAAATTTTTTTCCTCCAGGGAAGCCTAAATTTCCCCTGGTGGAGCTTGAGGCCATTCCCTCTTGCCCTGTCCCCTGTCACTTGGGAGAAAATGTATCATTTATTTGCAACAGACTTTTGTATAGCATCTCAGAAAGAGGATGAACATTCTCTATTTGAGAAGCATAAGGATGCATCATCCCCTTTCACCTTTGAATGTAATATTAAAATACGTTGGCCATTTAACAGCAGAAGTGACATCTTCCAAATCAATGGCTACTGCCCAATCTCAGCTTCTCTGCTCTAACAATATATTAACTAAAATGTTAAATATAGTTTGGTTCTATCTCTCAAAAACTCAGCTTAGGAGCTACAACTTTAACCCACTAACAGACTTAAAGGAAAATGACCTTATGCATACGTACAAAGAAAAACATTCTGAAATAATCAAGTAAAAGAAATAAGTACCACTACTTATAAGCTAAGGATCCTTCTGGGTCAAGAGGTCAATAGTTCTAATTATCTATAGCACTGTCTCTTGCTGGTAAAGTAGATTTGATCTTGATCAAAAGAAAAGAAAATTAAGAGCTATTTCTTAGTTCTACTGAGCAAAACCAGTTATAGGATGATGCATATCAATGCTTGCACAGTGTATATATATAAATATGCTTTTTGTGCATAAATATTTAAGAAAACTGGACTACAAAGACTACTTTTATAAGACCCCTAAGTTTTTTTCAGATGTGAATAACACTTTTGTCTTGCATTTTCTGTCTTAATATAATGTATTTGACTGCCAAATTAATGTAATAAAGTCTGCTTTTGAAAGAATCCAGAGTTCTGCCAAACTAGCTAAGCCAGTGTGTCAGATTCAGTGCTGAGCAGGAAAGACCTATCTGGCAAACAATCCAGCCTGGGGGCCAGTTTTGTGAGCAAAGGAGAATATGGGATAATTGCACGGAAGGCACACCTCCCACACAGAGTGGATAAAGTGATGGACATTTACACAGGGAGTGGTACAGTGAAGTCCCCTAGATTCAACATATCCAGGAAATGCTTACTGCTGTCTAGAGGTGAAATTCAACTCTGCCTCTGGGAGAGGCAAGGTTTCATGGTGCGGTAAGACAAACCAGCCCACTGACAGAAATCCATGCATATGTTCCCCATGCCCAGTTACGTCTGCAGCTGTAAGCTGGTACAGATGAAAGGCCAGCAAATAAAGCCTGCTCTGAGCCAACTGTAACATTTCACTTCAACCTGGTTGTTGCTTTCCCTTCTTCAGAGAATCTTCACATCCCCAACCCAGCAGAAGCTGGGGATGCTGTATCCAGGGATGTTGAGTGCTCTCTGCTACCCAACATTTTATAATCAGAGGGGATCTCCAAGCCACACTGCAGATAAATTACACACAAGTGCTGGAAGGAAGTAGAGATGAAACTACATTCTGCCTCCCCAGAGGCAGAACACAACAGGATCATCTACTGCAGCAGGAGTTGTATAGCCGTTGCTGCAAACTACTAAGAAGGAAAGAGCAGCTTATATAATAAAATTTCTAAACCACTACAGTTTAAGGGACAATGACTCCATGTTAAGTATATGCAGATAGTACTGACAATTGAACACACACTGCATAAAACTCCACATTACATGAGCACGGTTGGGATTCAATGGGTATTGGGAGATTTTACCCCAGCAGTAAAACACCTCATGTTTGTCGGCTAGCAACACAGAGAAGTAATTCTGGGAAATGAAGCTGTCAATGACACCACATGCAACTGCTCAAGTTTGTATACTTAGTTACTGGTGGGGGGGGGGAAATGCTTTATAAACATAGATGCAAGAGTACCTTAACAGTTTTCAAAATTGGGGTTTGTCTAGTAAAGTAGACCTGATCTGATGGAAGCAGATGGGACTTGACTTGCGAATTACAGAAATGTGCATTAGCAATACCTATGGTCAACATCACCTACAACTTTCAGGGTCTATGATACAGTACAAGTGGCAAGCACTGAACACTTAGTGACTCGTGTCTGTTTAAACTGCATTGCAGAATAAAAAAAGAAATATGATAGCATGAAGTACAGTTCCAGCACCAAAGTTGAAATGCTCTGTATCCAACATCAGAACTTGACATTGTCAAAATAAGGCCACGTTATTTCTGGTATTCTTTATTAAAAATACTGCTGTACACATGAAGAATGAAAACAGGATTAAAGATGAGTAACACATACTGGGATCATGACATTAGAACTTAACATACTGGTGCTTTTTAGGGGAAACGGTTGACACCTGAATTACTGAAACAAGGGCAAATAAAAAATACATAGGTACCCTCAACAAAATATTTACAATATAGTAAATACAGCAACAGAATTTAAAACAGGTACAAAAATTAAAACGACCAACATCAGATGATTTCAAAGGTTGTCCCTTCTGTGCTTTTAGCTGTAAAAAATAGGAAGGTCAGAATTAAATTTCCCATCTGGGAGTGCACATCCTGGTGGATCTTCTTTTTAAATACAGATACACAGTTCTTCCTATGAGTAGATCAAACTACAACTTTAGGACAACCTTCTAAATGGAATTAAAAATGGGGTAGAAGGGCTCTCCCCAAAAAAACACCCAAGCTGAACTTGAGACTGTTCAAATCATTCCCAAATGAAATAAATAGGAAAAAAAAAAAAGCTCAACTTTTTTTTTTTAAAAAATTTTATGTATTACCTGACACCAAATATTTCCTGGCTGACATTATGTATGAAAACTTATAAGCTGTCTACCTTTTTATTTTTAAACCATGTCCTGAGGTTACTAGGGGCCGAAGCAAACTGATGTTATGCAAATACACACAGGTTTGCTATTGAGACATGTCTTGCACAGGGTGGTTTGCTGGTCTAAAAAGGATGAGAATTCAAGCCCTATTTTACCCCTGCCTTATACTTTCACAAAATATTGGTCCACAAATTAAATTTTCAAAGGTTCCCAAACCCCACAACTGAACAGATGATCCCCTTTCATTTTCAAAGAAAACAATACTGGAAAAAACCTCAGCCCGCTTATAAATTAAGCATTTCTTAGTTCTTCTAGAATACAAGTACTTCTTTTTTGTACAAAAGAATTACAATATGATTTGTCAAAAAACATATAAAAGACAGCTGCTCTTCCTCAAATACATGAGCTAATGATAAAAGACTGTTTTGCATGTTCACCTTTTTCAAAGTTCTTGTTCCTTTGATATTAAAAAGAACATTCTGGCAACTGTTATTATTTGATTAAACATTATGTTCCTTTTAAAATCCATCCGATCAAATGCAACAATAACCGATTTTTAAACTCAACAACTGATGCTACCTAATGTGGATTCAACCACATTTTCTAAAATGTGTAAAGCATGTCCCTAGTCTTCAAAGCTTTCGATGTGAAGAGAGTTGCTTTTTTCTCGATGCAAGTCTCAAGACGGAGAATCATTTTAAAGCTTATAAAAGTGGACAGAGAAATATTAAAAACTTCTCTGAAAACTACAAATGTTGAGAATTATTAAAATTGATGTCAGTAACATCAGTTGCAAGTGCTTAAGAGTCTGTCCTGACCTTTTGAGTTTCCACATTTTCTTCATGGTGAGCACCCAGTGCTATTAAAACATTCAGTGCTGGGAAAGGATAGATACAGTCTTCACTACTGCTTTAGAAAAGGAAATTCCTACATATTTGGCAGTCTTCAGTATCAAAGTGTAGATATTTAACTAGAAATCGCATGAATACCCAAGTTTGGAGACAACTGCATGTCCAAATATTAGAAACATAATTAAGGAGGAAAATTCCAGACTTTTGAGACTGAATTACTTCAGGAATATTCATGTGTTGACTATTATCAAAAGTAATATTACTTTGGGCTAAGCAGTGACTGCAAAGGCACAGCAGATCATTATCCCTCCAGATTCAGGCTGTAAAACTTGAAAAGCTCTTGATGCCAGACAACTGCTGTGTTTAGTTAATCTTCTTTTAACAGTGTCTTTGTATCTGTATCCAGTGTAGCGTACCATAATAAAGCTGTGGTTCAAAGAACAGAACTTTATACAAAAATTATACTGTAAATAACCTAAAGTAATACACTCCTGAAACTTCAGGCATTTAAACAATTTCTTTAAAAAAAAACTATTAAAAAAATTGCATAAATGTAAATGCTTCTGACTTGCAGGAAAACATACAAACAGTTTTTAAAAGGCGCTGGTTGTGTTTAGAGCAAATATGATATGCTCTGTAAATTATAGATGTTTCCATTATGTTATTTTTGTCACTTCACTTAGACAAAGTTTAAAACAAATGACAGGGGACTTACTCTGCTTTTTTTGTAAATTCACCAATACTTCACTTGAATTTTTTTTTAAAAAGTTTCATCTTCTCACATTTCTTTGAGTTAACAGTGGGTGGCATACAGAGCTTGCATACAACACACTTTTACAGAGGTTACAAACTAAACAGTCATTAATAGAACACAATTTCTATTAAATTATTTACCTGGTCCTTTATGCTATTCTGGGTGCAAATAATATAAAAAATGAACAAATTTTGCTATATCCTCAGTGACAAAAATGTATCCCAGAAATGTCCTTGCAAAGAGTTTCCCTTAATATACAATGTGGCAAAACTTCAGAGATCAGAAAAGTCTTAAAAAAATTAAAATTAGTGCATATACAAGTGGAAAAAATAAAAGCAGGAACATCATGCACCTGATGTGTTCCTTTATCTAAAATAAATTCTTCACAGATAAAGCCTCCAATGGCAGCCTTAGCTCTAGGATAAATGAAACATTCTTCCCTTCAAGTAACAGTGTACCTGACTGAAGTGCAAGCAGCTTTGCTCATCTCCTGTTTGTTTCCCAAATGTGAAATGAGATGACAACAACAATTCAGCTGTAGTGCAATCTGCTATTGGTTAAGTTCCTCAGCAATGTCCTGCATGCTTTCAGCAAATACTACAACTGACCATTTGCGGCTGCAATCAGTTCTTGAAAAGTATTTTCAAAGCAGCGTTTTAAATCGCTGTAAGTTACCACAAGTACACTCTTCTCATCTCTGGAAATGAGGCTTATTTTTTCTGGCACACCAGCATCTAACTGTAACAAGAATGCAAAAGATAAAATAAAAGAAGTGTGAAAGAAATGGCAAAACATTTCCCCAATAACAAAAGCAATCAATTTCTTGGCAAGTACATTGTTGTGGTGCGATTCAGATCCTTCCTTTCTGTGGTGTTAACAGATTTGAACAGCACCACAACAACGTCACTTGCCAAAAAATCGAGACATTTTGGTTTTAACCTGATGGGCATTCTATACCTTTGGACTAGGTTACCGTTGTTTTCTTCCCTCTGCATAAAGCTAGTAATCCTGCAATGCTACCTTGCCCTGGGTAGAAAGCAAAATTTCCATATAGCTCCTGACAAAGAAAACCACGTTTGACATTACATTTGCACACCAGATCCAAGTGCCTCCACACAGGGTAAGTAAATTACTTCTTGCCCACTCTAAAATGAAATAATGTATGGACCAGCCCCAAGTAGTCTAAAAAACAGTAGAAACTCAAAGATCACAATTTTGGCAGTACTAGAAACAAACTAGGTCCTAAGTTGTACATCTAAATCCTTACTCTAAAAACAAAACAAAAACCACCAAAACAACAACAACAAAAAGCCCCAGTCAAACAGGAAAGATTACCTAGTTATAAACCAGGAAGAAAGAGATAATTTAGTTAAAGATTAAATTCTGTTCCACATTAATCTTCACATTTTGTTCTGACTTCTCAAATTCAATACTCAAAAATTGTACGTTACACTGCGTGCTTTAGAGATGTAGCACTAAATCCTGATTTGGAACATAGGAATATCCTACTTACATGCTGAAGCCCCTTCCAAGATATCTTATGTTCTCCTCACTTTGCAAGAAATGTTCATCAATGGAGAACTCCCATATAATGCAAAACTTCTGTAGCTCTGTTTTACTCAATATATTGGTATTTCCAAATATTTGACACTATAAACTTTCTTGTTCCAATACAGAAGACAGGCTATTAACAAGTGGGATATGACACTACTGATAATCTTTGGAAATATAGTCCTAGTAGGATTAAATAAGTGTATTAATGTTTTATACTAAGTAGCAGAATAATAATTAAATTTGTCACTGGGATGTTCCACTAGCTGCTGTCTGGAGTAATGCAAGAAATATTTAACTTGCTGTAGTTGTCACCTAAAGTAATGTTTTGAGCATAACGTTAAAAGCTGTAACATCTCAAATTTAAAGTTCCTGCTTTGTGATTAGCTTCAGAAGGACAAAATCAAGCAAATTAGCTTTAAATTCCTGCAGAGTAGGATAAAACCACCAGTCTCTTCCAACATCCATTAAAAATATCACAATTAAGGTGTTTGTGAAACATTGTCTAGTGTTCCCATTAGCACCATACAAGAAATCAGTGAATTACCTTAATGAATGTAGAATATGGAAGATCTGTATTAAGAAAGTCACACAGCTAACTACAAACATCAATACTTATGGCTTTCTCTCTCTCCTCCTGTGGAGGCATAAATCAGTATCTTAGCTGAAAAGATCCCCAAGAGATCACACAAAATAATTTTTTTATAAACAACAGAGTAATTTTCATTCAAAAGGAATGCTTTTGGAGTGTAGCAGGAAAGCCCAAATAACCACCTCTCCTAGTGCACACTAGTTTCAGAAGTGTTTTTCAGAGTGTATTTCCAAAGTAGAGCTCTATAAGCCTTAGATTTTTGCATGCTGAGCCCACAACCACAGAAGAGAAGAGCCTCCGTTTAAAAAGGTAAGCCATGAACATTTATAGAACAAGGCATTCTTTAACACTGGCTCTTACCTGACCTATGAATTCAGGACTGTCCTCTCTTGCTACAATACTGTACAGGTCACTGCTTTCAAATCATGATGGCACTTCACTGCCTATTTGAATATTAACCTGCTTTCTTTTAGATTTAGCCTCAATCCCTTTAATGTCCTTTCTGAAGTAATTACAGACATCAACCAGAAAGATAAAAAGGAGGTTAAAGAAATACACAACAGTGGTCTAGCAGGAGATAAAAAGCCCTGACAATTTAGAAAAAGATTTAACTGTAGTTAAGTCAGTTGTTACATGTCAAATAATCTGAATATACTCTATTTTTGTCTGGAAGAGAAAGTTGGCTACCTTAATCCTAGAAAAGAAAACACTAACCACTGAAGCTGAATATTGCCAGTATCTGCATCACCATTCTCTAGAGAATGAGTGGAATGACAAAGCAGTTACCAAAAAAAAAAAGGAAGAAGTAACATCTTAGTCTCCTATGAATTACTGAAGTCTGGCAAAACAACGCAAAATAAGTTTAAAGTTGATCTGCTAATAAAAAAAAATCAGTTCATGTACTTTTTAAATTTATGGAGTAAGCTAAATTCTACAACAACTGAAGATCTTGTGGTCTCCTCACAAGTCTCCCACTATTAATCATGAGAGTACTCAGATAAAATTTTGCTAGTGGTACAGCTCTCTAAAAACTGCAAATAGCTTTGTTTTCCAAGTGATTTAACAAAGAGCTAGAGAGGGTAGGGAAGTCATCAGAAGTGGACTTGGTATTTTAAGTGACAAATTTTTCAACATTGTCCTAGGCGGTAAGGATTTTGCACACATTTCTATTACAGTTTCCTTCCTGATACACCCTCCTGTCTCCTGCTCTAGTAGGCATGGTTTAGGAATGGATCCTCTTGCCTTATGACCATCCTCTGAGATAACTATATCAGCAGAAACCTCCCCCAGCTCAAGCGGTTTTATGGATCCTTTATGCTGTGTTGAAAGACCAGAGTAGCATAAAGGGACCAGCATTGCTTATCCACAGTATTCAATGCATTCTAAGATATAAAGTTAATACTGAATCTCATGTTATATTAGCAAATTCCAAGTTTTAATATTAAAGGTACTAAGTAAATTTAAAATACCCGTAAGTGTTTGAATATTACCTTGGTGAGTACACTGTTTTCATCCAAAACAGGGGGAAAACAATGATCAGTTAAATCAACTGATTTAACCTGCCAATGCCAACTTGCTTTGAAGTGGAATATTATTTTAAAGTTAACCCGAAGACTTTTAAAAGCTAACCCAAGTACAGTGTACCTTGTTAAGACATGAGATAATGTGACTGAGGTCAATCCAAGGAGTACCCGCTTCTGTCACCTGATGGAAAAGGTGATCTCGAAAGAGCTTTAGTAAATACCTGTCTCCAGTTTCTGACCATGTTGGGTCCTTCTGAAACCTAGTGTAAAATAAATACATATTAAAGCTCAGAAAGCTAAGAAAAAACAAATCCCAAAGATATGTACCTTATACTTCAGTCTAAATTGAGTAATCTTACTGCTCTGCTAAGCTACCTGTTATAATTTGCAATTAAATTATGGTCTTCCCCCACCACAAACATCAGATAACATATTCAAAGCTGCTGTAGTATCCAAAGCTAATGCCTACCAAAGGCCACCGAAACATAATGAAAGAAAACAAGAGTTATTTGCAACAAGTTTAACATGTAAATGTTGGAAACCACCATTAGAAATAAAACTAAGTCTCTACAATAGGATGCAAAACACTAAGAATGCTTCATTTTTATGTGGTAGTTGATTATAAAACAAGCTGAAAATTAACTAGCTGAAAATTAACTAGCTGAAAACAGGTATCTACACCATTTGCTATGGTTAAAGCAAGATACATATTTCCTCAAAGCCTACTGTCACCCACAAGAGCATCCTAAGAGAAACCATACTACAAAAATGAAGCAACTTTGGCATATCTATTTGTAGCTTTCTTGTCTCCTTAACTTAAAATTCTGGTCAAATTTGCTTATCTTATTTTTTTCAAGGCTTCTCATATACTCATTTTTTCAGGGGCAAATATGGCAAAAAGTTTAAATTTACAAGGGAAGAAACCTTGCATTGCAAACTGCAAACTCTACACCATGAAAACAAGTATTTCTTACTCTGGCCTCTCATTGATTGTTCCCAATTTTGCTAGAAGCCTAAACAACCTTCCATTTTGCACCTCCTAGAAAACAAGAAAGACATTATTAAAGTTCCTGAAACATAAAGTTAAGACACTTATTTGCAAAAGATGTACAGTAGTAATGCCAATGAAGCACTACTAATTACAAGAATTTATTTATTCTAAATAGAGGGCATTTTTTTCAGAAAGAAATCAAATGTATCATATTGTATATTGGTAGCTCAATGCTCATTTTAGCACTTTATATTCAAAATATCATATGGAGATTTAACAACTAGTAACACCTTGCTGCCCCAACAGGATCGGGCAACGTATTTCTTTATGAAAACATTAAGTGTAAGCCTATACTATATTTTAACATACCTGTAAGTTGAACAAGAATTATATACACACAATTGTCAAGACCTGTGTAAGTATATAGTATAACACCTTATTTCAAGGAAAGAAGGAACACAGTCTATCAGATTTGTTTTACAGAAGTGCTTTGTAGGCCATTATTAGTAAATATTTAGCAATAATAATATTAGACAAACATTCAAATAACAATCGATTCCAAATACAATTTTGAAACAAGTTTTTCAAAAAAAGCCACAGTTTCAGTCTTAAAAATGTATGAATTGAGTCTATCAATAACAGAGACAAAGCAAGGACAACCTCAAACAAAATACAGAACATTGGAATTACAGATGCTTAGAATACATGCAATTGAAAAGTTGATTTCACACATTTTTCTTCATTAAGATAACGTAAAAAGAGCTACATCCTAGCTTACATTACACTATGGATTAATCTTTCGTTAAAGCTGCTCAAAGCTGGCAAAAAAAAAATTGTCTCCTGGTATTGTTCATATTCTCCCATGGCCCATGTCTCCAACATTATTCATGCTAAGCTGTATCTTATTCCATGCATGATCATATTGGTTTCAAATTGAGTCCACACAGCTGGGTAAATAAAGTAGGTCAAGGTGATAACGACATGACCTCAGACAGCCTAAAAGTTGCAAGACTCCTATTACCACTCTAAAAAGCACACAGCAAAAGCGCTTGTACCACAATCGTAGCTATATTTAGAGACTGACAGGGAAGACTTACCTTATCCAGGTGAGCTCTATACAACCCCCAAATATTTTTTGGTATGTAGACAAATACAAAGTCAAACCCACATCTCTAAATGCCACTGCCCTGCAGATTCCCAGTCAATGGTGACACAGCTGA
This sequence comes from Coccyzus lansbergi, assembly GCA_033558105.1. Taxonomy (NCBI): domain Eukaryota; kingdom Metazoa; phylum Chordata; class Aves; order Cuculiformes; family Coccyzidae; genus Coccyzus; species Coccyzus lansbergi. The sequence continues at coordinate 4,486,551 of JAUMJK010000151.1, forward strand.
GCAACAACACTGGTACTAAGTCTCCAGGTGGCCCCTCTACAGGCTTAGTAGCCTATAAGACAGGGACCTCACCTACAGAGTGGATGAGAGGACTTGAACAGACATTTTGAATGCTATCGATGATGGGAATATTAAGGTGAGAAAGGAAAGGGATAGCATAATGGGGTCACTGCTGTGTGAAATATGCTACCTGAGTAACAATACATGCAGGGATTCAAGAAAACAAAGTTATTAGCTACATATAAACTACTTAAAGCATCAGAAGCCCTTAACCTACAGATCACTGTGTGATTGGAGAACATGAGGAAAAGCATCTTACATGCTACTCTTGTTCTATTACCCTCCTCTAAGCATATGTTTTGGGGCAATAACGAAGAGAGTACTAGGTTAGACTTAAGGGATATTGTAGCTCTAATAGTATTGAGGATGTAGAAGTATAAATAAATTCTCATTTGACAGCTAATTAGCAACTGCTATTTATCACTGGCAGGTAAGCAAGTATTGCCAAACAGGAGGCTATGCAACAGGTTGGATTTGCAGTGCCTCAGCTCAGCTGCTAGTGACAAGCAAGTACTACAAACTGACTGAAAACACAGACCACTTGATGATTACAGAATGATCTCCATTTTATAGTGGGAATAGGTCCACCTACCCAAATTTGTGCAGGCACATTGGGCTACCAAGAATAAGGCAGAAGCAAAAAAGAAATTATCTTAAACATCTTCAGAGCAGGATTAGCAGTTAAGGGCACCCATCATCTACAGCTCTGCATACAAATTAGGTACTGCTTTGCTCTTCCACTGCTCTTTGCTTCTGATAGATTTCAGTATCTTCCACTAAGGAAGGAAAAACTGTTGTCCCATGAGTCAATGATGGAGGAATTAAGAGAACTAGTCCATCAAAATCCTACTTGACACTTAAAAAAAATTCTCAATTAGGGCATGTAATGGAAAGGAGTCACAAGAGTTTATTAAATCCCTAAAAGCTTAATACTCTATCTCACGTATCTTCAGCATTATGAAAGCCTTCTGTAATGTATATCAGCCTTGTTAGAAAAATCCCGCAATCAGTGGCTTCTGATGAGCAGACATCCTTTTCTGTTGAACAAATACACACTAACATAAGCCAAAGTACATATTTCCTTTAAAGCTAGCACTTGATACTTCAACTAAATTTGATAGAGTAAGCAGACCTCCACAGCATGCTTCAGGGAAAATGATGTTGGCGGTCTTTACCTCCAGCATTCATTTGGAAAGTAAAAACATATGAGATAAGCAAAGTGACACTGGAATCCAAATCTATCCAAGAATTCAAAGTCAACATTTGTTGCTGTATAACCTCTAGCATAAACTACATGATCTAGTATGTGATGACATACACAGCCTTATTTACTCAGAATACTACTTTTTAACCATTCTACAAAGAACTAATTTTCCCCAAGACTGCTAGTTGAACACAAACATATTACTTCAGTTAAAGGCCAGCTGAGGACATCCTAGAACTACTGGTTTCTGGAGTTTTTGGACTTTAAACACCTTGAGCTCAGAGCTCTCAAGTCTGCAAGCGTATTACTTCAGTTGGTAAACAATAGAAGAAAAAAAAAATTGGTAGAAACATTCCAAACATTTCCCCTTAAGGTACAGCTGTAAGATACAGTTGTAAGAATATTGACTATAGGTCTTCCTGTAGGGATTACTATATTATTTACCTTTGCAAGGTCTTCCTCTATAACATCATTTCGCATCTGAGCAGCATCCAATTGAGTATAGAATCGTGCACCAATCATAGGCATGATATCATTTACACTGCGAAGCCTGTTTTGGTCGGTCAGCAAATACCTGCCAAAATATTAGAACCCCCAAAAAGTTTACTTAAACATGCTCAAGTGCCAGAGAGATCATCCTATTATGATTTTACAACTATTGGACCCTGATATCTACTTAATTCACAAAGTTGACAATTGCTTAGTTTCTCAAAAAAGGTTAAAGTGTGTGTTAACCTATGTGTATATAGTCAGTGATTTATACAAGATAGGAGTGTATTTTTATGGAACTGCGTAGCTCACCCATTCAAACAGCAAGAACATACTCAAAAAAGAGGGAAGACATGAAGATTCAGATAGTCATGCAACTGTGTTTCAAATGAGGCATGGGACAGATTTCCATACTGGCTGGCTATACTGAAGAACCCCACAAAATAATATGCAGCCAAGAAAACTAGCATTAGATTGTTTGGTCAAAAAGGCAATGTGTCCATTTCTCAACACCTTCTGAAACTGTAAAATAAGGCTAACATATTGCTATGGTAGATAATAGCAACAAAGCCCAGTATCGAAGACAACTTAAAATGCTTTTTCTGTTTAAGCCCCTAATTCTTATTAGGATCTAATAGTTACACCATGAAAATACACATTATACAAATTCATTTTAATGTCTAATGATGCACTGACAACTCTATGACAGTAGTTATATCTTACTTGTACCTAAAGTATCACTTGACATTCATTCATGTTTTAAAAGGTACTAATTTTTTTAAAAGTATTTATTAAACAAACTTACAATATCAGATTCTTCAGATCAGAGGAATAGTTGATTGTCACCAGCTCCATTGCTTTCTGCAAATTCTCTCTCTGAATTCCTGACAAAGAATTGCAAGCCAAAGCCAACACAACTTTCCCCAGTGAGATCAGATCAGCTTGCTAAGAGGGAAAACACACAGATAAGATTCTGAGTATAGATAAATTTTACCTATGGTACTAGATGGTGCTTAAAAAGAGACACTTCAATAACCTTAGTTAAATCTGGGCAACTAAAATAAGCGCCATGCAGATCACAGTTTAATGACTGTCTGAGTTAGAGTGGTCAAAACAGAGGGGAAAATCTGTCCTCATTTTCTGTCCCGATATCTAGCAATTTCTAGGTACTCTATTTATCTTTGAATGCTTAAAATTTACCTACTTTTTAGCTTAAGGACAGCAGAGAGGATTCATGTGTGCAAAGAGACTGTCCTAACCACACACCTGCTCACTCCTAATGATTCAAGGAGCTGGTAGCAAATGGATCAAGTCATCTTGATACGAGACACAAATACCTACCAAAGATTATTTGTTAAACAGAAACATTTGCTGGACTCATACCTTTTAACACTGGCCACCTAGCGCAAATTCCACATCGGCTTCCAAAAAATGTTTACATTTTAAGAAAGAACTCAAAGATCTTAATCTCTGATAGCCAGTATGAAAAGAGACTCACTACCAGAAATAACTAAACAGCAACAGGCCCGTATGGCTGACAAATTGAGCAGCATCCCATTTTATAATAAATCCTTAGAGTCAGTCAACACTTTCCTTAGAAGTAGAACTGCTCTTAAAAAGATGAATACGGTACACAGGCTGCTTTGCAACAACAGAAAATTCTACCAGTTTTAACAGAGAGCCACCAGAAATTATTTTGAGAAGCCGTCCCAGATTTCAGAGCCTAATTTAGTGGCAGACAATGACATTCACAGCAAAAGCTGCCTGATTCTTTCTATGGCAAGGCTTACAACTGCACACAACTTGGCCAAACTTGAAACTGGATTTAAGGGTCAGCTAGAGATAAAAATGTATTCTTTTCCTCCTGAGTTTGTTTGTTTTTCTGAGAAAATAAGATATTTCGCAAAAGTAAAAAAGTGAAGCTACTAATTATCAAGTAAGTCACAGCTCTACAGCCTGGAGTAAGGCTCTGCCATTTAGCAGAGAATGAAGTCATACACGGAATACAGCTTCTGTCATTTCTGTAAGAAAGGTGAAAGTCTAGCAGCAATATTAAAAATTCTGTTAAGGATCTGGCAGCTTTAGAAAACTGCTGTGATTGCAAACATGCTACAGTGCCTCACAGCTCTTGGACCTAGAGAGATAACCACATTTGTCGCCTCTAGCAGGAACTGTGGAAAGCTTCCCCTGCAGTCACATTTCCCAGGCGGATCTGTTTGAGGGACCAAATAAAGAAAACACTTCCAGGTCTCTCAATGTCCCTGCAGTTTCCATATCAAGTATGAAAAAGCAGCACAATTTAGACATGGATACACAATATGGCAGAAGTTAAAAAGCATGATGCTCTTGTACCTAACTAAGAAACAGGATATGGGAAGTCAGATAGAAATAACGACAAAGTGGTGGAGAAGGAGATGGGAGTGGCGTTCACTAGACTATCTTTTATGGAACCAGGAATTCCTCAGTATCAGCATTCCTTTGTACTTTGGAAAGAGAAATGAAACAAAGCAAACAACTCCATTTTGGTGGAAAGTTGCCTCCTTCCGCTACTAAGTAGTTAATTTGAGCTACAGGGAACACTGCATAGTACTAAAAAGAAGAATCTTGCTGATGCAGATTCAATACAGACATCTGTCACAATGACATTTTTATTTCCCCCTTCTCCAAAAGGCTTGGAAATATGTAAGTATTTGTATGAGCCACAAGATGATCTTCCTTCTTTCTGCCATCCCCTACTATACATTTAACTACTTCAATCTTTAATAATTCATATGGAAGTATACTACACAAATTCTCTATCATCACACAACCCTGACTTATAACATATAAAACTTATTACTTCAGGCAAGATCCTGTGAAAATGTAGTTTTCCTTTCCACAGGTGTTCTCCATAATTTTAAAAATGGTTGAGAATGAGTCTACATTAACATCAGCCAGGAAATTCTAATTTCAAGCTCTTGGGGTTTTTTTCTGAGGATTTGATTTGCAACTCTATACTTTGCAAAACAAACAAAAATTACCTAATAGGAAAACCTGCAAAGATGATACCACATACCAAGCAGGCTCAAACACACACATAATTCAAATTACAGGCAATGCTTAAGTTGCTTTAGTTGCAAAAGTGGCTTGAATTCACCCCACTAATTTTATGACCGTGAACTTCAAGTGATTCAGTGTTGAGTCTGATCCATTAAGGATACCTGTACTACTGCAAGACAACTCGGAATAAGAAAGACTATTCTCTGGAGGTGCCTCACTATTAACTGACAGTTGAAATCCTACAAGAAAATGTTATTACAATGACCAATGTCTGAAGTATAACAAATGCATATATACAGGCGGACTACTTTTTTTTTTCCTGTGTCCAATACAATAAGAATGGGTATCAGGATTTATGGAAGTTGGATTCCTATTTTAGAAAGGGTCTGACAAACTACATCACCATCCACTGACAAACTATCCATGCAGACAGGATACTCGACTTCCCAGAAGCTGGGGTACACCATCTTTTCTATAAGGAAGAAAGATTCAGCTCTTGTTTGTAGGCAGAGAAGGTTAGAAGTACACAAGAACACGATACACTAGGCACGATCACTTCCCTGTGAAACTCCATATCATGCTTTGCACGTCCCTAAAGGGTCATGTTTTCTTTTGCCACAGACCTGCCAGAAGACTTTTGTTATGGTAACTATCAACAGTGACAATAAATAATGCTAAGCTGATTCTCAACTTCAAGGAAAAGCTTTACACCTTTTAAGTATAGGTTGCCTTTTGTTATAAATGTACCTTGCATGCAACTAATGAGCAATAAATTAGCAATTCAGTTCACAACCACAACCTGTACAATCCATCTTTGTATCTTCTGAAAGCTTGGCTAGTAGAGATTTTATCACCATCATCTAGTTAATTGATAGAAATATTAAATAGCATTTGACTAAAAACCAGGAGGTATACTCAGAAACAGCCCTCTTCATTAACATCTTCCTGTAATCAAATGAATTTCAAATATATCAGTGTGCAATTTATAAGTTAATTGTAGAGATCTTCTTTTCCGTCTGTGTATTTTTAAAATATTAAAAAGGTATGCCCTACTATGCCAAATGCCCTGGAGATACCTCAGTGTTTCATACACTTGGCTTGATCATCCAGACAAGCAACCAGTCAAATACATCTTATTTTTGACAAGATCCATTTTCCATAAACTTTGAAACTGACAGTACTTTGTTTATCCTCTTCCACTGCTTTGCTTGGATCAATATCAGCTCATCCAGTCTAAAACTCTGTGGATTCACTTATCCTTTTAAGTTCTGGAATTTCACTTAGAAGTCCCTCCAAGTTCAAAGATTTTTTTTTTTTTAAGTCAACATTAATACTTCAGATGCCTCTTCAACTTGTTTCTTTAAATTTGGGGAGGTATGTGAGAGGTTTTTTTTGTTTGCTAAATATTTACTTTGAGCTAATATAACCTTATAGCCCTCCTAAAATCAATAACACTTCTGTTTCCTCTTAATTTCACATGCAGAGGACTCACCTTCATTTCATTCCAAAAAAAATTTCCACAGAAATATTTATTAAATCTCTCTGCTTCCTACATCACATTTACAGTTTTCCCACCTGTACGTTGTAATTGACTGACTCAAGACTTAAGTGCTGGAGGGTGTGAAGTGATGTACTGAAATTTATGTAGGTTTAACACCTTGTTTTCAATGCAAGCAGCCATTCATATTTCCATTTGCTACTGTTTAGCTTCCCTTATTGCTGCCTTTAAGTCTTAAATAATCATTTTAATTAATGTGTTTAACATAGATGGTAAGGAACAACTGCATTCCTTTTACACATTCCCTCACTCTTCCGGCCAAACTCTTTCCTATCTATATTAACAATGGGAAATAGCCAGAAAGTGACAAACACTAACAAAAATATCTTCCTCCATTGTAGACAGCAACAAGGAAATGCATATTAGCTGGGCAATAAACCAAGAGATAACCTACATTTTTAACAGTCAGAAATCCCAAAGGAATTCAGGAACTGGGTCAGGGATCAAGAGGAAAAAGGACAAGCAGCAGCTGTTATTTTGTAATTTTATCTTGCTAAGGCAAACAAAGGTAGAGGGTGATAAACGACTCCTGAATTTCAAGGAACGAACTCAGTCCAGAATGTCTGAAAGAACAAAATGGATAGTGAAAGCCTAGCTCTTCTAGAGGAAGCAATAAGAAAGAATACTATGCTTTCCAACGCTAGTTCAGATCCTCCAAACTATGTCTTTAAAAATACTTTTCTGGTTTAGCAGCAATACCTGAACAATTTGGATACTAACAATGTATAAACAATGCAAACAAACACCCCTAAACAAACTTAGGCAAGCAAGTTAGCTTCCAAGTGTTGGGTTGCTGTGGTGGTAAATGCTTTTGACAGATTCATGTACCTGCAAGTATTTTTAGATTTGTACCTATAAGTACACTATATGTTTTGCTTTAAAATTATCTGAATGACATAATATCTCAGGATCTATTTCCAGCTGCAATTAAAATCAATTTGAGATATTTAGATTGACAAAAAAAAAATCTCATTATGTTTTTAGGCATGGAATCCTCCACTTGCATGCATTTCTATCTCCTGTCAGTTGTTTTCCACAAGTTATTACAAAAGGCCCATTAATATGTAAGTTGGGCGCGGGGGTGCAGGGAATCCTTTGATGTACTACTTGAAAAGATTATTATGTTCTAGGATATGGTCTCCAATAAGGTAGTTTCTGCCTGGCCACAGTTCAAACATTTATTACTGGAAGACTTTGAATAAGCAATTTTCTCAAAGTGAATAAGCTCAATTAATGAAAATAAATTAAATGCAACTCCCTAGACTTTCACTCCCAGTACAGACAGGGTATGTGATGACCGCTGAAGCAATGTATTTTACCCTGAGGGTAAGTTAGAAAAAGAGACACTCCAGATGACTGTGGGACAGTTTTTGTTAAAGGAATTCTTCTTTATTCAGGAATTATACAGATTCCACATTTCAGAGAACGTCAGGAGAGCACAGAAAAAATAGGAGCCTAAAATAAAGATACACTAGAACCTTTTAGGAGTGAGGTGAAGGCCTAAGTGCAGTTACTCAAAAGAGCTCTTAGTCCTCTGTGAACAGCTATTCAACACTTATTTTTGCTAAAATAACAAAAAAGAATGCAGAACAAAAACTGTTACTGACCCATCACTTATTTCTTCTAATATTCTATGTAAAGCTTTTCTTCTCTTTCCTTCAGAAACGTGTATTTCCAGGTATTTCTGATTTACATTTGTTAGCAGTTCAACCCACTTGGCGAGTTTGAAATTTCACAAGCAGAAGATTATAAAACAAATGTTAACATTTCTAAATCACAACAAATTTGACTAACACGTGGCAGAACCAACATCAAATCAAGAATGAAAAAGTAGTTATTTATAGATAGATATGCTGGACTACAGTTCAATTAAAATGCTTGTCTTCCAAGAGGAGTCACATTGGTTTTCAGTTCTCCCTGCATGAAGTCAACAGCCTTAAATACAGCACTGTCATCTTACCTGAAACTGAGCCATTAATGCCAGTGGATTATTTTGACTGTTATCGAATGTCAAAACGTCAAAGATTCCAACACAATTAACTCGTAACCTTTAGAAACAAGGAGATGAAAGGACAGGGTCATTAAATTATGTTGGTTACTGGATTTTTCACTGAATGCTTTTGATGGGATAAAAAAAGCAATCAGTACCCAGCAGACTGTTATTAAGCAGAAAATACTGATGTTACTATTTGATAAAAAGCAAACAGTCTTGAGTTTACAAATAAATTAACAAATCTCTAAATTGCCAGTCATGATCCAAACAGCCCTTAGAGGATAATTTCTCCAAATATGTTTAAAAAGAACTTTAAAAATAAGGTACATATTTTAGTACACTCTCTCATGCCATTTGAAAGTAGCAGAACTTTCTAGTTAGAGTTGTGTTACTTCTGTAACAGGTGCACGGTGGTCAGCACCTATCATGAATACAGATCACAGTAACACTGCGAGAATGAATTTTTTTGTTACCTTGTTTTGCCTGTTACTAGAATCTTTGTTGGATCCATAACTCGGCATGCCAGTCCTGCTGTATGAATGGTCCGTAATGCAGAGCTGAGCTGTACAATATAAGCCCATATCAAAGACTCTGGAAGCAATCCAGCATGCTGCCGTGGTAGAGGTCCATCATGCTGACCTAGAAGTAAAATGTTTTAAGCATCAACAAAAAGCTACTACTTTAATTTTAAGTTAATACATTTTGCATTATACTCACATACTCATTTCATTCTACTCTTAACAGTCCTTGACAGACATAACTATTGTGCCATAATGGTTGGGGTGTTTTTTTTGTTTTGGTTGGCATTTTTGGGAAGGACACCACATTTTAAAATGCTGATAATTCAATGAGAATTATTTTCACTCTCACTTTCAGGAAAAGTATGCTGACTTTTAAAGTTTAGGATTAATAATCACTACAGGAGCATTGGTTAGAAATTGCTGAAAGTGGGTGATGTATCAAAATATGCAAATACTTCAGCAATAAAAATGCCAGTGTTCTGAGCAATCAGCATGTACCACAATAGCTGCAACAGATGCATTGTTACCTCCTTATGGTAGGAAGGCTTGCAAATTAAACATTCTCTGTTATATGTTAAGACTAAAGAAAAAGTAACAAGCTAGTTTCACATGGGCAAATCAGACTGGAAGATTTGGTGGCTAAAAATCACTGAACAAGTTCATGTGTGTTCTGCTGTGACTCTGCTTCCAGGCAAGTCATCACTGCATGAGCTCTGTTCAATGGGCCATACAAAAGCAATGAATTACTCTGCTTCTTCATGGATTTGTAGTCCTGCTTCATAAAGCAAAATTAATTCTTTGCAAAAACACACCCAAAATCTACATTGCAAGCTCTGAGAAATACTAAGCTGGAGATGAAAAAAACAGAGATCTAGATGATAAATGTTAGTTTTTACTAAGATGCATGTAATACAAAGCTGTTTGCATGGCACAAAGTTGAATTGAAAGAAACTACACTCAAAACAGCACATCTCAGTTTTAGAAAAATAAGCATTTCATGAGGTTGCTTCAGTACCAATTTCACTATTTTTGAAACTAGCAATATCATCAGTATTCAGTAAAGTCATGTAAGTATTCAATTCAGTTGCAAAAATAACTGGACCCTCTCTCTAAACATTTGTTCCTTGGCTTCTTTTTTTGCCTGGCTGGGTCTTCCCCCCACCTTCAGAAGCATATCAACATCTGCACACTTGCTCAAAATATGGTTGCATGTGCACGCTTGTATGTGTACACACAAACATACATATGTGAAAGTTAAATGAAACACATTACTGAAATTTTTACTTGGAAATTTTACTTTGCAGAAATTTCTAGCTTTCACTTCTGAACTTCTGTTTCTAAACTTCATTTCATTCTTTAGGTTTAAGATGCTTTGGTTTAGATTATGAAGATCAATACACTGACTCCTTTAAATAGCAATAAGCCTGGCACGTCTATTGAAGGCTGAATATATATGAACTGCTCTTTGTTTTTTCTGGCCTCTTGATATATTATTATGCAAATCACTTCCCACAAACCAGCACACCAGAAGTCTCACAGAGCAAACTTTTTCCCGTCATGACTCTCTTCAGTACAACAAAAATTATGATGATATAAAATAACTAATATCACCTCCTTTATTAGTTGAGACTCTCTAGTTACCCCTTGCTATAGAATACACTTTATGTTGGTAACAGCAACACATGTGATACATTTAACTGGAATGTGTAAGGACACTAAGATAGTTACATCTATATGACGTGAATATGCTCAGAACGGAAATGGTATAATATCCCAAAGAGAAAATCCAGAACTTGCGGACTATTTTTCTGCAGGAAAACAACAGCACTTGCCATTTGAGTTCCACATAAAGGCAATGAACCAAAAGAATATTTGACATATACTGAAAAGCCAAAATATCAGAGTTCCACACAGCATGCCCTCCTCTAGCTGAAAACCCTCTATCAGGAAACCTTAATCAAGTACCATTATAGTTCTACAGCAAAGACTCACATAAGGATAGTCAAATCTAGCTTGCTGCTTTCAGACTGGTTAGCTGCACCCCACATTCATGTATACTAAATGTACAAGCTAAAATACTGGAAGAATCATTTTTGAAACACTCTTACATATCTGCCTGTTCAAAGAAAGTAAGATTAAAAGCAGTTCAGATTGCTGCAATATGGAATATTAAGAATGTCGCATGAAGGCCCATCAGGCCTGCCATACATGGCAACTGAGCAAGCACCCAAGGAGACAAGACTCAAAGTTCACTCTTCAGGCAGAATACACATTTGAGAGCTTCCCAAATAGTGATGAACACAGTTGAAAAGAGCACAAAAATAAAACATTACAAAAATTATGAGAATTACTTTACTCCCCAAACTGGTATCTTACAGGTTTCATGGTTGATTTGAAAAAGACTTCCCACTAGAGGTTTAATATACACCCACGATATGCAAAATATCAGATTATGTCCTGCCTACCTACTGCAGGGCAGATTCACCACTACTCCCACTACTTTCATTTCTCCAAGATGCAGAACACATTAATGCAGAAGATTAAAAATTAAAGAACTTCTATTGCAAAAACACAGGTTATCCATTAATTTTCCTTTCTGTGTTAAAATAAAGCCATTGTCAGCATTATTTATTTATTCGTTTTTAAGTTCTGCGCTATGATGTTCTCCACAGAGAAAGAAATGTTCCCTTTGCACTGAGGTGAGGGGGATATCTGCATACTTTCTCTTTAAGGAGCATTTAAATGAAATTCAGTTCCCCAGAGCAAGGAAAAAGCCAAGCATGGTCCTGGGGAGGGAAGGAAGAGCTGGGATCACCAGCAGTAATACCTGTTTTACATCATCAGGAACGCTGTAAGAAAACATGCTAAAAAAAGGGCAATTCTCATCAGTTACGAAAAAAACAACCCAAACATAAGCCAAATAAAAAAAATTCAGCTGCTCACTAATTTGGATGCCTCAGTCCTGAAAAATCAGGCTTTTACATTGAGAATTATGAATTGTTCAGCACTTGCATAGTGTTCCTGAGTTAAAGTTCCTCTCCTCATCACAGTCTAACATACACAGCTTATTTCTTTTTCAATGCAAGAGGTATCTTATGCAAAAACATTCAGCATCTGGGGATGCAAGAACTGTAAAGTCAGCTGTGAAGTCCATTTTTTGTGCACTATGTCCTACTACTACTGTGTCCAAATGAAAACATGCTCCAGGAAACTTGTCTATCTTCACTGGAAAATATTTATTTGCTGAAATGCAGAATTTGCAGTGCTGAAAAGTACTATTAACAGCATATACATCGATGTTTAATTACTCGGAGCATTTTTCATAAAGGGATCAAAGGACATACCAAAGGCATACTATCTCTACTGACCATAAAAACTCATCAGGACAAAAGAAAAGCCTTACTGGCAGCAATGGATAGTCACTGTTAATTTGTCTGGATTTTCTAGGCAATGGGTTTTAAATATGTATACCCAGAATATGGTTTATCAATTATTGGATTGTAAGAACATTTTAGTACTCCTAGGTCAACTTGCTAATTTAAAAACAATATAATTTCTGCAGAGATAAATGCACTAACATGCATTATAATCTGAAGTGGAAAAGTATCAGAATGGTGGAAGAAAACCAAGAAGTTCCAGAACAACAGATTTAACATTTACACACTCGCGACAGAAAAAAGTACAGTGAGGAAATACGAGGAGTGAGAATCAAACAAAAGGAAACTCTTCAAATCAATGTACTCTGAGCAATAATTAACTTAAAAGCCAGACTTCTAATGTAAAAACCTGTAAAAATTTAGTAAAATATGACAGAACATCAAGATTATCACACTTTACCATCTGAAGAAAAAAGATATTTCATAGCATAAAGAGCACAAGCAATAAATTCTGCAGAATTCAGAATAACTAAAGACATTAGTTTACAATATAAAAACAAACAAATTGCTGTTATTTCCCCACATACACCAAATCCCTTTGAAAGCAGTTCTGTAACAGAGTCTTAATAACATGGAAAAAAAAAACAAACCCAAGACTGACCACACTGACACCAGTGACATGCAAGACAGCTACGTAAACTATAACCCTCATCTTTTAACTGCCAGTTGCCAACTGGAGTGTTCAACATAAATAAGGTTGCATACCTGAAATCAAATTCTCTGAGTTCACTGATCAGGTTCACAGTGTTGTGCCTCCTAAAACCATTAAAAGCAACTGTACTAATCTGGGCCTCATGCTGCAGAGTACCCAACTTCCATCCATTCCCCTGCTTCTCTTGGGAGTCTCCTCTAGGCAGGCAGACGGCCAAGAAACTCTGTGAGGGGATGGAGAAAGGATCCATGAAGGCAGGCAATTCTGAGAAATCAAGTTATAGGTATGCAATCTTATTTTTCTCTTTTAAGTTGCTCCTTCTACTGAGGACCTGACTAGAAAGCAGCAGTTACCAAATGAAGACCAAAGCAAAGATATGCAGAAAGTTTTGGCAAAGTTCATGAATCTCAAGTGACCGTTTTTCTAAATTATCTAATAAAAAGACTGGAAGAACAGGTAATGAGAAGTGCCACAGATAGAAGTGAGTTATCTTCCTTACAGGTACCTGTAAGTTCTGCCACAACAGTTCCTTTTAATTAAATAATACTTTAGTTTGGCTGAATAGAAATGGATGTCTCATTTCCAAAGACCATCCTTGCCTGTATAAAGAATTTGTAGTAGGTCAAAAAAATAGCTTAGATAGCCCGCTAGTCTGTCTCAGATACACACACTAAAATCGGAACAGTAGCTTGCACTAGATGCCTGAGCATATGAACACAAATAGAACATTCTACCAGTCTCCACTGATCTGCACCTCAGAGAACTCCTGAGCTAGAGATAAAGTCTTTGCAGTTGACGGTCCTCAAGTATTTCTCCTCTGTAAGCCAACTTTCCCTAAGAACCCGGGCAAACATCCAAAATCATCTGTGACAATGTTCCATGACTTAATTATCTTTACACAGATTTTGAATTTTCTACCTGACTAATTTCATTTGTCAGCCTCTAGTGGCAAGTTAGAAGAAACTAACATCATCTATTCAGTTTTAATTTATCCCTGATGATTTTTCAGACACCATTTTTAATCTCACCATATTGCTGTCCACCTTTAAGAACATGAAAAATACTATTCCACTTTGCTGTTCTTCATATAGAAGATGTTTCCCATGCCCTTGATCATCACTGTCATGTCTTCAACTTTTGTTGTTCCTCTATACACTTCAAAATGTGTAAGAAGGACGACAACTACGTATGAGTCTATCATGCACCCACATCTTGAAATACAACGTCTTCCATTTGCTTGTTTATTCTTTTCCTAATAACCAGTAACAATCCATTTCATTCTTATTGCTATTCATCAACAGGACAAGATTTTCTGCAATCTACTTAGCTACATCCCCAGCTCTGTTATTGAGTGGTAACAGCCCCAACTGAGGACATTATTTCATGTTTAAAGTTAGTTAGGTTTTCCCTCAATGACATCTGCTCACATTGCATCATCTCCCAGATTATTGCCAAAAGTCCCAGCCTTGTAAAATCCTTCTGCAACCTACCACAACTGGCCTTTCTTTAACGATCCAAATAACTAGGTATATCATTGGCAAACTCTGACAGACCGTTACTTATCTTCAGGGCAAATAAGTGAATGGGTTAAGAAATACAACTTCCAGCACATATTCTCGTGAGACCACATAAGTGATCTCTTCACTGTGAAAACCAACTGATTACTCTTACCCTATCCATCTTCTAACTAGTTATTAAACTTCCTGAGGACTTTCTCTCTCACTGCATGGCCATTTGTTTCTTTTAGAGAATCTGATAGACTTCACTGAAAACCCTAGTGGGTCTTCCTTTAAAGAACTATGAGATATTAATGCCTTTTATAGGAGCAAAACCTAATTCTTTTCCAGTGTGACAAAAGACTGTGTCCCCAAGAATTTTATTGCAACTTTTATTATTTTACCTACAACAAATGTAATTTTTCCATAATACTCTAAAGAGGTATAAAAATGTATCAAGGATTGATTTACATGGAAATTGAAAACTATGGCTGTGAGACTCAAAAGTTGAATCCTGTGTGTAACAGTCATTAACTTGGCAGAAGGTCTTCCAAAGCTTACCCTACCAAATTAGTTTCACACCAGGCACACTGAATTTGTAATTGCCATAGGACATGGCAAGTCAAACTAGGGTTTCCCTTCTGAGATATTGCTACCAAAACCAATGGTGGAACTCA
This sequence comes from Coccyzus lansbergi, assembly GCA_033558105.1. Classification (NCBI taxonomy): domain Eukaryota; kingdom Metazoa; phylum Chordata; class Aves; order Cuculiformes; family Coccyzidae; genus Coccyzus; species Coccyzus lansbergi. Next base: position 4,501,677 of record JAUMJK010000151.1, read on the forward strand.
AGTTCCAACCTCACTTATACCAGCCAGCTCAGTGCAAAGCCAGTGGAAATTATTCCGTATATAAGGGATCTATAGACCTTTTAATATACTCCCACACTTCCAATATGTTTTAACCTGATCTACCATCCAAATAAAGTTTTCCATCCCAACCTTTGAAACACACCGAATTCACAGCTAAAGGCTCTAATAATTTCAAAAGGCCCAAAAAAGAAGCCTTCACGTCTGCTTCTCTTTATACACTGGCAGCCTAAAGACTTTTTGGAAACATGTACTCTAATAAACAAGGCCATGTCCAAGTCCTTGGTCATTCCCTGCTGCTGGATCTAATTTCATGGTTGGTCTTGCATCAAACAGAAAACTGAGCCAAGAGCTCCGAGGGTACCTTCCTACCCTAAGCCTTCCTATGATTCCATTCCACTGTGACCATTTCTTTTTCTCAGCATTAACACTGGGATCTACTAATAGATTTGGTCTGCTGTGTTCCAGACAAAAGTTTGTGGGACTGCATGGGTCAGGAATGGGTTGCAATAGGTAGTACGACGAACAGCATAGCATTCTGGAGGAAAGCAAACTAACACAGCACATCTTTTATGATTCTGGAAACACCTCCAATAAGTGTCAGGTGTCACTCAGTGACAGACCTGCAATTAGAACTTTAGAGTTCTTGGCTCCCAACCCCAATCTTATTTCTGTCAAAGAATTGTGATTCCTTGAAACTGACATCAATTTTGTAAATCAGCCATAGGTCAAATGTGACCAGACAAGTAAATCGTTCATTGTTAGACTTTAGCTTTTAGCTCTAGTTATACCTTTCTGTTATTTAAAAAAAAAAAACCTAGGTTCAGGAATTTTACAAATAGGAAGTTAAGAAGAGATCTCTGATTTCAATCACCTTATGATATGACAGAAAAGATTAGCTAAAAATGAACTAGAAAGACTACTTCTGACTACTTTACTGCTTAAATATTAGAAACAGTTTCCATAAGCATTGTATGATAATGTATTTTCCTTACCCCATTTTCGTTTTGTGAAATAAGCATCAGCACTAGGGTCATTGAAGTGCCTGCTCATCATAGTCTCTCCTCCGGCATGAAAATCATATGCAAACACAAGAGCTTAAAAACAGAAACATGTAACAATTAACTCAAACATATTTAGAAAAAGGTCTCAACACATCAGTTGAAGGGGAAAAAACAAAAACAATCCTTACAATGTTCTCCAAATGCTTTAGTGGTAAACACTTCACGTAAGGTTACTATATTTGAGTGTTGTATTTTTTTCCACATATCAACCAATACCATGCACTTCGTGTTAACAAGACGAAAACCTAGAAAAGAATAAAAAGTATAGTTTAAAATGTAGTGTTCTGGGGGCAAACTTTTTACTTCAACATTTCTTCTGGAACTACTAAAAAAAACCAGACGTTACAATGTGATTAGCAGGCTTAGCTATTGGGACAGTTCTATTTTTTCTTACCATGTATCCTCCGAAGGCAATAGGGCAGGTCATCTTTACTATTTACAGCTTTATAGCATGATGTAATGTACCCAAAGTTGCTTGTTTTCTGTATCCGATTGGGCGGTGGCAGTGGTTCCAAAGGAAAGAGACTGTGGTAGCTGTCCACTTCTGCAGGAACTGCTACAATGAGTGATACACAGAAACGTATTACCTGTCAGTTGACTTTAAGAAAGTTATCACAGTAGCAAAGAAGAATAAAATGACTATCATTAATACACAAATTATTTGCACCATCTTTTAGGTGCAGGTAAAATTCAAATTCATTATTTTTGCTTTAATATCAATATGTAAGCTGCTGGAATATATTTCACAGATAAAATAACGGTCTTCAGGAAAAGCTATACCAACTATTAACAGAATATTGTTCTGCCATTTCTCATTTGTCTTAAAAATTCACCCTTCTAAACTACATTTTTTTGGTGCTTTAATCCTGCACAGATTCATAAATTCACATATATACTTCATACCCCTAAGAACCCTGTTTTTATCACAAAAACCATCTGGATTTTAGGTATTACAACATACTGATTGAGAAAACAGAGAAAGAGAAGTGCTAAAGGCTTATAAGTCAGATTAATATGATTGCAAGGGTAATCTTTTAATCTGGATTAGTAAATTAAACCATCTTGTTTACTATATCATTATCACATTAAACATACATTTGAGATGTAGGGCTACAGTACCCAGAAAAAGCAATCTGTTTAAATCAAGTTCAGCAGAATAAATTGTAAGTTCTCCAAAAGTCAAATTACAATGACTAGTATATGCTTCTCTCCCTGATAATCAGTAAAAAGCCTTCTCTGATATACCAACCAATTAATCTTAAAGCAAACTAATTGGATATCTTGTATACAGCCTTTGAAAATACATGCATTCTTCAAAGAAACAGCTAATATGTAGAAAGTAACATAATGCCGTTTTTCAGGTGGCTTTATTGTCATGACTATTTTTCCTTTCTCAGCAACTTTATTCTCAGCCACAAGGAGTTTCAAAATAGAAAAAAATTACAGAAGAAAAAGAACAGAAGCAAGAAACAAATTTCATATTTCTGAAATACTTTGGTTATCCACAGCCTAGGGTGATGATTAAAGCTTCAAGAAAAACTAAAAAACAGGATTTTTTTTTTTCCCTAAGATATTGTTAATATTCTTGAATACACGTAGTTACAAACCAATATGATCACAGCCTGGTTTACAAGGAACACTTACCAGGAACATCAGCCTGATCAATCTGGGCCATAGTTATTAAGTGTCTGTTGATCAGTTCCTGAAGAACAAATTAAGGCAAGTTTTGAACATTATAATTCTGCTTGTCACATCTGATAAGTTAACAGTACACTGTCTTTGAAGTACCTGCTACTTGTACTTAAAATAGGGAGTTGATACAAGTGCCTAGGCAGGAGCAGGGAGAAGACCAGTAGCTTGAAAACACTAATGACAAAATATACAAATTCTTGAAGGAAGGGGCTGCAGAAGACACATCAACTAGAGTTAGCATTGACAGAGGCACATTACTGCAGCAAAGATGAAATAAGTAACAGTCAGAGCCCATCCTCAGGGAAGGGCTCCTCAACTAACACCTACATATACATTCATTTCAGTGAAAGACTTCAAAACTGGATAGGATAACAGCTTAACAGAATACTACATTAATGAACTGACACCAAAACAATACACAGATGAATAGTAAATCCTGGTATGGAGATTACACTGCAGTCAAGTATGCTATAGCCCAACCACATCTCTCTGTTGCACTCCATCCATTACAGAAGTTAATGTTTTAAATTCTCCACAGGGAGAACAGTCTGCACAGATTATGACTGGCTACTTCTCTTCTACTATTAGCAATCCTCAAGTTTTTGCCAAGATATGTGATTTTCCTTTTAAGTTCTCAGTACCTGTCTGAGCTCATCTGCCATGAAGAAGGAAGGTGCATTTGCTTTTGGCTGCATGTAAGCAACATGAGGTGCAGCTGGATGGTAAATGTGGTAGTTTGGAAATACCTGAAAACAAAACATTTTAAGAAGCAGTTTAAATCCTTACAGATAGAGGAAAAACAAAGATTTTTGTCACCCTTTTACTTTGAAATACTACATGATTATTTCTCCATGTCATAAGCACTACAAATTACTTCAAGGGCATTTGTATATGTATGTACGTAATTATTTTAACATCTTCGTAACTGTCTTTTCCCCTCCACTACAAATGTAAGAATTATTTACCCTACCAGGAAAAAAAAAAAAAGAAAGCTTTTTTATGTTTTCTCATTCAGAATGTATCCACTAAGATACACATAAAATGATTTCTTTCTCCTGTTGTATAAAAAACCTAAAACGCTACATAGAGGCAAAAAAAAACTCCATTAAAAATTCTCTGGTCCTTAAATCTCAATGATTTTTGGAGAAAAATAAACTCAAGTAAAAGGCCACATCTTCATACAGAATAAGGATTTCAGATTGTTAAGGATAAGTTCAGTAGTATCAACCAATCTAGCATTTGTAAAATCCATGCACTCCTGTATCAAAAGGAAACATACCATTCCTGTGAGAGGTGCTGGAGTTGTATCTGTGTAGAAGTACGTTGTTCCACCTACTGTTTCCTTCTGGATCACCTGGCCAGTAGACGGAGGCTGAGAGACAGCATTAGTGACAGAAGCAGAGGCACTAGTAGGCACCATATAGTTTGCTGGGTTAGGAGTATGACTTCTTCTTCGAGGAGCAGGAGATGTATGAGGAGTTATTTTGGGGGAATGAAGAGGAGACGATCCTGCTGACAGTGACATTCCTTAAAGAAACACAAGAAGATATTCTTGATCAAATCCATCATAAAAAACACACTAGCAATTAAAACAAAACAAAACAAAACCAGTCTTTACTACCAATCTAAGTAGGTGGGATGCCTAAGGATTGTTACATCAGTATGAAAAGTTAAAAAGTAAAACGTTAAGAGCAGGAATTAACAGATGTATTTCTCAAAAAATCTTTGTTCAGTTCAGAGAGAAAGGGCTTGGGAACTTTTGATCTATACATGAAGAACTGGAATGAAAGACAGAAGTAATACAAAGGGGAAGTTGAATCAAATTAATGCTGTGTCTAGAAGAGAGTTTATTAAAAAGTTCAAATATTAATGACTATAAGGTAAGTGAATGTTTATGCAAGTTGTGTGAGCAGTCAATGGAGTCTACTAAGCTGTCACTGGCTCCACCCAATTACATATGTACCTTTTGCTAGAACTAATTCCACAGCTATGAATGAGTATTAGAGTTAAATCTCCAGCAAATCCAGCACAAAAATAAGCAACACAATACGTTACTTCTCATAATTTCAGGAGAGAAACTATTTTGCTATATTATATTAAAAATAATCCTCAAAAAGATGTATTTGTTACGCAAATAGTTAAGTTCTCAGAATATGAAGTCCATTAGGCATTCATGCTGAAATGTTTAAAATGTATTTAAAATCATTTTGTTGACTGGCGTTTATCCTCCACACTAGATACTCAACTGCAACTTGACAAGCTCAGTTTATAAACAAAGGACCTCAGAGGGGAAAAATAAGGGCAACTTTTTTTGCATACATAAATTTTCATTACCAAAAAGTAGTTCAGTTACTTCAACAATCACCATCCACAGAATTCACAGATAAGCTTAGTTATAAAAGCTTAGATGTCAAAACAACCTTCCAGGGCAAGGAAGAATTACCCTTCAGAAAACTCAGTATTACTAGTAGAAGACCAGATGTTTAAGTATTTGGATTAATCCAAAGACTATCTATGAAACTTATTGTTGCTCAGTTCAGATTGAGACATACTTTCTCTTCTTTAACAGTGAGAATTATATTAGTCATACTAAATTCTTCTTCTGAAAGGACAGAAGATATACAACTTTACTATTTAATGCTCTACGGAGAGGTGAAAATTCTTTCCTAATTAAGAATTCATTTATTTGGCACTCAGACATGCCTTTACATTATTTCTATTTATAAGCTCTGGAAGCAATTTAAGCAAATATCTGGGTAATAACATCAAGAAAAATTTCTTCTCGCATACAATTTTTATTTAACAAAAGCTAGTTTAGTTACTTCAATCTAGAGTTATTGTATGCAGAGTTCTCAATATGCATCATTAGCAAGATGCAGGTGTGTCTTTACACTAATGTCTTGTCTATACAGTAGTTGTATCCCTTCTATGTTTACTTTTTCCTTTTTTTTTGTTTTTAAACAAACCACAAAAGCATACCATAATTTTAGTAGTAACAGTTTAATAAGTAGTTGTCGGAAAAAATATTTTGAAGCTACTGTATCGTAAGGATATTAGCAAAATTTTTGTAACCTTTCATTTAGCTCAAATCATTTAAGCTTTTGACATCTCAAACGCCATGTATATTAATTCAGAACAACTACCTTTTTTTGTCCTTAAAAAGTGAACAGTTATAACAAAAAAACATAAGCAAACTTTATGCTTTTTTCTTCTGTTGGGTCTCTTTGGTCATTTATTCTTTTGAAAAAATACAAGAATAAGACTATGAAAACTATAAAAAAATTAAAGTCTAGACTTCCCTGGACAAGAACTTTCTTTATATTCATACATGTACGTGTGTGTATACACACTTTATGGATAAGCAATACTGTAGAATAATTACTTGCTGTTTGGTGTGTTAACACTATAAAAGGTGAATTTTAATAGGCATTATTGAATGTTTTATTTTTAAAGTACTTCCACCAAATGGTAACATTTAGTCTCCTAAAAATCTGTTTACAGATCAAATGTATGATTGTAAAACATTACACATTGTAATAGTACTGATTTACACTATAAAAAGTGTATTTCTATTAAGGTAAAAGTGGTTGTGAGCAGCTAACAATCATTTCAACAGCTACTGTAGAGATGATTACAATTTTAACAAAGCGAAAACATGAAGGCATTCTTACTCCACCATGGGAAAAGAACAATTTCAAAGGAAAAAAAATATTACCATTAAAATCTGAAGGTTAGCTAATTAAAGGGGCCATAAATCTGAAGCAGCTGTACAATACATCTACCATGTTCAAGGGACTCTCTTCATCCAAGTAAAGTTACTGACATGTCGTCTTCACTTCATTCCAACAAAACATGCTATTGACTGAAGAGCTTGCAAGCACAAGCTCTACCCAGACAGAAAATAACTCGCTTCAAGAAACATTTTTCCCCCCTCAAATAAAACATTCAACTGTAGAAACCAGAAAAAACAAACAAACAAACAAAAAAAAAACCCGTAACAGCAGCCATCACATACACTAATGAAAAATTAACTGAAGACTTCCCTAGTTTAAAATAAAAACTGTCCTGACAGGACAAACTATACAGTAAATCTTATCTTAGAAATGAAAGTAATGTCCTGCAACCTTGCTAAAATTATATTGTGACCTTCTACTAGAATTTTCTCAGAGAAAAAAAAACCCAAAACAGATCTATCACTAGTTGTTCTTACCGCTACAATTGCAAACAATTTCAACTGTATGACAGACTTTTAAAAAATGTATTCTCGCAAAAGAATGTTAACAAATATAAATCTTCATTTCAGAAGGACAATGAGTGTTCAATGAAAATCATCTGGTGGGCAGCATGTACAGGCTTATCATTTGCCAATGTACGTAGTAAGTTCAAGATATGAAAGAAGCTTGACTACTACTAGAACAATATAGTACAAGTTACAAGAAATTGGCTGCTAGTGCTGCAGCAAGCCTTCAAGGTGACAGATTCTTCTAAGACACCTGCACTAAATTCTGCAATCTAAATAAATAAGTACTAATTCTTAGGTATCAAATGTCACATAAAAAAAGAATTATTACAGTGAAACTGGTACATAGCTGAGCACTTTCAGAAGCAATTACCTGGACGTGCTAATTTAAATAGATCTCACCAACTTAATTATTTCAACCAGTTAAACCCCTACAATTACTAATATTTAACTACAACTTAAAAAGGAAAATAAAGGAAAATTACTATATTAAAAGGTAAGCATATATTACTGCTGTTTCATATTCAAGGAAAAAGTACTGGACATATGATAGTAACAACATAGTGAATATGGAATCACCCTTCACAGAATCAGACATATGGTTTGCCCAACTAGGCACCCACAAGTCTATGGGGCTGGATGGGATCCACCCAAGGGTATTGAAGTTGTTGACGGATGTGCTGGTCCTTTTCATCATCTTTCAACTGTCCTGGAAGACTGGGGAAGTTCCACTGGACTGGAGGCTGCCTGATGTTGTGCCCATCTACAAGAAGGGTCACAGGGAGGATCCAGGGAACTACAGGCCTGTTAGTCTGATCTCAGTGCCAGGGAAAGTCATGGAACAGGCGATCTTGAGTGCTATCATGAAGCACATGCAAGAAAATCAGGTGATCAGGCCCAGTCAACACGGGTTTACAAAAGGCAGATCTTGCCAAAATAACCTGATCACCTTCTATGACAAAGTGACTCAACTACTGGATGAGGGAAAGGCTGTGGATGTGGTCTTCCTGGACTTCTGTCAAGCCTTTGACACAGCTTCTCACAGCATTCTGCTACGGAAACTGTCAGCCTCTGGCCTGGACAGGCGCACACTCTCCTGAGTGGAAAACTGTTTGGATGTCCGGGCCCAGAGAGTGGTGGTAAATGGAGTTAACTCCAGCTGGAGGCCAGTTACAAGTGGGGTTCGCCATGGCTCAGCGCTTCATATATTTGCTGCATGTTTCAATGGTACTAGCACTCTGAAACCACTACATAGTACTGGCTAAGCTAAGCTTGTTAGCAGAAGTACTATTTGAAGATGGTAAATAACTCACTGAATTTCCTGTACAAATAATAAACAGGTTATATTTACTATCAAGAGAATGGGAAGAGCAAGCATAGGGTATTATCCAGGGAAGCTTAAGGAAAGGTTTAAAAAGGGTGAGGGAGATCTGTCCAAAACTCTTTAACAGGACAATTTTCTCCAGCTATTTCTTTAAGTCACATTTTATCTCACTCTGTTTTCAGGTCATATTAAAGGCTACCAAGATAAAGACTGACTCTGTGTTGAGATTATGTTAGAAAGTACTTGTCTAAGTAAATAAACATTAAAGTAGGAGTAACTTTCTTCCATGCTAAGCCTTTATGTGCAGGTCAATTGTGGATAAAAGTTATCTATTAAGGTTTGTTAGGTTTCAGTTGTTTTTTTTTTCCCCTCCAGTATTTCTGCAGTACTGTTGATAAGACAGGCAGAGCAAAAATTTTCCAGAGAATTAATTTTGTGAAGTTACCTATGAAATACAAAATGTCAAAAGTGGTTTTGATTTACACCTACCTTTAAGGAAATCTCAGTAATATAAAAGAACCTGATTTTTGTTTCCACCCTCAAGAGGTAAATCAAACTGTGTTATCATTTAGCAACTTTGTTAGGGGTGAATAAACTATCGAACTTTTTACAAATTACTCCTACTATATTTTCTTATTCCTTATGAAATATTATTTTCCACCAGTATCCTGAAAGCTACAATAAGCAATCTTAATCTCAAGCAAATGCTTAAATCTTATATGTTTCTTATATGTTATTTGAGTGGTGAAGATACATCATTTAACTAGAAGACTTTTCTTTATTTAAAGGAAAATTCTTATATGAATTCTTCACATTGGTTTCACTTACTTTCCCTTATTTAAAACTAACAGATCTCAACAATAATTTTTAAGGACAATTTCAGAAAATATTTCAATAATTTTTATTTCAGTACTGGCATATATATATTTCTAGGAGCTCAAATTGTTGTACAAACCTCTCATCAACAATGTTACTTATCCTTTCAAGTATTACTTACAGATAGTAAAGAAATTGGACTGTGAAGGATCCCTCTGAGACCCCACTGGGCACTTTCCAACAGTAGGTCATTTTACTGTATTCTATTTAATCCTTTATAAACTTTTCAATCCAGGTGACAAGGCTGAGAGGCATATAAACACAACAGTTTCCAATAAGACTGTACAGTACAATATAGACAAAAATCAGACGCAGTACTGCAACACATTCATTTGGGCAGTAGAAGCATCAATCACTTTCTCAGCCTGTTACAATAATTAGAAACAAGGGCTAAGCACTAGCTTCTTTCACACTGACAAGAGATTTATCCCTCAGCATCATGGAAGACTGAAGTTCAGTTTAACATGAAAATTACCAGTACTGGTTTACAAACCCAAGTTTTACAATGTTTGCCTCTCTGCTTTCTGGCAGCTACCTAATGTTTCTTGTCCATCACAACAGATTGTCAAAGGTTTAAGCACGTACAGAAACTTGCTAAAGGATCTGCAATGTGTAATATCTTATATTTTGCATTACTTCATTTTATTTGAAAATTAGTATTAGAATTAATATAACTTTTTAATATTAGAAGTTAAAGATTCATGAAGAGCTTGATCTTTTAAAGTGTAAAAAAAAAATCTCATCAGTCAATTATATGACTACATGGAACATTCTGTAAGAGTTTTAAACACGGGAAATATTCATAAATTAGTCTTAAAGGTGAGATTACATATGACATACAATAACAACACTACGACACAAGGCAAATTATTTTAGAATAAATCTATCTTCTTGTTTTTCACAGAGATTAAGTCCTCATATATACTCATTAACATTCAAAGCAATTACTTATAGATCACATGTTCTGGAAACAAATCAAAAGAGCAGATCAATGCGTGGTAAGCAGAACACACACTTCACTGCAGATTGCAGTGCATTTATAGAGAGAGAGTTGTTTATCTTCAGATACTGCTCTGGGAAGGACCACATCAAGTATAGTATGTAATAACTCAGTACCTCTTTTGCTCAAAAGGCACAGAGGAAAAATTAGGTTGAGTTAATTTCAGTGCTGCTACAGCTAAACAGATTTCAGACTGCAGTGTGACTTCCATGCTACTGGAAGAAAAATTCCAAGTTCCTGTGCTTTTACGTGCTTGAAGACTGTCTTAAAACAAGGATCAGGAGGTCGCTACAGTTATATCTGATAACCCTGTACAGATAGTGATCAAGTTTATGTTTGACATTAAGCTAAAATAAGCAACTGTACTGCAAATGGTTACTCTCAACTTACCTGGAGCTAGCCCAGCAGTAGCAGGACCTCCCATGGAGGGGTGAGAGAACAAGGCTTGAGAGAAGGCAGACACACTTGACTGGGATACATTGCTCAGCCTGGAGGTTGATCCTCCTTTAGGAATAAACTCACTTGCAGAAGGATTTGGTGTCTGTTTAAAAACAAATGTAAATTAAATGTTTATGTTACACATGAAGAGATGGTCAGTGCCTATGTGGTAGAAAATACCTTCTAAGCAAGCCTGCTGAATGCAGGGGACACTAAGTTATGCAGAACTTACTGACATATAGCACATGTCGGAAGCTGGTCTGCACAAACAAATCTAAACGTGTTTCTAGCTTTCATCTTGTAATGCTTAAGTTGCATTAGCAAGCTTTCTGTATTAACAGCTGATGTATGAGTTCATACAAACACTTTGCAAAAGGCTTCCCATAAGCATTACATTATGAAGTTTGAGAATAGACTTAACACTGAGAAAGCCTTGGTCACTGTTGCAGACCATTCCTAGAGTGACTTTAGGGATTTCCACTCAAACTAAGTAGGGGTTTCAAATTCAAGCACCAAAAATGATTCCTGCTGAAGAAGTCACCTCCCCGCCTCTATTCCAAATATGCCTATTTGTTCCTTGTGAAATTAACTTCTGGTTTAATTAACAATTCTGTTTAAGTAGCACCTTTAATTTGCAACCATAGAAACACAGCAGTGACCATCAAACACCCAGGATTTATTAGTACATAAACATTGCACAAAACTTTTAATCTCTATTAAAATCTGTCCACATGGTTTTATAGTTTGTAGGGGTCGTGGCATTTCCTTTGGGGTGAGGTTTTTGTTTGTTTTAGGATAGGGAGTAAAAATACTAATTAGACCACAAAAGGCAAAAAGCTTATTACTGGACAACTACTTATAAAAGACATTACTGGAATAAATAAGAAATCAAGTCAAGAAATACAACCAATTATTACATTAATACAAACCAACTGTCAAAGTTAAGCTTATTAAGCAATCAGACTACTGTTAGCTAATTCTTAATGGTTTTTTAAAGTAAGTTGTATTGCACCACTTTGGTTTTAGGAAATATATATTGACTATAACCAAATACATCAACTGTTAGTTGAATTACCAGTATTTTTACTAGTATGAATAAAGTGGCATCAGAGAAGCTAAGTTATTGTCAAATTAGAAAAGAAGTGTGATTACAAATCACTAATTTAGACAGTGAAGAGAAGCATTTGAAAAAGATTCTAATTTTGTGTTATACTGTTTCTAACATATTTGAGTACTTCAGCCAAATATCATAGTAATTATGTATTTCAAAGCACTGGAAAAGAAAGAGGATTCTAAAAGCTGTAAAATTAAAGAGGAAGTTCAGGTTTAAAAGCAAATAATAAGAACATTCCACTTTTCATCACAGTCAATTTTAACCACTAACAACCTTATGATGTTACATATTAGTCATTCTATATGTGCATGAATATTCAAAAAGCCGCTAGAACCAAATATCTAGACTGATAAGAGTAAAACATGTAGATTCACTTGAGTAAAAAGTTCGTAAGAGTCTTACAATTCAACTACATTTAGTTAAAACTTGGTAAACGTATACATTAATGCAGCGAAACAGATGGTGAGTTGCATTATACAGACTGAAAGCAAGTACCCAATACATTTAAACTCAATTGGAAATATTCTGGACATCTGAATCTTAGGTACAAGAATAACTAAGAGAATGGTGTTCCTCTACACGAAGTCTGACATGAAACTATTCAGCACCAAAACTGGAGAAAATTACAGAGGTGATAAAGAGCAGAGTAGAATTTGTCCAAATGGTGATATAGCTGAAAAGTTATAATCAACCAAAACAGCTGGGAGATCAAAGGACAAAATCTGTAGCATCTTGCTAAAAGTACATAATTCTGAAAAACTATGCAAGATTCACATTCTTCCATTGCTAAAATTAGCCATGACACATCTTGAGATCTACCACACCTGAATACTGTGCCAACTGGGTGACAAGGGCAGAATATGGCAAAAAAACCTGAAGCATGCAAGTGGTGGGAAAAACACCTTCTGGAAGATAACCTCAGCCTTTCCTAGACTAACTGAGAGTTCCCAAAATTTCATCCATACCATTCCAGCCAAACTCTCAAAACTTTCACCAACTGATTCAATTAATGCCTACAGAAAGGGACTGTGTCTTATTTCTAAATACATTCTGAAAGTTCTCGTAGACCAGTTTTGGTCACTAAAAGTTACTTATATATCCATCGTAATTTCAAACTAAAGCTACTTGACAGCTCCAGGTGTTTCAATTTATCCAAGTGTAAGAGTCAAACCCAGGAACCTGCTAGTTTGAGTTTACACTGCAGAACTGCAAACAGCTGTGGGTAAAGTCTGATGGAAATTCAGTTTTTCTTTCTTTTTTTTTTGTGCCACAATTCAGGATTAGAATCAAAGCCTTATATCTTGTTTCTATACAACTTTGATGAAAGCATTTTATATGAGCAGACTGACTTGTACAGCTAGACCCTTTACTATAGAAGCCTACGACATTACAAGCATAAAGTTGTAATCCAAGACTTTACTCATTGGTAAAAAGTAATTTAAATTTTGCTCGTAATTTTGAAAGACCCTTCCACATTCAAGCTCTTTCCTAAAGGCAGAAAAATACCAGAACTCCACAGCCACCAGCCAGAATAAATCATAAGCAAGTACAAGAAACTATAATAATCTGTGGTCAAAACCAGGTACTACATTGTCATGAACTTTGACGCTTAAGACCCAGACCACATTTAAATACAATCTATGTGAAGCTCCAGTTCTTAAAATGTTTCCAAAAGCATTCAAGTTTCCATTGGAAGTAAAACATTTTTTTCTGCATACATTGCTTCCAACAAAATAATAAAAAAGTAACACTGTCATAGTATATAGGCTAGATTAAATGTATCCTTAAAGCCCCATGGAGTATCAAAGTATGCTGTAACATAGGGATGCACAAGTCATGCAGCCTTTGGAAGGTCATGCAATGATCCCACAGGGGTAGTGGAAAGCACTCAACCTCTCTCACTTCCAGTTCAACATTTCACAACATAGTGGTACAGCAGTGGCACGGCCACCATCTCCGTTTCAGTGGCTGTAACGATACTCCATTAGATCAGTCCTGGTGCCACCTCCTGCCAAAGCCAACAGCTAGTAATCTAAAGCAAGAAGACTGATTTCGCTTTATTTCAGAATAATGTGCTAATGCACTTACCTTGTTACAAGCCTTTTGGGGTTTGTGGGGTTTTTTTGTTTTCCTGCACCTCCAAATTTGTGCTGATCTGTTCTGACATCCCAAATTGCGTAATCAGAAAAGCAGAAAGCCAGCCCTAAACTAAGCTCATGCTATAACCAGGGCAGACTTCTGTTGGTTTATTTTTGATATAGCTTTCAGAATACCTCTTAGGAATGCAAAAGCATCCAACAGTGTTGCTGGGTTGCAATGCGTGCTTTGGTTTTTTTGTCATTTTCGAGGATGGTTCTTGTTGCTTTAAAATGGACAGGTCTGCCATATGAGAAGCTTCATTTTACGAAGAGAGCATCAATGTAATCTTTCTGTTTCCAGGATTCCTTGTTAACTACACCATCAGGGAAGGACACATCATGGGATTGCAGTCACCCCAGTTCACAATCTGAGGTCTCCAAGGGATTGAAAGCAAGTCTCTTTCCCTCAATATTTAATTTGTGCAACATGCCTCCTTATCACAATTACTGTGACACACTATCACAGAGCCCATAAAATAAGCTCTACTAAATTCCAACTCACAGAATCACAGAACAACCAGGTTGGAAGGGACCCATCGGATCTTCTAGTCCAACTCATCAGCATTACCAGCTTTATTGCCCTCCTGCTCTTCCAGAAGAATAAGCGACAGTTTCATTAAAACTGGGTAAAATTTGGAGGCTGGAGAGTTTGGGTTTGGGTTTTTTTTTCAAACCATGACAGGGCTCATACAAATAAAACTACTAGCAAGGTTTTGTTACACTTTAGCAAGTAGATCTCATTTATTTAACAAAACACTTCAAAGTACTGTAAAAACTATCAAGTCCAAGTTCTTGATGAAAATACTCAAAAAACTAATTTCTATAGACTTTTTTGGTTTAAGAAACCAAAAACTCACATCAGTCATGGTGCTTACAATAACGTGTAACAAAAATGTAGCCCTATCATTTTAAGCAGAATTGCCACTTGCTATTACATTACGTACCATGCAGTGGTGTAGTAGCTCAGGATACTTCCTAATGCATTGTAGGAATTATCACTAGAGAACATACTTTGAATTATTAATTTTTTACCTTTTTTCAAATGCACAACCCAGAACAACTCATTCTACAGACTCTACTTTTAACAATTTAACAGTATTTAAAGTAAAGAGATATGGATCATAAATGCACAGCCATGCATGAGGAACAGCTATACTGCTTTGCCATGCATGTTGTAAACAACCTTGCTTTTTAAAACATCCTCCTCTTGGACAAAAATCTCTATAAACATCACACCGTTAAACTGTATATTCCCGTATCTTAAGCCATACATTTGGAAGGGAGCAGATTCAAACAGACACACAAATTTCAATGCTTGCTCAGCACAGTAGGACCTCAGCAATTTTGAAACGCAATTCTGCATCTCAAACACACGTGCCTCCATCATAACTTAAGCTTTCTACTTATTGTTTAGAACTGATCATGAGTCAAAATTTAGTTTGTATAATCTCTATTCACACCTGCAAAAAAAACCCTGAATAGTCTGTATTTCAAAATACTGAAGAGCAGTGCTACTTGTGGATTACACATACTGAAGTAGAAAAACAAGGTCAATCTGAAATCTCAGTATGGAACTACCAGTTTTTAAGCAGTTCCACATACCAAACTTCTCCAGTCACTTCTTGTGTTTCTGTAATCAAAGTTTCCAATTTTCTTGCTTTATTTTAGCTGTAGCTTAGAAAATATTCACACTAAAAACCAAAGATTTACAATAAGAAGAATGAAAACATCAAGATAAAATTCCATTTCTCATATATGTACAACTTTATATTCAATCTCCTCTGCAGCCTGTTTTCACATCTTTCCCCATTCACTCTTGTCAGAGTCCACTGTTCTCTGCAATCCCTCCCCCTTCCGCTACTTCCCTGTAGCTGGAACATCCTCCTGTTCTTATTTCCATCATATATATGTACCCACACACACTTTTTCTGAAGTCCAGTGTCTCCATGCGAAGCTACATAACTGCACTGTATAATACAAAACCTTATGCTGTACACAGCTTAAATACATTTCTGAGATGAAATTCTGGCACAATAAAGGAGCTTGGAATTGCACTCTTCAAAAGCCACATGCTCTGCAGCCAATCCCAAGCTATTGCCACTAACCTTGAGGGGATCTTGAGCTTCTCATCGTTACACTTTCAACACAACTTTGGAGGGCATAGGTCATGAAAAGACAATTGTTCCTGGCCAGAAGCTCTAAGCCAAAGACTATTGGCTCTCCAGCCTCCAGAAACATCGGGTTTCTCTGCTCCGCTTCAAGTGGAGTTAGATAAACAACAAACCTTGCTGCATCACTGAAGAGCAGAGAAAACAGTGGAGGACATATGTACAAATGGAGCTTTTCCTGCCACTGAACATTCACCTGAACACCTTCCTGATTCTCCTATTAGATACTCGCAATAAATTCCATCAGTCAATCTTCTCTCCCTTGAAAGAAGTAGTGCTGCGCGTGTTCCAACCACTCCTCTGTAACCCTACCTGGTTCTTTTACCACTGTTTCCCTTATGCTTCATCCTTTCTCCACCAGAGGTTGTGTTGCTTCTCCAGCAGCAGAAGGGCCAAGACAGATTTAAGCCCCAATGCCCCTACACAATGTATCATCAGTTGGCCTGTATCACATTGCCTGCAATCCCCAAGTTCAGTAACGTGAAGATGTCCAAACATCAAGTCACGCACACTAGTATTGGTATGGAAGGGCTCATATGGGTAAGCTTCATGTTGGCTCATACATGGCAGAAGTTTGGCAATCTGAAAAAACCCTTAAGATGTCACAGATTCTAGTTACATCTGTTGTCAATTTACCCATCTCATTCCTCCAAAAAACCATCAAAAAGAAGACAACTCACAAAGACTAAAATAATCATAAGCACTACACAAGTGCAAAACAGTATCAGCAGTGCTGCAGTTCCCATCACTGTAATAATTTCCATCTAAATCCCATTTTAAGGGACATGGAGCAGGTTCCTCCTAGACTAGAATAATCCTTCATTATCAGTCCAAGGATAACCTTCTGGTTCTGTACAGAGATGTTCAAATGCAGCTCCACCTATCCTGTCTTAAGGAGTTGAAGAAAATTCAGGAATGAAGTAAAGCAACAAAGTTTAACAAACAAGTTGAGAAATATAAACTATCCCAACATAAAATTAAGAATTTACACTTCCTGATCACGGTGGTGACATCTTCAGGTTCTCTACTGATAAAGAATTTATTTGCATTAAGTATTAACCATTTTAACAGAGATCATTCATTTTACTAGTAGAAACCTTCCTCACATGAAAATTAAAATAAAAGGCAGTGTTTATTTGCTTTTAGAATACATGTAATGATTACTTTTGCTCCTCCTCCACAGATCATAACATAATCAAGCAAAGTAAATAGCACAGCAATGGGTGGAGAGAATTACATCATCTCAAGGTCACTCTCCTGGAGGGCCACTATACCTAATTCGTGAAATAAATATTTGATCAGATCTTAACCCATATTTGGAGTTACTGCTTCTAACATTTTCCAGGATTTAAAGTAAAGCATCCAAAATACTGAAAAAGTGACTAGAAAAAATAATTTTACCTGTAAATTGTTTTCAGTGACTCTGTTCCACCAAACCATATTGATGGGTACTCCTGTTTTACACCTGTCAGCCAGACAGCCAATAGGGTTCTTTGTTTTTCTTGCTTTTGATCCCACCGGAACTATCCTCTCATCCAGCATCCCCAGTCGATACTTCCTGGGCTACAAAAAAGAAGGAGAGAAACCAGGCCACTCCTAACAACCCTCATCTAAAGCTACACTAAAATAGTTATTACACTGTGATATGATTTCTGGATTGGTGGAATAGGAAACAATTTGCAAGTAAAATTTATCTGAGACTGTTTCTTTTCAATCCTAACTACTTGGTTACAATAAACAATATTATAAAAAATAAACTTTAGGGAGTACTAATAATCTGCAAGCAAAAAAGTTCATTCACAAGTCAGCCACTGATATATGAAGATAATTCATGGAATTCTACAAAAAAGGAATTATTCAGAAAAATAAGTATTCTTAAATAGATACCTTCAATCACATCATAATAATGAACGCTTCCCTTGTGATTTCTATCAAACAAGAAATTAACATTGGCTTTTGTATTCTTTTTAAATTCAAATTTGCCAAGACTCATCTCCTGAAGAATTGCTTTCAGAAATCAAGTAGAACTGAGTAGCCAACTGCAGCAGAACTCAATGAGAGAAACAATTCTGCTCATGTTAATATTCAAAAGACTAACTTCAGCTACTGTCTTAAGTGATAACAGACAAGAAATACCATAATACATTCAAAATTGACTTAAAACTGAGAAAATAAAACATGCTTCAGGAAGGTACTTACACCTCAGATTGAGCAACATTTCTATCATGCTAGTAATGATCTCTTCTATCAAAACTACTTCTAAAGCATCATATAAACATTAAATTAAAAAAACATTGTAAATCTGTTACAGACTTTCAAATAAGTAACGTACAGAAGTTTTTCAGATTTCTCTACACTTTCCAACTTATGTGTGCCTACCCAGATAGTAGATATCACCAAATGAAGTATTTTGGCATCTAAGTATACTTAGAACAGGACTTTTTGTTTCAAACATATCAACAACTTGACCAAATCGCAGGGGTTGGTCTGTTTTAAGTTTGATGTGGGTTGGTTTTTATTACTGTAAACATGAAACTATCATCATGTGGATAAGTATGACTTTCTGAGTAATCTTAACTTACCTTTATTCAGATATCTACTTCATCTGGCATCTTAGAAATCTTAGCAATTTGCACGTTTACACACATTTTAAAAATTGTTCCTCAGAAAAGTATATATTATAATTATTTTTATATATATAATAATTGGAGAGGATTCCCCACTCACACACGAACAATTTGTAAAACATGAGACAAAACTACCATAAAATGGCTACCAAGCCAAAACCTAATCAGATTCCCTCCTCTACTTCCCTGAAAACATGAAAGAAAACTGAGTCACCAGTATCTTGTTCACCTAAAAGAAACAGCAAAAACAGCACAAACTAAAAACCACTTACAAAACACACAACAATAAAAAGCCTCATGGATACCAACATTGACTATGAACTATAAAGGTGATAGACTCAATTAAGATGAAGTTAACGAACAGGAATAACAATAAACAAGACTGAATTCTGTCATACAAATTAGAAATTAGATAAGTTGTGCAAGAGGCGGCACAAATATCTCCTACAGTTCACATACTGATTATGACAATCAAAATACTGGTTGTTTATCTGGAGAGTCGCTTAATTATTGGGCAACTTATCATCTTAGTAATTCAGAAGGACTACTAATATCATAAACTGCAAAGCTGTAAGGCCTTAGAAGTCAGACATACCAATAGTGTTGGACCTGAGGGCAGTGCTTAAAAACAGTATGTGTTTTCCTTAGCCTGGCTACTAGAAATAGTGATAATAGTTTAATAAAGAGTAACAGCTTCCCTGGCAGCTTCCCCAGCTCTCAGCACATGCTACCAAGTGCAACAGCAATCTGTCTCAGACTATTGGACTACAACCCAGAGTTCAAACACGTTCCAATTCATGAAGGGTTCTTCTAATCTTCCACAGCAATAATAAAAGGTAATCTACAAATATTTTGATGAGAACCAAAAGAGGAACTGAGCCAACAGGGAGGAGGTTATTTCTGTTACAATGGGATTCAGACTCCAGGCAAGAGAAATAAACTGTATTTTAGGCGCTATGTAGGACCATACTCGGGGCCAAGCGCAAGTAATGGTCAGTTCTTTAATAAAGAAATAGGGGATTACTAGTTTAGGATTTTATTGTTCAGACAGATGTTATTAGACAGAATATATAATACTAGCATTTGGAAATAAATTTCAGTCTATTTGCGCCAAACTATTTCTAAATTACAATACAAAATGAGAGATTCAACAGAAAGTAAAGATCAAATAGATGGAACCACTTGAGTAAGCCTGTAAGCTTTGCTACAACCCTGCCCTCTACATAGAGCATCAACTAAAGCAACAAGAGACAGAACAGGGCATCTTGAAACAAGCAAGAACTCACCAACCACTGATCACCTGTGAACTAAATTAGTTTCTACCTAAAACACAGACGCATGACAATCTGGATAAACAAACCCAGCTTCCTGATATGGGGACAACTTCTCTTGGATGATTAGAAACACAATTGCATTTCT
Source organism: Coccyzus lansbergi (assembly GCA_033558105.1). Lineage (NCBI taxonomy): Eukaryota > Metazoa > Chordata > Aves > Cuculiformes > Coccyzidae > Coccyzus > Coccyzus lansbergi. The sequence goes on from JAUMJK010000151.1 coordinate 4,521,795, forward strand.
GCCTTTGTTAGAGTCCTCCTGGGAGGTAAAAAAATCATTCAGCCATACAGATTAAGGGATGGTTCAACACAATTATTTATAAAGGGAAAAGATAAGGTTAAACTAAAATTATTAAAATGAAATCTAAGAGAAAGAAAAAATCAACAAAACCAAATTATTCTAAAGTATTACTGGAAGAGTTCAGTTACTTCTGGGCAAAGAAGTGTGAAGCAGTAATAATTACTGGCTGCAAATGTTTACATGAGGCAGGGAACAGCTAAGAACCTTTAATTGTTAGCAACAGCTTGACTCCCCAGGGTAAGAAGGGTAAGCATTTTCAACCACAGCTAGTAATTATACACCTTGTCCTGTAGAACCAAGCTGCTGTCAACAATTAATGATAGGAAACTAACTGGTTGGCATGGTTAGTGAGAAGGCGTTACATTAGGAAAGAAACTTATAAAGTCTGAAAGACAGTACACTTGAACAAAAGAAATCCACTCTAAACCCAAAAATATCCTTCCTGAGTAGCATCTTCATATCAGAACACTACTACAGATGAGTAACTTAATTAGCCCATGCTAGAAAACATTCCTCAACTCAGCTTAATTATTTGCTTCCCATTCATTCAACAAGAAGTTTGGGGACACGTTTAGCAGGTCTATTTTCTTCCTGCTATTTGTTATGACTGTCTTTGCCCCCAGCTCCTCCTCTTTCATGCACAGTGGGCAATGCCACACACTTCCTATTTGCAGTTCAGGGCTGGACTGGTGTAAGAGGTTCAAAGGCTGGCCTAGAGGAATCAGTCTAAACAAGAAAAGATTTAAAGATTTAAACTATGAAAGACTCCTCCTGTCTAAAACTTCAAGTTCAGATAAACTGGAAAAAAAAAAAAAATCAAACTACACAATTCAGAAGTTTTCTTCCACTGAAGATCTCCCGTTGCATTTTCTCAGGATCACTTGTGCCCGGAATTACGTTTCTTCCTTAAAAGGCACTTACCTCTAGTTGACTTTGAATTTTATATTTACAAGACATTTTCTGTACTAAAAACTGCATAATGAAGTTATGCTGTTTGTTTGGGTCTTTCCGTTTTGTTTTTTTTAAAAAAAATTCCACTGCTAACGGAGCACACAGTGAGCAAACTGCAGGTTTAAGGTTTAAAGGTCTTGCTTCTAATAGGCCAGATGTTTTTATATTACTTATTAAAAAGAGTGGAAAAATTATGTAGAGTTAAGAATCAGAAATGTGTAAGAGGACTAAGCATATGTTTTCTAGCTGCTTTAAATATTTGTATAGTACCTTCAACAAATATGTGCACAAGTTTAAAAAAATCTACTGTTTACTGCAAATCATTCTTAAGGACTATATACAGCTTGGCACAGAAAGAATCTAATAAAGCTTGTAAATACAAGCAAAAATATCTCATACATTATATGTTACATTTGTAGTTAACTGCTTCAGATTGTAAGCTGTACCTGATAAAGTCACCTACGCGGCTAACTGAAAAGTTATGCTTTAAAGATGGGGAGTGAGGATGGCATTTAAAGTTTTAGATTTTTGTAGGTCATAAAAATCTATCTGACCTCCTTAGATACAATATCGAAACAAGTAAAGGTCTTTATAATACAATTCTACAGCACATGCTGCACAACATAGTCATTTTATTCCGCTCTTTTCCTTCAAATACATGACAGAATGAGGCCACAAAAATAAGACAACTCATCAATGTAAACATGTTACATGATTCTAAAAGGAAGAGCTTTAGTAATTCAGTTTCTGACAACACAATGATCACTAATCCATACACAAAAATGAATGCAAAAAATACATTTTCTAATCTCAAACTCAAAAATGAAAAATACTATGCAGTATTACCAAGACAGTAAAAGCACACAACTATGGAACAATTCCAAGAACTAGCTGTCAGCCTCCCCCCCAAAAAAAAAATGTAAAATAGATTAGATGATATCATACCCTTAAAACACATTCTAGGCCAAAGTAAACATATTACCTACAAATACTTACTATTTTTCTCTAGTCTGCCTTTCTATATTCCCACAACAACATTTTTTGCATCATTTATAAACCATAATGTTTTAGTATTACAGTAGGGGTGTATCTATAAATCCAGAAGGAAAAATTCAGATTTGAAACACAAGTATAGCCCAGGTACATTATGAAGTCTCCGCAGACATTATTATTCTTTTCACAACAGTGACATGATGAGATGTCAGGCAATGACCCCTCAAACTTCTCAAAACACGATTCATGCTTCTGAGATGGTATTCAGGAGGCTATGAAACACTAAACAGTTATCTTGGCACACCTTCACTAAAGGCAAATACACCAAGACCAAACTGCACACGTGGCCTTCCAGTGAACACCACTGAACAACGTATCAGAGGTGTCAAGACAGAGCTGGAGACGGGAAGCTGCAGAGAAATTTAGCTTCCTGAACAGGTAACAAAACTAGATGGAGGACAGGACACTCAAAAATATCCTAGCAATAGTTTAAGTTTCAAGAATTTGATGTCCACAGGACCTGAAGTTAGCTTTATTTTTTGGGAGGTTGTTTTGAACATGAGGAGAAACTCTCCTTGCACTCATTAAAAAGCTTGCATTTTGGCAGGTCAGTCTTGCGTGCAAGTTTTCTGTTTCATAATTATGCACATTTGCACATTTATCACTGTTGATAAAAGTATGTTAAGTCCAGTCTCATTTGCCATGTATCTCCATAAAGAGGACCATATAGCAGTACCCTGCTCACTTCAGTCCAAATAATTTTTCCTATTCTCTCCTTTCTAATCTCATTTAGAGTCTTTTGGTCCCCATTTTCAGTCACCTAACAGCAAAGGAAGGCCCTCTGAAAAAGAGATTTCTTCAAAATATATAAAAAACAGCATTAAAATTGTATCAAAAGATGTTCGCTACAGCAGATGGTTCACTCCTTACAGCCCGTGGACTAACAGTCTTTTTCACCTTATTGTCCCTTCACTAAGAGTGACTGAACAACTGAAAAAAATGAAATGGACATAAATCAATGTTGGGAACTTGTCAGAAGAGTTCACTTTCATGAGGATTGAAGGTATAAAAAAAAAAAAAAGAGTAAAATGTAAAAACAATCCTTTTCACTACCCTGTAAGGCTGACCAGTGACAAATAGAGGAACCCTTTAGCTTGGATTGGTGGTAACAGTCTCAGAACAAATTTAAACAAGAGTTTCAACACAGACGGGGGTTTTTAGTACATTAAGTTGTCATTCCCTTGGTAGCAGATTCTGATAAGTTATATTGCACATGTTTTTATGAACTATTTACTTGTACCACCAAAATGAATGCTGGTTTTCCAGCCAGATCATTTCAGGGTTTAGAGGAGCATTTTACTGGATAACGGTTAAATCTAATTTAGGAAAAACACTAAGTTCAGCTTCAGAATGCCACCACGTTTTTAACAAGCATATCAAGTATTTGAAGAAAAAAATAAGTGCGACATCATTACTCTCAGGAAAGCGGGTTAGTCTATCACTAACTCTAGCTTTTGTTCCATGCTTCACAAATCCTCTTTGTGAATTGTAGATGAATACTTACCTGAAAATCTCTTATAGGAAATTCACTTTAAGGTGCTTGTCTTACTGCATGTGGAGTTACAACAACCGGACAGTAAATCCAGAAGGTTTTACAGTTGACAGAACCTCCACCAAGGCTCCATCTACAGAAATACTTAGCTCCTTTCATTTCACTTTAAGTAGCCTATAAAAATGTCTTTAAATAGTAATCTTAGCTTTCTTGAAATCTAAAGCTGAAATGCAGTTTAATACTTTCTAAACAGAGAAAATAACCTTAAGAATGTTCATTTTAAAAAAATCCCAAAGACTATGTTTACTTTTTAAACTAGAACATGTTTAAACATCAAAATAATCATAAGCAACTTGAATAGTTCAGTCACATTAACTAGTTTCAAAAATGCTTTCTAACTAAAAGCAAGGATAATCAGAATTACAATCATCAAGATTTATCTTTAAAATTTTATTGATATCAAATATTTATATTTATATGGCTTGCCCACTGCTAAAGGGTTGCCAGGATAACTTGATCAGCAATATCCAGACACAATAAAGATTAATAACTTCCTTGCTTAAGACAGTCACATATTACAGGATTTTACAAAAACTATCTGCATAGTTGCAAACAACTTAAGAGTTACAAACATCTGAAATATCACAATTCCGATTTATAAATTAGAAGTCCTTTATTCACTTACCAAGACTGTATTATATCTGTCCTCCAAGTCACTGATAAACGAAGGAAATGCTGGTTTTGCCAGCTAGTTCAGAACAAACAAAAATTTAGCCCTCAGCTCTTAGTAAGATAGGGAAATTTCAAATACTAGATGTTGTAAACTTCTACATTTAAGTTAGTCATCAAGGCTCCCTTTACAGTCAATGTAAAGAAAGACAGACTTCTAGAAGTGCGTGCATCTTGTGTTACAGAAGTCATCAAGCACTGACCTCATAAATCACATTGATTAAGTTCTAAATAAACCCCAGTCACTGCAGCAGTCAAGTCACACAAATTTTTGTATATTTGGCACTTGACCATTTAGTAATTTTGAGGAAATCAATGCAATTTCAATACTGTACTCAAAAAAACACTAAAAACATTAGCAACGTACATCCACAACAATTTGCAATGTATTGTCTGGTAATAAAAGTCAGCCACAAAAGTGCGATTCATCTAGCCTTTTCCAATATACTTTTCTCCATGTGAGCTGAATGTTCCTTTAAGCTGCTCATCTCTTTCCTCTGACTACAGAGGGAGCCTCGACACCTAGAATTTAGGCAGCTCTAGTAATATTAGATGAAAACTTCCCCATTACTAGTGTTTAACATTCTTTTATACAAGCATACATTAAAAAACAGCACTCATAATAAACAGTACATTATTAATATGCAAAACAAAACAAACTTCTTTCAATTAATGCCAGTTATGTCTGAGATGTTAATTGGAAAATATCCAAGTCAATCAGTTACACAGAAAAATCTCTTGATACTATTTTTAGCAGCAAGTGGCTTAATTTGCTGGGTATTTTCTTGATGAAAAAGGGGATCAAATCCAAAAAGACTCAACATTAGCATTTAAGCTTTGAGTTATTTGTGTTTTACACTCAAACACTAATCAGTTTGCTTCCATGTTCTACTGTTTTAATGAACCTGAAGTAATTTTTAATATCTGAGAAAGTGGTCCCTCTGGTAATACTTCTGTGTGATAGTGCATATTCCTTGTGTATGTTGTTTATATACATAAGCACACATTTAGCTTGCAAACACTACATGTGTGTGTAAATGGGAGAAACATATGCTTATTTTATGCTTATTTTCATTTTAACTATCCTCAGTAAGTGGATAAACAATACATTTACAGTTGTTTACATCCAACTTCCAGTGCATGACACTGGCTCTACAGAAAAAGGCAGTTCACAGATTCCATGCAGTTTGGATGCGTCACAATATTAGGAATTTAACATAATTATAGACAACAGAATTTCATTTCAAGGAATATTAGAAAATGGGCCAATTACGGTAATTATCTTTAAGCCAAATCTTCACCTGCTAGAATGATTCAGAGCTTCTAATTGCCAACACACAAATGAAGTCACAAACACGCTGATGTCACATGCTTTGAAGACAATGCATTACTGACTACAGAAAAGTTCAGAATCATGTGGTTAATAAGTTTAATAAAACACAAAAGTCAGTGAAAGTAAATCCGATAAAGTAATCTTATCCCAACCAGTTATTAGCAACAGTTGACAAAAATGAAAAGGAACTCTGGTGTAATGTGACTTCTGTCTCTTATTCCAGCCACTGTGTGTGTAAGTGTATAACAGTTAAACAGCCTAATTTGTGTTGGCACACACCGAAAGCATTTGAAGATGCTTTCTAGCCCTCAGCACAAGAAAGATTTCTCGATACAGATTAGCAAGGGGAGAGCAATCCCAAACCCTAGCTTCCCAATAATATTACAGAGCGTCTTTCAATTTGAATGCATTTAAAACTAAGAATTACTTTCACATCATGTATAAATAAATGTGGGAGTTATTCTTAAAGTATTCAGAACTTATTGCCATGAAGGCTTGGAGGTGGCTTGTCTTGTACTTCAGTAGAGTCAGTCATTTTATTTTTTTTTAATTCAAAGGGTTATGCCTCCAGTTTCAGATTGAAAGCACTCTTAAAAACTTGAGTTTACAAGGCCTTAGAATATATTTCATAGTAGCAGAAACAGTCTGATTTTGTGTAGCAAAACCAAAGCATTTAGATCTTATATTAGCAGCAACATAATAAAATATATCTAGTAATATTATAAGAATCATCCTTATTTCACCTAGCACTTCAAGTTATTCCAGATCTTCTGTCAACTCACATTCAAATATCCTACTTAAGATATTATTGCTGCATACCTTCCTCCTTTGAGATACACTGAGGGCAGCAAAGTCATTAAACAAGGATGAATTTGGTGAAGTTAGCGGATCTGCAGAAAGAATGTAGAACAATGTGTTATATATCCCTAACACTGAAAAGAAATTTTACATTTTTTAACATCTCTGTATGGAAAAAAGCCCTTTGACAAAACTAAGTTTAGTAAGCACACTGCTAAAAAGCATTGCATTTAACACTCTGGGTAACTGCTCAATTTAAATGGAACTCATTAGCAGAGATTAAATATTGTCAACAGCAATTAAACTTTCTAATGTCCACCTATTTGTCCCTACGCATCCCTTCCAGAGTTGAAGCAACAAAAATTGAATACCAATCACAGATGCAACTCAAAAAAAAGTGTGAGTTGTCAAACTACCAGATGACTGTCAGCTGTAAACATCAATGTTTTGATAAAGCGCTTTCCTCAACATTAATCAATACACTTTAAAGGTGTAATTCTGCAAGTGAAGTACAACTCAGGGTGAGTTTCTAAAAGTCAGCCTGGTTTCTCTCCTTCATATGCACCACCATCACTCTCTGGCCTGTCACAGTTGAACTCTGACTGCATTTAAAATTGGAGACTTCCACTGCCTTGAACAGCTAATTGTTCAGTGAGACAAAAGAAGTAGAATTAAACACAAAACTTACTAGGAATGAACCAGAAGGAAGAAAAACAAAATGCAACCAACCATAACACAACATACCAAGATATTTCAACTTTCAAACAAGCTAATTCTACAGTAGTTACTATCATATTTAAAAAAAAATATAATCCTAGTAAGTAGACTAGTTGCACAGTAATACATGCAATGGATTTCTAGAACACCATTTACACAGCAATTTTAAGAGACATTTTAAAAGCGTGTCCTTGTTAAAAGGGAGTAGTATTCTCTTCTTTAAAGAGGTTAGCTTGACTGCTATAGATGAAATAGTCTGCAGTGCCTATTACAATATGGAACACAATTCTGAAGTGCTTTACCAAAGTTCAATATATCTGCCACAGAAATTTGGGGAGTATGTTGGTCTGCACTAAGGAGACACTTCAGCTGACTGAAAACCATGTTCCAAATAACAAGGGGAAAAAAAGAGGAGGAGAAATACTGCTTACTAAGTTTTGAGTTTTGATCTGTATCTATTACAAATCATCAGTCACAAAAACTTCACAGCCTAAACTTGAGAATAAAAACTTGTACATTCATTCTACATATAACTAACTTGAAAAGCACAATAAAAGGGGACACTACAGTGGAGCAACATAAATGTTTATTTTTGAGTTATCAATGCTTAACAGAGGATATTCAAGCTATCATTTCACTCAAAGCCACAAGACCAATAACGATTTACATATGTGCACACACTCCCCACACTGAAGCAAAGAGAACACTGAAAATTTGCATTCAGTAGCACTTCAGCTTTAGATTACAAGTAATTACACAATACGTTAGAGTTAAAAATAAAGTACTACTAGATTTCAAATCAAATCAGAGGAGAAAATAAAACTCCCTTAAGTCTCAGTTTTACTAAAGTGAACCTTTTACATTTCCAAGCATACCTTTAAACATATTACTTTAGAAGTACTTACCGTGGCCTGCGTACTGCTTGGCACTGTCATTGAGAAGGCTAGGGGAGCTGCTGCTATTTGTCATCCTCTGCAAAAAATAAAAGACAAAACTGTACATGTAAAAAAAGGTGCAGAAGACTAAGTGTCACTAGGCATGACATTTGGTCTCTTAAAACTTTCTATACAACCTGTGCCCATCCCTCCTTTAATTTATACTTCAAGCAGACAGTGGTTTGTAGTTGACAAAAAACATTTAGTAAAATTTTGCAGGAGAGCAACACAAACCAGAACAATTGTATATATAAGACAAAACACTATCTTCAATAATTTCTTCTAGCTTGGAAGGGTCTACGCAAACCTATGGTTCGCTTCCTGTACCACCAAAGTGTTAGATAAGCCAATTATTTATGTCCTTTAAACATTCTTTAACTCTCCTGAAACAACTCCTTCCTTTAATACATCCTGTCAGCCCAACATTAAACTTTTCCAACAAAAGAATACTCAAATTAGTATAGCATTTAATAGATTCTCCTTAAAAAAAAAGAATCTTTTGAGAACTTTTCAGTAAAATTCTGCAATTCCTGTAAGCCAGCAGGACATCTGAAACCCACTCAATCCCTTCTAGGTTCCACCTGCTTCTTCTACATTCCTCTAGAGATATGAGCTAGCAATAAGCTGGACTAAGTGAGGCAGTGCTGCTCTAAGAACTACTGCTGCTTTGATACAGAAGTTGAAGTCTCTCTCCTTACTCCTGCTATTTTCTTTGACCGCTTTTTTCCCCATCTCCCAGCAGGGAGGAAAACCATGAGAGGAAAAGCAAGGCAATGTCAGGAACACTCCATCACTAAGTGAGGCTACAATTTATTTGTTAAAACATGCCCTGGTATGCTTTTGTCCCACATTAACCAGGACTCTCCCAGCCAGTTTCCAGGTACTATTTAGCAGTGAAAAGATTTGAGATTCCAAATGGACAGTTTGCATGCAGCCTCTACTTAACAGGGTGAGTGTACACCAGCACAAACATGCCATTTTGTGCCAGCTGGACATAAGCACCAAGGAAAGCTTCAAGGCATGTTTAATTCAGTAATCTAGACACAGACTAAAACTCAAAACTGGTCAATGGAGTTGTTTCTGTGCTTACATTTTTCCACTGGCAATCTCGACACTGGTGGCAGAGAGTAAGAAGTCTACTATATTATACTTCAATGTCATTTCATCCAATTCTTGGCCAGGAGTAAAACTAGTAAGAACAGAGGAGAACCAACAGAATCTGGAGTGTTACCCATTATGGCAGCACTGTAAACTCCCTGCAATTCAAGTTTCTCAGCATTTGCAGTTCCTGTACCACCACTAACTTCACCAGAAGCCGCAGTTTCTAGAAGAATAGACTGTATAAAGCAGTTTATATGTGGAAAGCAAGCTGCAAACAAATAAAGAAATAAAATAGTCTGTACTACTAGAAAAGCAACTTGGATAAGATTTTGGTAAAATTTAGTACTTCAACAGGTATCTTCAAATATTACCCCTTCAACAACATGCTCAGTCTCTCAGTGCTTTATTTCCCTGTGTGTTATTTACATAATCTGTGCTCCACTGCTATAGCAAGCTTTCTCAATCATTCAGGTTTCTCTGGCACAACTCTTCATCCAGTACAAGCTCGTAGCACTATATGACATCGACCTATAGCCCATGCATATATCCTAGAACAATACGTGGAATATATGTACACATGTAAATATTATGTAAATCTTCAGCTTTTTAAAGACTTGAACTGAACTGTTTGCCACATGCTCTTTCCTTCTTTTGGTGCCAAGTGCCTCATGTGCCCAAACATACTGAACTGGCACAATGTAACTCTCACTAAAACCTTAGCGAGACAATTATTATGAAACAATTATTTCTTAGCATAAAAGGGATGGCTCTCAGGAAACAAAGTTTACTTATTCCTGCAACACAAGGGTACCCACACTAAGTTAAGAATTTTTCCCAAGTTCAGGGATGCTCAACCCTCTGCTCACCATCATCAAAATAAAAACATGAATACATCAAACAAATTCAGGATTATAGTAGCTCGACTATGTATACATCATATTCCCTTCCTAAACAATGGAAAGAATTTAAATACTTTTCCGTAAATTTTATGCATCTTTTCTTGACATCTGATCCATCCACATTGATCTTTATAAGAGGAAGTGGTTTAGAAATACATCTCCGAAATCTCTCAGAACTGCGCAAGATTTGTCCAGGTGTACATAAAAATAGTATTGATGTATATTTATAATACTCAGATTTTCATAATAATTTTAATGTAAAAGGTAAATGGTCTGTTGGAACAGAGAAAAACATGACATTGAGAATTAAGCTGGTACCGAAAATGCCTACACATATGGCTTAAACTTAGAACCAAGCATTCTGTGCCATCATGTGCTGGTCTGGGCTGGCACAGGGTTCATTTTCTTCACAGTAGCTCATATGGGGCCATGTTCTGGGCTTGTTCTAAAACCAGCGTTGGTAACACAGGGATGCTTTAGCTATTGCTGAACAGCTCTTACACAGAATCAAGGCCCTTTCTGCTCCTCACATCACCCCACCAGCAAGCAGGCTAGAGTGCACAAAAAGTTGAGAGGGGACACAGCCAGGTCAGCTGACTCCAACTGGCCAAAGAGATATTCCGCACTACATGACATCATGCTCAGCAATAAAACTAGGGAGAAGGAAGAGAAGGATGTTCACAGTGATGGTGTTTGTCCTCCCAAGTAACCGTTACACATGACTGAGCCCTGCTTTCCTGGAGGTGGCTGAACATCTGCCTGCCAATGTCAAACAGTGCAGGAATTCCTTGTTTTGCCACGCTTGCACACACAGCTTTTGTTTTTCCTATTAAAATGCCTTTATCTCAACCCGTGAATTGTCTCACTTTTACTCTTCTGATCTTCTCCCCTCTGCCACTGGGAGCTGAACTGACTGAGCTGCTGGCCAGGATTAAACCACAACACATCATTATTCTACTTTTTCAAGTACAAGAGCTGAACATTCTATCAACAAGCTTGCAGTGTGAACAGGTGACTGCAATGATGAAAATCACTGCTGATGTGATCACTAAAAACAGTGCACACGAAGGGAGACAACAGATTGCAACAGAACACACTGTTTAGGATACTGACTACACAGAGCAAACAAAGCCTATGACCATCAATTGTGCCTTTTACAAAGTCAAGGCTCGTTCAAGGTGCAAACACAGTTTGTATGAACCAAGATTCCAAGAAATCAAAGCTTCCCTCACTGATCTTGAGCAGCTCTTGCTTTAACAATTGTTTGTAAACTGTAGTTTGAATGGAGTTAAAAACCTCCACTTCACCCCTCACTTACATGATTTTTTTTATTTTTGCTCTCTTTTATTAAATATGCACAAGCTTCTTACCTTGTTATTCATAGAAGTCCCATATGTATCAAGTAAAGGATTTTTAAACTGTTTTAATATTAAGATTTCTACCACACCCAAAAGCACTTAGTCTTAATGAAAGTTATTCCTGTATCTGATTTTCATCAAGTCAGGCTGAAAATGTCTCAAAAGAAAAACTAAGAAAGGAAACCCAGGTAATACTTGTTATTTATGTTTTCTGGAAGGCATTTTTGATTTTAAATAACACTTCTCAGTCTCTTCTAATGATGTTCAACTACTTTTTATACAAATTCAATTTCAAGAAGAATGCAATCACAATAGCCTCAGGCCCAAAAGATGAAAGCTCCAGAAAGGTAAGAGCAACCATTAAGAGAAGAAAATGATTCCTATTAAGCCTGCCAGGCAAGGCAAGCACGCCCATGTGAGACCTTCAGACTTCTTTAGTACGTCATGACTTTCACCACATGGAAGCTAATATAGAAAGACAACTTTGCCATAACCAAGCATCACACCAATGTCCCTCAGTTCCATACAAACTTTTCTTTGCCTGCCTACTGCTATGATTTATTGAGGTTCTTCTAGCACTAGTTAAAATTCAACTTGGTTGATTGGCATACATCCTGTTCCTCTCCCTTTGAAGGAATTAAAAAGTTGTTTCTGTTCACATTTCAAAAGAAAGCTATGGCTGAACAAAACTATCACATTCATCCCTCTCCAAGCACTTAACTGGAGGCTTCAGCTTAAAGTTCTTCTGCTGTTGAACCTTTTGCCAGTAATAAACTACAGATTCTTTAATTTCACATGAAAAACGAGGAATAAACTTGTTCAGAATACTGTGTTAATAGCTGAATATTCAAGCAATTAAGTTACAGGAGGGGAATAAGCTTGTTCAGAAGATTTTATTCTTTCTTCTGAGCACCAGGATTAATTAAAGTAACTCATCTTCTTTTCAGGAATAGACTGTGTCCATTGCATGCTAATGTTTCCTTCTCAGAACCACTGCAAGTTAAGGGCTTTTTTTTTTTAAAAAAGTATTAATTTCACACAGACTTCAAGATAACAGTGACAGAAGATCAACAGCATCCCCCTAAAAAATAATATCCATATTAGGCTGCTATTTTAATAATAGTTTTGAGGAACAGGCACTTTTCAGACTCTCAGAGGCGGTAAGGTAGGGATGTCTGAAGACCAACTGGTCCAGCCCTTCTCCTCCAGCAGGGTCACACACAAAGCTGGTTGCGCAGGGTCACACCCAGATAACCTTTGAGTATCTTCAACAACAGAGACTCCACCACTTCCCTGGGCAACCTCTACCAGTGTTCAATGACTCTCATAGTGGAAGGAAACCTTCCATGTGTCAGTCTATGCCACTGTCTCTGTTCCCGTCACTGGGCACCACTAAAGAGTGGTGACCATCATCTTTGCACCCTCTCTTCAGGTATTTATGTACATTGATGAGATTCACCAAGCTGCCTCTTCTCCAGACTGATCAGCCCCAGTTCTCTCAGCCTTTCCTAACTGGAGAGATGCTTCAGTCCCCTCATCTTCATGGTCCTTCACTGGACTCTCCCCTATATGCCCACGTCTCATATAACGTGAAGCACAGCACCGCAGATGTCACTTCAGTAGTGTTGAGCAGAGCGGAAGGATCACATCCCCTGACCTGCCAGCAATGCTTTACCTAACACAGCTCACACCACCATCATCATTTCGGTATTTTATTGGTGTAGTATGCTAGAAAGAGAAGTTTTACCAGAAATATTCCCATCTTCTGAAAGTATACAAACACCTCGTCTCCACCCTTCAACATTCAGTAGCAAACCCCCAAATTATAGCTGCACTTAAGATGTTTTGCTTTCATCTCCCTCTGCTTAAGTATATAGCTACAAAATTCTCATCAAGATAGAGTACGCAGCTTTGCTGCCTGCAATTAGATTTAATTTTACATAGCTTGTTACTTATCTTGCAAGGGTTTTTGCTCTCCTCTCTACCATTTCTTTTCACCAAAATACATGAGATGGCATTTGTTCTCTCTGCCTCCATACTCCCCACTCTAAGCCTGAGAAAATAAGCACTTTTTTCAGGTTTATTCCCATGCTAAGTATATTGTCTCAATATATTTTGTAGTATGCCACAAGCTATACATGTCATCTTCATACTTTTCCATGGGAATTATACCTCAGCATTTGTAGAATGTTAATTGGACTACAGAAGAAGTTATACTGCAGAAGTATGAGACTGCCACAATTTAACAAGTCATTGTTGTCAGATCCTGTGACCTACAAAGGGTGATACCTTTTGCTTTCCTTTCTAAACAATCCAAAACTTGTCCTCAATGAGGTATTTGGCATCATCTGCCGCATGTCCCATTCACAACTGTTTGAACTTAAGCAACTGGATTTCTACAGAAAGCATTATGTAAACAACTGAGTAACTTTATATTTAAAATAGCATGCCTGTAGCTCCACTCAGTTCTCAACAATTACAAATTCAAGACATTTACAAGCTTCTGTGCTATAAGGAGAGTTTTATTACTCAACTCTTGGCAGATGTAGCAAAGGGAACAAAGGTCTTTGTGTTTATTCAGCTGCAAGGGTTTGAAGTGAGCATGGTCTCTACTTTTCAGGCTTTAGAAGAACACTTAGTATACCAACATTAGCAGAGTGAAAGAAAGCAAGACCAATCCTTCTCCACTGCTCTACCTTGCCAACTCTAATACTGAGGATTGTTAGGTCCTTTTTATTTTTAGAGTGACTAACTGAAAAGTTATGATTCTTAACTTTGTACATAACATTCAGTCCAATGGAAGCCAGGTAGTTATAAATCTCATCAAAACAAGAGAAACTGGATTTCTCTGAAGTAACACAGATGAAGACATCTTCTGTTTTATACTCTTATGACCAAATTGCTCAATTCTAATACAACATTGAAAGTTTTAATATCAACAAACTCTTCTGTCTCATTCTGCCATAACACTCTTTTAACATCCAAACATAATACAGCTAAAGCTCCTTCCTGCACCACCTGTATCTCTGATCAAGCCATGAGTTAGTCAAGAGGCAGCACTAATGCCAGAGGAACACAGACAGCAACCAACCAAGCGGTGCACACAGAATGACTGAGCTAGCAGCCAAGCATCAGAGGCATCCCAGTCAGCCAGTTCCTGCCTCCTCACTGCTGAGAAAGCCAAAGGCAATGAGCTGCTCCCTGAACCACACCTCTGACTGTCTCTTGGCAGCTGCTGCTACACCAACAGGAAAAAGAACAGCTTCAGGGACAGCATGCAGCCTGTGGCCCATGTGTTGTGCAAGGCTGCTCTGTTACTAGTTAGAAAAGGGGAAAACAGAAAATATGTGCTTTGATAAGCTGAAAGCCAGTACCATTAATATAGTATATGAAAGCACATGCAGATTCAGGGAAGAACAGATACATGAAAGAAAACTGTATTAGAGAGAAATGCAAACCAATGAGGACAGAAAGCTATTAATCAATAGGAAAACAGTTAGCGATTACAGAAGAGGCCAAGGCAGAGTAATGAACAACTTGTTATCAGCAAGAACCTTTGAGGTAGGAGTGGAAGGATGAGGTAAAGAGGTATTTTTCAGAAAGAAAAAATTGACAGCCATGATCACTTAAAAAAAACCTGCCTCTTCCAAACTATACCGAAGATTTTTTTACTGTATTTTCCACTGCAAACTGAATATAGTCATTGGGTCTTTATCACTAATCTAAACCGAGTGAAATACAACTGAATCTCAGACAGAAATATCTGTTCTCCAGAAATGTTGACCACTGAACACCTCCATTCTTGATGATCAAAGAACATCCCCTCCCCAAATCATTATACAATCCACTTTAATTTTCCTTCACTTTACTGCTTACTTAACGTTGTAACACAGATTATGCACGGCACACAAAAATATGATTGCAAAATCTGCACACAGTTTTGCTTGCGGCAATTTGGCTCCATGGCCTATGCATTATGATAACCCCAATGTACACAGTAGCATACTCTTTTCAAACCTCAGTTTCATCTACTGCACATGACAAACACTTTCTTGAGATTAAGTAAGAATAGTCAAGATGACTTGTCTGTTGAATCCCTGACAATAATGGAATCATAGAATCATAGAATAACCAGGCTGAAAGAGACCCACCAGATCATCAAGTCCAACTATTCCTATCAAACACTAAACCAAGTCCCTCAAGACCTCATCTACCCGTGCCTTAAACACCTCCAGGGAAGGGGAATCAACCACCTCCCTGGGCAGCCCATTCCAATACCCAATGACCCTCTGCGTGAAAAACTTCCTCCTAATCTCTAGCCTAAACCTTCCCTGGCCGAGATTGAGGCCATTCCCTCTTGTCCTGTCCCCTGGCACTTGGGAGAAGAGGCCAGCTCCCTCCTCTCCACAACCTCCTTTCAGGTAGTTGTAGAGAGTAATGAGGTCTCCCCTCAGCTTCCTCTTCTCCAGGCTAAACAACCCCAGCTCTCTGAGCCACTCCTCATAAGGCCTGTTCTCCAGCCCCTTCACCAGCCTCATCGCTCTTCTCTGGACTTGCTCCAGAGCCTCAACATCCTTCTTGTGGTGAGGGGCCCAGAACTGGGCACAATATTCAAGGAGTGGCCTCACCAGTGCAAAGTACAGAGGGAGAATCACCTGCCTGGACCCGCTGGTCACACCATTTCTGATACAAGCCACAATGCCATTGGCCTTCTTGGCCACCTAGGCACACTGCTGACTCGGCTGTCGACCAACACCCCCAGGTCCCTCTCCTCCAGGCAGCTTTCTAGACAGATTTCTCCCAGTCTGTAGCTCTGCATAGGGTTCTTGTGCCTCAAGTGAAGGACCTGGCTCTTGGCCGTGTTAAACCTCATGCCATTGGACTCTGCCCAGCAGTCCAGCCTGTTTAGGTCCCTTTGCAGAGACTCCCTACACTCCTGCAGATCCACACTTCCACCCAGTTTAGTGTTGTCTGCAAACTTGCTAAGGGTACACTCAATGCCTTCATCCAGGTCATTGATGAAGAGGCTGGACTCAGCACTGAGCCCTGGGGAACCCCACTTGTAACTGGCCTCCAACTGGACTTAACACCATTTACCACCACTCTCTGGGCCCAGACATCCAACCAGTTTTCCACCCAGGACAATGTGTGCCTGTCCAGGCCAGAGGCTGACAGTTTGCATAACAGAATGCTGTAAGAAACTGTGTCAAAGGCTTTACTGAAGTCCAGGAAGACCGCATCCACAGCCTTTCCCTCATCCAGCAGCCGAGTCACTTTGTCATAGGAGGCCATCAGGTTAGTTTGGCAAGACCTGCCTTTTGTGAACCCGTGTCGAGTGGGCCTGATCACCTGGCTCTCTTGTACGTGCTTCATGATAGCACTCAAGATCACCTGTTCCATGACTTTCCCTGGCACTGAGATCAGACTAACAGGCCTGTAGTTCCCTGGATCCTCCCTGTGACCCTTCTTGTAGATGGGCACAACATCAGCCAGCCTCCAGTCCAGTAGAACTTCCCCAGTCTTCCAGGAACGTTGGAAGATGATGGAAAGATGCTTGGCCAGCACATCTGCCAGCTCCTTCAATACCCTTGGGTGAATCCCATCCAGCCCCATAAACTTGTGGTGTCTAGTTGGGCAAGCAAGGCTCTGAGCACCTCCTCTTGGATCACAGGAGCCTCATTGTGCTCCTCTAGCTCCGGGGTTTGTACACATCTTCTCATCACCACAATCCATCTCAATGGTGTCCAAGGCCTCCCTTACAAAGAGGGCTACCTCGCCTTCTCTCCTACCCTTCCTATCACCTGAAGAGTTTGTACCCCACCATACCTGTACTCCAGTTATATGAGTCATTCCACCACATTTCTGTGATGGCAACAACATCATAGGCTCCTTGCCCTACGACAGCTTCCAGCTCTTCCTTCTTGTTACCCATGCTGCATGCATTGTGTAAATGCACTTCACCTGAGCTGCTGAGCCTTCAGCCCTCTTAGAGGCAACAGTGTTTGTTCCCAATTGCCTGGTAACTGGAATAGCTAGCACCAGAGTGCCCATATCTCCTTTACCACTCCCAGGTGCATTCTCCCCCACTTTGTGTGGTGATGTACTGGTGGTCCTCTCCAGCACACCCTCTCTGAATCACTAGTGCCCCACGTCCAGGTTCGCTCCTATCTAGCCTAGTCTCAACCCCCTCCCCCTTCACACCTAGTTTAAAGCTTATGTTGGAAGGTTTCTCATGAATGAAGCATGGACTGCAGAAAGATTATCCCCCAGTAAAGAAAATTAGCATTAACGAGAAGAAATTGTCTCTATCACTATCTCTGCTATATTTGGGCCAGTCAAGCAACAGGAACCAAGCTTTCTACAGGTGGTCCTGTGACAGTGTGCTTCACTCCCTAGCCCAACCTGACCTTCTCCCGTGAATAGGTCTAGTCATGGTGGATATGTCCAGCTCAAAGTGGATTCAGGGGAGACAGATAATACAACAGTCAACGGTTAATTTAATTTAGGGCAATGGCCTCCCCTGACCACAGTGCTTTGAGCTCACCTGACCACCCTTTGAGCTCTCCTGCATTGCAGCAAGCTGTGTGCAACCATCTCCCCACAAGCAGAGATGCCTCTCAACGTTACTGCTCCTCAAGGCTACAAGAATCCTTACAGTGTCCATCACTCAGTAAGCAATTAACAGCATGCTGAATGTTCAAAGTTTAGCAAGGTGATATAAAGGATTCACTGCACACATATAATCCTTTAAACATAAACCGTTGAAAAAGTCTGGGATGAGTATTGGATCTAGCCACTCCTAGACTCCTCTGAGGACATCCTTTCTGAACCTCACAATTCAACAGGAGAGTCTCCCTGACAGTTTTGTCTGACCCTGTTCTCTATGCAATAAATAGTTGGCACACTGCCAACTAGCAGCCTTCATGAGAAAGACATGAACAGCATATATAAGAAGGCACAGAACTGTAGAATGAACACTTAATCAGCTATCAAATGGATAATCCTTACACACACACCATGCATCTTGTGTCCTGAAAAAGTCCCATTTATAGTTTTCTCACTAAAAAGATACAATATTGTGAGGAATACATCCCAAAATATAACCTCAAAGCTGCACTAGCAACCTACACTTCACATTTATTAACACCTAAGCCTATCTTACTCATGCTTTTCTAGCAGTGTGTTTCCTTGCATATTTGTGCACTTTCCCCAGTTCTAAAAAAGCTGAAAAAGTTTCCTCATACTGCATCACTGACGTATCTATTTGCGAGCTGCACAGATTCGCCAAATACAACTAGGTAACTCATAGGTGGCACTGATGTTTTCACCTGCAAAAGCCAAAACCAAGAAGCTAACAAGATTTTACAGAAGACTCCCAATGTTTTATTGATGGCAGAACACTAAAGTTTCAGTATGTTTAGTTTGAATCAAGGACCTGGAGAGAAACAGACACACGGATTTGTTCTCTCCACTCTACTTTGCCCCCACTTTGCATTATGCTACTTGTTTCTTTATCCCAGTTTGTGTTTTTCTGTGTTTTTCACACAGAAACCAAAGTCTTCTCTCAGCCTTTGATTTATCTTAGTTCCTTATTCACTTATCTTCAGTTCAGTTTCCCTAAGCCCAGAGTATGTCTATTTTCCCTTATACTCCCCCTCTGCTCCAATTAACACAGATGCAGCTCATTATCATTAAAGACAGATTAATTTCCATGTCCTTCAATCTGAAGTGGAATAAAAGAGAAGAGGGGGGAAAAAGCAGATCAGTATTATTGTTTGGAGTTCAGGCAAGGCCTAGATTAGGCCAGAGCTATAACTGCAAGCTAGAACAGGCCAATGCACGCTACATCTTTTGTAAATTATCTGCCATCTAGGAAGTCTCCAGTGGCTCTATATAAACCAGTTTTGCAAAGTTGCAATCAAATGTCAAAATCTGGGCAAATTTTCAGACAGCGAAAGGTATATCCTTGACAACCACTTATCTATCAGATTTAAAGTGTCTGTCCCAACCATAAGCATTAGGATTACTTAAATTAAAACTCACAAAGATTTTTCCCTTGTCTTGTTTTCCAAAGAGCTGAATGACATCGAAAAACACATTCCAAGTGGCTAAACTTTGTCAGTAGGGACTTAATTTAGAAGCTGACACAAATTAAAAGAAAGATAGCGTTACCAGCTTTACCTATACAAACCAGAACTTAAATGACATCACTCAAAGGAAAAAAATATATCAATCTAAGAATGATTTTAAAATGTAGTTTAATGCCTTTAATTACTTCCTTAACACTAATGAAATCCTTCTTCAGAAGTAATTTTTCTTGGCCTCCAACAGGCAAGAGGCATATCAATTTCTTCTCCCTTCTCAAACAGCAACACAATGTCTTCACTGTAACCTCACGGGCATTAATAAAGTATTTAAAAGTCCTATGAGCATTCATGTGAAATGCATACCCTGTCTTTCTAGAAGAGTTATAATTAAAAAAAATGTTTTGAAAGACAGCAGCATGGCTGTAGAATATATTTTAAGGATACAAAACAATGACTTTGCACTAAAAATGATAAAATTATGATCTCAGTGACACCAAAATTTGTAAACTTCTAGTTTCAATAGTACACTTTGGGGTCAGAGTTTTTTTATTTTCTTTTTAAGTCATGATCACTGTCAGTAATAAACATTTCCACAGTTTTGCAAGTCTGTGGAATGACAAAATCCAGCCTTCTTGAAAACATGCAGTAAAAGGAGGAAAAAGGGGAACACACCTAATTACTTCCCACCTTTTGCTGTGTATTTTTCAATCCATAATACAGCCCCAATTGAGATCAAATCATAAGAAGTGTTTCCTTGATATAAAACGAGAGAAATGTTGTCAGGACTCAGTGCAAATGGTTTGACTTGTGCTCCCTTTCATTTACCAGAAACTGGTTTGTTAAATCTTTGAGTACAGGGAGAGACCATCTTTTCAGCTTTTAGAAAGCCTAACAGTTTTAGTGAGCTATCAGAGTACTTCAAGTGTTAATTCAATAGATACTTATTTAGATTTTAATTGCAACAGCCTTTTGCTGTAAGTTTTGCATAATACTACCTACACAATAAATTCTACCTCATGGGACTTCCTATGACAACATCTACAGAACACTTAAACATTTCAGAAGATTTAAATGTGAATTCAACATGACTGAATGCCACCAGAGACTGAGTTTACAAATTCTGAAATTTCTGCCTAGTGACTTACATTTTGCTTCAGTGACTTTTGATCACTGAAACAATTCCCAACTCTAATTTTGCATATTTAGTAAAAATTGGACTCGATGATCCAATGGGTCTCTTCCAACCTGGTGATTCTATGATTCTAAAATAAGCTGTAAGCCTAAAAAGAAATCTAAGAACATAGTTAATATATGTGGCAACGCTCAGCACAACAGCTTAGATAAGTGCCAATACAGACTAATTTTAAAGTAATGATATTGTTTCACTTCCATTCGCAAGATTAATGTGAGTATCTACTCTGTATACCCTACAACACGACACATACCAGAAGGCTCCATTTCTAGTTCTTGGACAGTTTTCCCTTCTTGGTGTAATGCCAGCCAGAACTGAAGAAACACTACTCATTTCACTGCTATTACCTGCATCATGGGATACTTTGTTTCAGCGGGACTTCCAAATCCATTAACGCCAATGAAGCTGG
This sequence comes from Coccyzus lansbergi, assembly GCA_033558105.1. Lineage (NCBI taxonomy): Eukaryota > Metazoa > Chordata > Aves > Cuculiformes > Coccyzidae > Coccyzus > Coccyzus lansbergi. Next base: position 4,542,909 of record JAUMJK010000151.1, read on the forward strand.
TGCTAAAGTAGGAGTCTGTGAGGCTAGCTTCAGCTAACCCACCGCCATCTATTCCAGGAACTAAAAGAAAAAAAAAGAAAAGTGTTTCAGAAAAAAATAATTTACCATGGGGGTTTACTTGCTAATATCTCTTAACATTTTTTTTCAGAAGGGAATTTAAATAGGAAAAGGTTGGTAACACTACTTCAATCCCATCTTCTCATCTAACCAACTAAAAACACATTAGTGCACAGAATGAAACTTTATGAAAAAGGTTGTTAAATGACAACCTATGCAACACAAACTTACAGAACAAATACAGAAAGTAAAAAGCTTTGGCAGATACAAAGAGCATGAACTTTTTGAAACAAGAACAAGGCAAGTAATGGTATCAGAAAGAAAACAAAAAAAACCTAGAAGGCAAGCTTATTTGAAGAAAATCTATATTCTTGCATACACACCTTGGAAATATATCTGTCAAGTACAGTTTTCAACTGGATGTACTGCTTGTTTTAAAGTGTAATACACAGACAACGTACATTTAAATGTATCTCAAGTCCTTTCACACAAAGCACAAACACTTTAAAAGCTTCTTAAGAGCATAAGACTATTTTTATTACTTCATGAAATGGCAACAACTTTATGAAATGTGGCCAAGGAACTCTTTTGGACTGAAAGCACATGTGAAGGATGTAAGGAGGATTAATTCTTTATCTAGAAAAAAGGGCCCTGACATAGAAGTACAATACTTCAACCACAAATAAATTGATTCAATACTATAAGACTACAGAGAACAAGAAGGAGTAGTCATAATTAACAGAAAACCATTCAAGCAGGTACTACTTCAATATCAAAAAGAAGTTTACAATGGTATACAAGCCGCAGTTCGAATTAAGCGTCTGTAAAAACACCCACAGCAAATTATAAAGACACTAATCAGTATGGCCAGGCCACTGCAAGACAACAGGCATGAGTAATTGGTAGCTCTAAGGTAGGAAGGCACACATCCAACTCAGAAGAACATCCTGTACCAAACTATCTGACTTTAACTGCTGGGAGGACTTGCAGCCAACTGGTGACAAGCGGAAACGACTTCCTGATACTAATCCTCAAAGGAAATAAAATACAACTTTGTGGCAACTTAAAAGAATGCAGATTATAACCCCTCAAATTTCATCAGAATGGGAATTTTCCCTCCAAAACAGGCTACATAACCTGGTAAGCCATTTCCATGCTGCAGGCACAGGAAATAGCAAAAGAAGTACAGCCAGACGAAACCACAGGAAGGGCTGGAAGAAGAGGATGACTAGCTGCACCCACACTACAGACATATGGAAACACTGCCCCAGCACTAGAGCTGTGTGAACTAGCCAACCCCAACAGCACCTCAAATGAAGAGCTGTATTTGGAGACAGATCAAATAAATTAAATACTTCTGTGCTAATACAGATCAGCTTTGCAAGCAAACAAAGACTCTTAAAGTATTGCTGCCAAGTCTAGAACATTATTTGTATACTTTGCAGAACTGAGGAAGGCACCTAAAGAACTTTTAAAATGTAAATTACTAATGAACTGCAACAACTTTAAAAAAAATTTAAGAGTTATCTAAGAGTGCAGGAAAATAAAGCTTCCTGCATCATCTATGTCCTCCTTCATAATTCCAATGAAGCAGCTACATAGAAAAATCAGAAACCTCTCACTACAAATCTAAAAAAAAAAAATAAAGCTTTTTTGCTTTGTCTTTTAAAATCTGACCCTGTTTTGCCTTCATCTGGGAAATTTCTATTCAAAAAGCCTAGGAAAAGTATTTATGGTTTAACTACTGTATCAGGGGAAATATTATGTCTGCAGTAATGCCAATTACTGTCTCATCCTACCTGCTACGTAAGTCCCTAACGCACACTGTGAAGGTCACCATTTTAACAACTGTTTTCTGGTATCATGAAAAATACTACAACTCATTCATACAGGTAAACCAAAAGATAACAAATCCATGTTTAATTATGAGTCATTTTAGTCTAGTTTTCCCCTAAATTATTCAGTTTTTAAAGTAAGTAAAAACCATAATGTTAACTCTATTTCCAACAGTTTTCTCTGTCTGCATTTCAGCCACTACCAAAAAGCGCTAGAGGTTTTTATGCTACATCTTGAGAGTAAAAGATCAAGGAAAAACTTTAATTTCCAGGAACACCTGTTCATGGAAATTCCAAGGTACACCACATAATTTCAGCAGTATATCAGCTATTTCATCTTACAGTTATTTCAAACTCAGATTCTACTCAATATTTAACAAACTAGCAAGCAGCTCCCTTAGATTACACAATTAGCTTTACAAATCCTTCAGCCTCTGCTGAAGAATTAAGAAACAGCCAATTCTTTCCTCTTCACCCACTGTTCTTCACTATACTAGAGTCAATGTGAAAGCCCTCTACCTTCATTTCTCTGTTGGACATACACAGTTAACACACAAAATCCTTACAAATGGAAAGAAGCAAGTGAAAGCTTTCAAGTTGTGCCACATTCAGCATCAAGGCATGCAAAAAGCACTCTGTGTGAGGTCAGAGCTGACCTCCAATAACTCAAGACAGCCAATACAGCTGCAGTTATCCAACCAGAGCACTGGAGCTGGTGCAGGCAACCTTACTAGGCAGGCAGCTCAAGATGCAAGAAGGAGCATACTTTGTGCAGCAACCCCAGACCCAAGCAAAGCTGAGCATGCTGCTGTGAATCACTGTTCAAATGCTGATGCCTTTCCACTGTTATCATTTGCTAGGCCAGACAACCTAAACCACTTAAAGCTGTTCAAAGCTAGAATTTAGGCTTTACGTTGGCACATCAAAATCTAACTCAGCAGTCCAGATACATAAAAGCTAACCCAGAATATTTCTTTTACCTAGCTGTATGAAGACTATCTCTTTACTGTAGTGCAATGGTTTGGCCATGTTGATTGGCTTCTTTTGGGGGTTACCACAAACTGCCATAATCCAGTGCTGATCTACCATCACACCACTGAATCCTGTTGGTGTTCCACCTGCTGCACTAACCACAGTAATAATCTCAGGGTGACTCTCAACCGTAAGGTTTTATATTCTTCTTTTGAACGGTCCAAAACTACACCTCTGGCTAAGAGATCGAGATCACAAGAAAAACTACTCTGCAGGAAAAAAAATCAACAGAAAACTGTCAGACAGTAAGCTCACTGGAGCAGCAGACAGTTTTCTTGGCAGTGGTTCATATTTAGAACAGAATGCTCTAGAAGTGCTAAGCACAACTACTACCTTCAAGAGAAAACTCAACACTAGCTTCCTTAAATTAACCATCCTATAGTAACAAGCAAGAAAATTAAGACTAGCAGAGAGAAGATGTAGATTACATACATATATAAAAAAAGTAATCCCTGCATTTCCTATTGAACTAAAAAAAGCATTCACTACATATTCCATTTCTGTTCACAGAAGGAACATTCAGCTGTTACAGTGATGAAAGCTCAGCAAATACCTAAAGAGCCAAGGCAGCTTTACTTTATTAGGCACCTGGCCTTCTCCATGAGTAGTAAAAGGCTTTTATCCTCCTTCTGCCAAACATTTGGCAAGTCATAAATTCTCACTTGCTTCTGGAAGACCAGAGTAGTGCAGAACATGAAAAAAAGAAAAGTCATTTATCATAAGCAATCTATAGGGAAAAGGTCTTCGGGACTGAGTATGCTTCAGCACATGAGCAGTGTGGAACTAAAAAAAAAAAAAGTCATCCAAACTGGAAATAGACAGAAGATATTAGTCCTTACTAAGTTTTTATTCTTGTGTGTTTCTTAATTCACGTCAGATCTTAAACTGGAATTGTCTTTCCGGATCTTTCCCACGTAAGAACTGGAAGCATATACTTTCAATCACTCTGCATATAATGCCATTACTGACAAAAAAATTGTGAGGTTTCTCTCTTAAAGCATTGATCATAACTTTAGTTAAATGTAGATAATTTTAGAATGGAATTGGCCATTTTCCTTACAAGAACATGTCTTTCCATTTTGTAACTGTACTATGTATGTACTGAAGTTTACATTTTCAACAGACTCTTCCTTAGGAAGAAGCAACAGCTTCCTTATAAAAGTAGGAAGGTTGACTGGGCAGGTCTCAGACAAAAAGACAGATGGGAAAAACTAAGAATCCAGTGGGGAAAAAATGCTAACAAGTTACATAAGCACATAGGCAAAAACAAGAAAAAATTTCTAAATTCCATCAATATTAAAGCCAGAAGTTATATCCTGGCAAATCCAGAAAGAAATTAAATAAAACATCTTCAGACACTCAGAAGAGGTTTTCTACTCATTATCTAATATTTTTTTGCTTGGTGAGTAACACTGCAGCTTAATGTGACAACTGCAATTAAAAATAAATATCTTCTTATATAATTCTTCTCCCACAGAATTTCAGTAGAAAGTAGGCTTCCCATCAGATGCAGGCACCAAAGAGGAAAAAAACCAAACAGATAGCTGGTTTTGCTCTTCTTATTATAAATACATTTTTCAGGAAAAAGGATCTCATCTCAGCTTAAGCACTTGAGTACTGCTGTGATACACTCAACACACATGCTTCAACAGAATCAGTGAGTTTGGGTTGGTTTTAGTTTAATGATCAGCTTGTCTAATAGCAGCACTACTGGAATACTGTCTGAAAAGATGCCATTTCTGATATTTCATTCTAATATTTTACTAACCAGTAAACAGATACTGTAATCTCCTTTACCACTTCTTTTATGACCGTAGTATCAGCACTGATCATCTCGGGAACTGTTCTTAATATTAAAAGAATCCTTTACAGTAACAGAATCTATTGCCCCAGAGGTGAAGAGAGCATCATGAAAGGTAGATCACAACAGATGTTTGAGCCATACTTTTCAAAAGAAGCATTTTAAGATTTGGGGTGAGGTAATAAAACAGAGCTTGAAATCTTTCATTTTGCTATTATCATTGCTTTAAAAACATGCCACAATCATTTTTATGCTGGGGAAAAGTTTATGTAGAGAAGCAATCTTCATTGAAACTCCTAGCGCTGCTACAGTGCAGGCACTTTTCACCCCACCACAGCTTGGTAAACAATCACAGGCTCACATGTGCATACACAGGACAAGGTGTTACCTTAAGGCAATAAAAAGCAGTAAAAACTACTGTGCCATATCACCAGCGGAATTTTACAGAGATAGCTATCCTAATACTGAGACAAGAACAATAAAACTTTTATACAAAGTCTATCTATGGCAAGTCATTTAAGCCTTGTGTCCTTTTAGTCTCCTAGAGGCACCGAGGTGTCAGAAGAGCTTATGCTTGTCCTACTTTGTTTTGTACTGACATGTTTGTATCAGGAAATAATCATGTGCTTGAGGTACTACCCTCATTTGTGCACCTCTTTAACAGTTCACAAGCACTGTATATATTAGTACATGCACTTCAGCATTGCTTTCTCTACAGTGCCACTACTGTTGGAACTTGCTAAGGAAAGTGGATTCTCCAGTGTTTTTATGACTCTCCCATTCAATCCAATGTTTTTGAAATGCAGACTAAGAATCAGTGAAATAGAGACAATGGACAAAGAAAAGACACCCCCAGGCATGAAGAGCAAAAGTAAAAGCACACGCCTGGGTCAGGATACCATGACAGAGAGAGTGCAGTTGGAGGGCAGACAGCAAAAATGAACCAAGCTGGCTGAAAGGCAGACAGGAAGCAAAACAGTTTGGGAAATGCTGCCTTATTTACAAACACTCCCACTAGGCAATGAGATATTCATGGGCATGCAAAGCAAAACAGCAATCTTTACCATGATATTAAATGGCTGGGTTGCCTTTTTTTTTTTTTTTTAATTTATCTCTTATCATAGCAGCATCTGATAAAGACTGGAAAAAAGGACAGGTACCATCCCTTTGCTCTGTAAAATCTTGGTACAGAGTCTACAGCAGCAGGACTTCTCATCATGGACCAAGTCCAAAAGCACAGTGATAATACAAATTAAAACTGATACTTTTTCAAAGGAGTGATCAGAAATACACTGTTATCAGAAACAGCAATTCAAAGTAATGCAATTACTTAATATCACAGTACTCAGAGCTAACACTCCAAAAGCTTTTACAATTCCTAAATCATACAATTCTATTAAATCATTCAATAAACTCCATCAAGATTTTCAAAGCACACATTTAAGCTTTTGTTTTTCAATAGTCCTCCTGTACCTAAAACTCTGTTATTCTAAGTTAATAGTTGTATGAAGCATGTGCCGACAACCTGAACAGAACACCAGGATATTTTTCACAACAGTGCAGGAAGATACACGAAAGAAATGTCTTCCCATCAGTCACATCAACAACAGACCAACTTAAGTTGAGGGAGTCTACCCAGAGACAATAGTAACTGTATATCACATAACCAACCTGACAACTCATACAGTGCCTGCCTCTACTCTCACTTTTGTATATCTCTACTTTGTTTCTAAATCTCAACTCTCAAATTTAAATGAAAAAAAGGTCAGGGATAAAAGGCTGTTAGAAGCAAATTAAAATATACAGCTGAGTTCTAAGCACAAAATCTATCTGAAGTTCAAATAAAACAACTATATAATTGGAACTTAACTCCTGGAAGACTCAGACTGAACACACATGCACGCAAACAGAGCGTGATCTACTCCAGCTCAGCTCTAATATGCTGGGATTCACCACACTGTCCTTACTACAAAGCAACAGATCAGGAAACCATCAGCCACATCAGCTTACTACCTAAATCCCTCCACTGACCCCCTTTTCATCAGCTGCCTTAAGACCAATATTATTTTTCCTGTTTTTGAGGTTCTACAGTAGTGCTTCTGCCTCTATTTATCACCTCATCCTCACTTACCATTTGTCCACTTTTCCCACAGCAGTCTAAATTTGCTTCTAGGTGGTTCCTTACACATGGAACTCTTTCTGAGCTAGTCCCCAAAGTCACTAGTTTCTGGGCATTCAAATCCTTCCTGAAGGCCCACTCCTATAGTGATACCTATAAAAAATCAGTTATGTAATATCTGCTAGACAGAAACTGAATGGGAATGCTCTGTATCCTAAAAAGACAAAACTTTCAAATTAAGATATAGCACATACAATTTGCTCACATAACTATCCTACACACACATTCATTTTCATGTTTGCCTTTGAAGCAGACAATTACAGCAGTAATACTGCTTTGTTTACATTCTTCAATACCGAGCACGGATAGATACTACAAGAAACAAATAGCTACCAGTACTCCCCTCAGTTGTCTGTAATTCCTGTGGAATACGTGGACTTTGAATGATTTCCCATACAATAGGGGAAACACACAAAGTACATGAACAAATAAAATCAGTTTCAAAGCCAGTTAACAGTGTGGGGATTTTTAAAGTTTTATATGCTAAAACCATCGCTCAAAATACCACATAACTTTGCAGATAGAGAATTTTTCCTCTTCTTCCTTTTTATTTCTTTTGCTCTTCCCAATAATTTTTCCTCATTTCATTTCCACATGAAACATATAAAAGTGGAAAGAAAACCCATGCCTGTAGCATCCTGATTTCTGGAGTTGTCATATGAGACAAAGTGATTAACTGCAATCAGTAACTTTCATTTTCTCCTCTGCACCTCTAACATGTTACTCTTTTTACTCTTCAGTTCTCAGCTGTGCCTAAACATCTCCAAATATCTCAAATGTCTCTCCAATTCTCAAATTTCTCTCCACTTCTTAAAAACATTCAGAGCAAAGCAAGGTGAAAACTGTATCATCTATCAACTCCTAGAATAAGCATCGGGAAAATTAAAAGGGGAATGCATCTCTCTAAAAAGAGAACCGAAACTTATACCAATAACTATAGAATCATTTGTAGAAAGTACAAATGGGTTTGGAAAAAGAATTCTCAACCATATATGTGTAATTTAATATCTATGTTCTGAATACAAGCAAAGAATAAACAAAACTGACCAGTATGTGACATACCATAACTATACTGATAATTAAAACTTTGAGTAACTGCCTGCTTCTAAGTACCTCAAGCTGTAAACACTGAAATACTACCAAAGGAAAAAATACTTAGAATAATCCTGACCATTGTTTCACTGCATTAAGAAGTGTAATCCATCAGATTACATTTAGTATCTGTTTTGCTGAATAGCTTATCTTTCCCTTTCTTCTATATCCACTACTTCATTTTGTTTATAAGAAATGGACTGGTAAAGACTTCAGCACCTTTTAAAAAGCAGCACACATGGAAACATATCTTCCCACTCCAAATCCAGCATGTTTACAGACTTCACATCACTTACACTGTAATGCTCACTAAGCTAATCACCAAGCAATTGCATATAAAGTTGCTACAGTGGCAACCACAATCCACTACTGTTGTGCTCTGCCACATAACACGAGTGGCAGGCTGCGAAAAGAGCCATAACGCTTTTATTAGGCTAACCCAAAACATCCCAGGCCCTGACATCTCTTAGCAGCTTCCCTGAAACTGGTAACAAAGTCTATCCACAGACCAGCTTTCTCAGCAGCTGTGGAGAAACACAGAGTGAGGTCACTTGGGAAAGTTATCATGGACACCTTGAGGGCAGACCTATACCTCAATTACAGGTTTCCTAGGAGCACTCTGAGAAAGGCTTTCTGGTACAGAACCAGATGAAAATGTCTTACAAGGGGAGAGTGAGCTAACTTCTGGCATGGGGATGCTGGCCAGCAGTAGCACTGCTGCTGTGGCCAGCTCCACTGCCAGCAGCTCCAAAGCCACCCACTGATGCTGCTGCTACTGTCAGGTCCAGCTCCTAGCTTAGCACCCGTTTTGGTTATATTTACAGGAATCAAAGACAAGATGAAAGAGTGAATGCTATGTATCATGTACTCTATGGTAGAAAGCTGAATAGAAGTTCACAAATGTTTAGAATCATCTCAGCTCATATCTATTAAAATGTAACACAAGGTCCACATGCAAAAGACTACTACACCTATTAAACTACTCGAAAGCTAACAAATACAACTGCAGCTGCCCATGCAACTTTAACTTGTCCAACTTACATATAGACATGGCATATTTTAATATTACAATGAGAATCTTGTTTAGACAGACCCTCACACAGCATCAAGAAGGGACAGCACCCAAGGGATAAGCCAGCAGGGCACAGCAAAGCAGGCTGCCAGTTTCCTTCTTGCAGAAGGTGGAAATTGCCAGAGAGAACAGAGCACAGACAAGAGACATTTTTCATGTTCTTATATGCCCCCTACCCATCCTTCCCTAGGTTCTTCCTTAAAATTCTATTAATCAATCCCATCTTTTCCCCTAAGTGTCAAGCAACAGTTATTCCCCCACCTCTGCTCTTTCTACAGACTTCTCAGATTAGCTATGGTTGCCATCGGATTGATGCACAGGACATACATCTATTAGGAAAGCACCAGGTACAGATTTCAGCAGCTAACAAATCTAGAGGAAGGGGTTTTTTCTTTCTATTTTTAATTCTCCCTTTTTCTTAGTCACAGAGGTGAAAAGGATTCATTATATTTTACATAAAACTTTAGACATGTAATATCAACCATGTTTCCTATTTTGTAAACAACTGGTTGGCCAGCTTGCACATGAAGGTAAACCACACAAAAGGCTGAGCATTCACAGCTACACAGGAAGAAGTAGGAATGCTGCTTTGAACACGCGTGCTCCAAACGTCAAATAGTTTGGATGTGGGGGGCAGCAGCACTAGCTTCTGAGAGCAGGCAAAGCTCATCAGCATGGTCAGTCTCGTTTCCCAAGAACACAAAAAGGCACACAGTCAGTCCAAAGCCACATTTGGCCCACTATCTCATCTCTGACACTGTACTGCAGTAGGTACAAAAGCACAAGCAAGAGGCAAGGATAAAGCAGAACTTCCCAGCAGGCTCTCAGCCACGTGCAGGGGAAGATGAGTCCAATTTCGAATTTTTTTTGTATTTAATAATCTCAAGCAGAGTATTCTTCCAAGAATATCTGATCATGTTTGAAATCCCTGTCAGATATTAGTATCCAAAACATCTATGTCACAGAACAGCTTATTAACCACATATGATGCAAGAAACTTCTCCTGATTAGCCCTGAGGCAGTCACCTGCTCATTTCACTTTGTGCCCTCATACTGAAATACTTCTGCACTAGAGCATTTCTTGTATTTTTGCTGTTCATCTCCTCCTTATCACCTAATGTTCCCACCACCCACGTTGTAAAAATAAGTCAGTATTTGGGGAGCCTTTGTGATTACCACAGAAAACCTATAAGTAAATTAATAATCCTGTACTCAAAGCAGGATTAGAGTAACACGCATGTTACAACGAGGCACTGACCCACTTTTAACAATAAACAGGACTACACAGTTAATTAGTCAACGAGCATTATCTGCTCTGTGCACTGAATGAGGCTGGGGTCCAGTGAGGAAGAAGGAAGAGAAGGGGGCATCCACAGCCACGTTACTAAAGTCTACCAAACAGGAATTAGGAAAGACAGTTGCTGAGTCTGTACAGGCAGGTGATTTTCAGTAATTCCTAGTTTTGTGCTTTTAACCTCAGAAAGGCATCATTTAATACAACTTTATTACTTCCTACAACCACACACAAAACTTTCATTCCATCCACTAGAAATCATGCAGTTAACACCACAGGTCATCAGCAAGATACAGATTTTAGATACTAGTTTGTCAGTAACTATAGAGGTCAACTCGAGATTTTGAAAAACTACTTCCTTTATTTGTTCCACAAATGTAAACCAAAGCAAGAAACCTTAGAAGCAAGTCTAGGTCCACTCCCCGGCTCTTCAGCTAAATTACTCTCTCCTTTTCCTTACTCTTTACTCCAAGTTAGTCTCCTTCCTGTAAAATGCTCACCTACTAGTCCAACCTTTTGCCTCTTATAAGATCAAGTGAGGGGGGTTTCCTCTGAGGTAATTACTGATAATATTGGAGTGGGGTTTTGTCCAGTCTTGGTGCCCTCACTCCTCGCAACAGGTGCGAATGCAGAGAGCTCTCCATTTTAAGCCTCTGACATATTCAGTAAATCTAAGTTTTTCGACTAATTTAACTGCCCACCTCTGAGCACACACAAATTGCAAGGGTTTTTCTTAGATTTAGGGCTTGGGCAGATTTTGGAACTCTTTCTTATCACAACAGCCTTCATACATGCGCTTTTACCACCAAGCCAAATTATGCACTCTCTCCAAGCCTGAATCCCCTAGATTAATAGATTTTAGTGATTGCCTTTCACACAGGAGACAAATGTTTGATGCTTAACTCTGTCCAAAGGAAAATGAACAAAGATCAACTTATCACTGCTGAATTTCTCCAAGATATTTCTACCTGTAAAAAAAAACAAACAATGAAAGGCAAGGAAAACTTCAGCTTGAACAACTGAAACCTCACAAAATGATCAAAACCCAAAAATGGTGTCTTTTGATAGAAAGCATTAAGCAATTTTACATTTATAGGCTCCTCCTGGAAGGGCAGACGTGACAGTGCTGTCCTAACATAAGACAAGCTACCAGCTACAGAGCTCAGCAGTGCAAGCTCACCACACCTGGCAAAACCACAGTTGCAGGTTCCTGAAACACACAGCAAGCACTAAAAAGTGATATGCAGGATGTTGAGCATGATTGCATTTAATTTCAGAGGAAATATGGTTGTGGCCATTTAGTAGCCCAGTCATTTAAGGTAAACAAATACCAGGTTTATGACAGAAATCAATAACAAAACCAAGCCTCGTATACTCATTTAAAGGGACACAACTTTTCTGAGGGAGTATCTTTTCCTACCTGCCAAGTGCTGCTTTACCTACAATTGGAATGGTTATTAAAAATCAGTTTGCTGCAAACACCATCAAACTACTGGACTGTATATTAGGAATACGGATAACTTAACAGTTAACAGCAACACCACTCTGCGTGGCACACAGACAACCTGAACACTCTTCATTCAAGAACGGACTGCGTATGAAGTCTTTATGCGTATGAAGTATGAAACCTTAGGAAAAACATTTAACAGCAATTTCTGATGATAGTGACAGATAAAGTAGATAAAAATAGAAAACAATTTTACAAGAAACTATATACTTGCAATGCAATAAATCAGCTGGAGCATTTAAAACTTCCAATAGCTGAAACTCAACATAGGTTGTCTGGAGGCACCCACCCAAGCGTATGACTACAGAAAGCGCTGCCTCCCTGCTACCACTCCTGACTTCTGTCAGGAAAGTCCAAGGACCCTGTCCTGAGCCTAGGAGCAGAGCAGGCAGCTGCTCAAGTACCCTCCAAAGCCAGCCCTGGGTGGGGGGAGAAGAGGGATGGGTAGAGCACCATCCCCTCCAAAGCCAACCAAGATGGGAGCCCATTCTCACCCTAAAAACCAGCAGATGGGAGAGAATTCCTTCCCCCAAAAAGTCAGGTAAAGTGGGAAAAGGAATCCCATTTCCCCTAAAGTCAGGAGGGTCGGTGGGGGAAAAGAACCCTATCTCCCCCAGAACCAGCCGGGGGTGAGGGGAAGAAAGGGAATTCCCCTCACGCCCAGAGACAGTCCGGGGGGAGGAGAAGAAACAGAATCCCCATCACCTCCAGAGCCAGCCGGGGGGAAGGGAAAGAAAGGGAATCCCCATCACCCCCAGAGCCAGCCGGGGGGGGGGGGGGGGGGGAGAGGAAGAAAGGGAATCCCCATCACCCCCAGAGCCAGCCGGGGGGGGGGGGGGGGAGAGGAAGAAAGGGAATCCCCATCACCCCCAGAGCCAGCCGGGGGGGGGGGGAGAGGAAGAAAGGGAATCCCCATCACCCCCAGAGCCAGCCGGGGCGGGGGGGGGAGAGGAAGAAAGGGAATCCCCATCACCCCCAGAGCCAGCCGGGGCGGGGGGGGAGAGGAAGAAAGGGAATCCCCATCACCCCCAGAGCCAGCCGGGGCGGGGGGGGAGTGGAAGAAAGGGAATCCCCATCACCCCCAGAGCCAGCCGGGGGGGAGGGGAAGAAAGGGAATCCCCATCACCCCCAGAGCCAGCCGGGGGGAGAGGGGAAGAAAGGGAATCCCCATCACCCCCAGAGCCAGCCGGGGCGGGGGGGGAGAGGAAGAAAGGGAATCCCCATCACCCCCAGAGCCAGCCGGGGCGGGGGGGGGAGAGGAAGAAAGGGAATCCCCATCACCCCCAGAGCCAGCCGGGGCGGGGGGGGAGTGGAAGAAAGGGAATCCCCATCACCCCCAGAGCCAGCCGGGGGGGGAGGGGAAGAAAGGGAATCCCCATCACCCCCAGAGCCAGCCGGGGGGAGAGGGGAAGAAAGGGAATCCCCATCACCCCCAGAGCCAGCCGGGGGGAGAGGGGAAGAAAGGGAATCCCCATCACCCCCAGAGCCAGCCGGGGTGGGGGGAGAGGAAGAAAGGGAATCCCCATCACCCCCAGAGCCAGCCGGGGCGGCGGAGGGCGGGGAGCCTCCTCTCCCCCCGAGAGCCCCTGAGAACACGGCGCCGCCCGCCCGCCCCCGCCTCACTCACTCGCCAGCCGGGGGCCATCCATCCCGCCGCCGCCTCCGCCCGCCCCCAGCTCGGGCTTCTTGGGAGCCCCCAGCGCGGCGGCCGCGGGGCCCGGGCTGGCCCCGTGCTGCGGGAAGGCGGCAGCGGCGGCCGGGGCGATGCCGAGCGGGAGCGCCGGGGCGGCGCCAGGCTCCTCATGCAGGAATTGGCACTCCTCGCCGTAGAAGCAAGTCTTGTCCTTGGCGTAGTAACGGCAGAACTTCAGCTTCACGGCGCCGCCGGCCCCCGCCCCGCCGGCCGCGGCCGGTCCCGCCGCCACCGCCACGGCCGGCAGCGGCGGCCCCACCACCGGCGACGGCGACGAGCAGGGGAGGCCGCTGCTGTTCATGGCACCCGCCCCGCCGCCGGGGTCGGCACCATGGGGAGGGAGGGCCGGGGAAGGGGCGCGGGAACCGCCGTCACCCCGTGCTCCGGAAGGGGGGGGGAGGAGGAGGGGTGGGGGGGGGGAGGAGGAGGGGTAGGGGGGCGACTCTGCGCCTCTTAAAGGGGCCGCGCGGCCCGCGGCGGGGGCGGCGGCGCCTCCTCACAGCTCGCGGCGCTCGGGGTTGTTTATGCCATTTTCCTCTTCCTGAGCGCGCGCGCGCCTGCGCCGGCGCGGGGCACGATGGGAAGGGCGGGACGCGGCCGCGGGCGGACGGGGCCGAGCGCGCGGCGGGAGCGGGCAGTAACCGGCCCCGCCCCTCCCCTCCCCGCGAGTCTCCGCGAGGGGCCAGGGCGGCGCGCGACCCGCGGGAGCGAGGGGGAGGAGCCTCGCCCCGTAACGGGCTGTGCGGGGGAGGGGCCGCCATAAAGGCTTGTGGTGATAGCGAGTGAGGAGGCGGCTACGAACGGCAGAGGAGCAGAGTTAGGCTAGATGTAAGCTGTGGTTGTTTAGCCTGGAGAAGAGGAGGCTGAGGGGAGACCTCATAGCTCTCTACAACTACCTGAAAGGAGGTTGTAGAGAGGAGGGAGCTGGGCTCTTCTCCCAAGTGACAGGGGACAGGATGAGAGGGAATGGCCTCAGGCTCCGCCAGGGGAGATTTAGGCTGGAGATTAGGAGGAAGTTTTTCACGCAGAGGGTCATTGGGCATTGGAGCTGGCTGCCCAGGGAGGTGGTTGAGACATCTTCCCTGGAGGTGTTTTAAGGCACGGGTAGATGAGGTGCTGAGGGACATGGTTTAGTGTTTGATAGGAACGGTTGGACTTGATGATCCAGTGGGTCTTTTCCAACCTGGTGATTCTATGATTCTAAGGAGGAATTTCTTCACCATGAGGGCGGTGAGGCCCTGGCACAGGTTGCCCAGGGAAGTTGTGGCTGCCCCATCCCTGGAGGTGTTCAAGGCCAGGTTGGATGTGGCCTTGGGCAGCCTGATATAGTGGGAGGTGTCCCTCGGCAGGTGTCCCTGCCCATGGCGGGGGAGAGGGGGTGGAACTGGATGATTTTTAAAGCCCCTTCCAACCCAAACTATTCTGTGATGCTTTTCCAGCTAAAAACACATGCAACAGCCAGTTCACTCTTCCTGCCCACTGGCATAATGGGAATGTAGCCCAGGGGGTGCTCCCTTGCTGGGCTGGCTGGTCTCGGGGGAGATGTGCAATGTTCTTCCCTGAGAATGGGGAATTTCATTAATGTGAATTTTCAGTTGCTTCACTTGCAAAGACACTCAGACTCATAGAATACTTTGGGTTGGAAGGGTCTTTAAAGATCATCCAGTTCCACCCACTCTGCCCTGGGCAGGGACACCTCCCACTAGATCAGGCTGCCCAAGGCCACGTCCAACCTGGCCCTGAACGCCTCCAGGGATGAGGCAGCCACCGCTTCCCTGGGCAACCTGTGCCAGTGCTACACCACTCTCGTAGTGAAGAAATTCATCCTTACGTCTAGCCTAAATCTGTCTCCAGTTTATACCCATTGCCCCTAGTCCTATCTCTGCAAGCCTTTGTAAATCACAGAATCACAGAACAACCAGGTTGGAAGGGACCCATCGATACTCAAAAGATACTTGCAAAGATATGTCTGTGTGCCCATATGGCAGAGAAACAGCATGGCCAGCAGGACCAGGGAGGCAATTTTATCCCTGCACTCAGCACTGTTGAGGCTGCAACTCGAATACTGTGTTCAGTTTGGGCCCCACATTGCAAGAAAGACATTGAGGTTCTGGAGCGTGTGCAGAAAAGAGCAAGGAAGCTGGTGAAGGGGCTGGAGAACAAGTCTTACAAGGAGTGGCTGAGGGAACTGGGTTGTTCAGCCTGGAGAAAAGGAGGCTGAGAGGAGACCTTATCACTGTCTACAACAACTTGAAAGGAGGTTGCAGAGAGGTGGGTGTTGGACTCTTCTCCCAAGTGACAGTATGAGAGGGAGTGGACTTAAGCTACACCAGGGGAGGTTCAGACTGGACATTGGGAAAAATTTGTTCATCAAAATGGTTATCAGACACAAGACCAGGCTGCCCAGGGAGGTGGTTGAGGCACCATCCCTGGAACTGTTTAAAAGACCAGTAGATGCTTAGGGATATGATTTAGTTCTGGACAGGTACAGTTGGACTAGATGATCTCAAAGATCTTTTCCAACCTAGTGATTGTATGAGTCAAGATTTTTTTTATTATTATTATTATTACTTTTTCCCTTGTCAAACTGTTGCCAAAGCTTGTGGTGCCATTGCTGAAATAGTGTATATAGAGTGGTTAAACCTTTGTATGTTAAAGCACACTTGACACTGTTTTTGTAAGAAAGACATTTGTCTTAGAATTAAGGTTACTCCTTGTCTGTCACAGTCTTCTCTTTTATTAAAAAAGGAAAAGTTCCAGGCCTGCTTCCAAGATGCTTTGATGGTTTGCACAGAATGAAATATAAAAAAATAATGATTTTAGCTTTTAAATGTGACATTGCATCAAATCAAAGTCATTCTTCCTCAGATAAAGTCTTTAAACACTTAAAAATTAAGTGTGCCTTGAGCTGGAATCTCAATGTCACTATTTTTGCAGTTAGAAGTGTGGTTTCTCCAAGCTTATGAACCAGGTAGGGGGGCTGGGGAAGAGTGGTAGGAGGTATGTACTCTGCCAAAAAAGTTTGGACAGAAAACTAGAGAAGGGCAAGGCTACAAGAACCAGGGTTCCAGCTTTACCCTGGTATCCCAGGGAACCTAGATGTGGGTATCCTCTCCCTGTCATTCCTCAACAATTCTCGGGCTTTTGCTTGCTTTCATCTGTGTGGCAAAGTGCTCACAGCTTCTATGTTCCAGCAAACTTCGAAAAATAGACAAAAGGGTAGAAAGACCCTGTTGGTTTCTCTATTAAAATCTGTGGGTAGGAGCTCAGACAAACCACAGCAAATTCCACAGGTAAGAGAATCCTTCTAAACACCTCAACCGTGGGAGAGGTTCAGTCCTACCTTGTGCCTTCTCAGACAACCAAAATTGGTTTGCTTTGGTATGTGGACCAGAAGCAGTCCCAGCTGCTTTAGCTGAGGTGCCTGCAGTGCTGCTTAGTTGCATATCACTCAGAAACTGAGGTAATGCACTTCTGAGGAGTGAGGCTTCTTTGCACTGTGAGCAGTTGCAGCCACACGCAGGTGCCCTCTCACCTGCTGCAGTGAGCAGAGGGAGAGCCTGGGAGTACATTGTTTGCCTCCCCTTATGCTGCTCATTCAAGCTCTGGGAAGATGTCAGCACAGGGCAGAGGTCTCAGGCAGATTTGGGACTTTGGGGTGTGGGGGTTCATAGAGAGGAATGGTAAGTAAAAGATGTCATGCTGAGGTGATGCCAGGTGTGGGAGAAGAGAGGAACCCAATATCACCTTCTGCTGAAGTCTGGTTATCGGCAGTCTGTTTATCAGCCCTTATTCCCAGTATGACGTCTCCTGGAAAAACATCCCTTCCCTGCAGAAAGGTCAGACTGAGTGGACAAGTTATATATGCATGTCAGGAGGTTGGAAGAGGTCATAGAAGGATGTTCATAAAGGGACAAGGAAAGCCTCAGTTTTCACCCAGAGCTTTTGCAAGCTCTGTGGATCTTTTATCTGGAACTTTAGTACTGTGGATTTAGTGGTATCAAGTTATCTTACAAGAGGTTTCATGATACACGTGGGATAATGCCTTTTCTGGGTAAACTGGTTGAACATGAAATCTTCCAAGCAAAGACTTCAATTGTGTAGCCACTCCCATTGGTAAAGTGTATTCTTGTGTTTTCAACCTTATGAATCTGCTTTTCCCACAACTCTTTTGCTGATCCATGCATATGTCTAATATTACATATACACAGTGAGGTTAGGAACAAGGACACAAGTGGGCTTGTATATACATGACCCGCATTTTTTCTGTCTACATGCTGTTGCTCAGGTTGAAAACATTCACACTGGATGCGGGAAGAGCTGAGATAGCAGACTAGGCAGTAGCACATGATCCTGCCAGCCAGAGTGCCCAAATAGCCATGAGAAGTGTGATACAGTGCCAACAGTGTTTGGGTTTTCTTGCACACAGAAGTTGGTGTAAGTGCTATACCTGAACCACCGAGCATTAAACTGGCTTGGGAGCATCCCTCCTCCTTTCTCTTGGCCAGCAGTGCGGAACCAATAATGGAAAGAGATGGCATGAAACTCTTTTTATGGCTTTGGCAAACTCTCACCTCTCTTCAGTTCTGTTGACAATACACAAGGACTTGGCCTGAAGAGAGACCTGCAGCTACAGTGTCTATATGGGAGTCTGACACCTTCTTAGTAATTATAACCATGTGTTACTCTACAAAAAAATTTTTTGTTGCCTTTTCCTGCTGGTCAGCTGAGAAGTCCTGCAGACCATTCACTATCTGCTTGAACTTGCTCCACTGCCTTGTGCAGTGCACGGAGATTAACCGGGCATTCTTCAGAGTAGATTGATGATGTTAGCATTTTTTTCACAGAATGTAGTCCCCTGTTAACTGAAGCTGGCACCTATATGTAGAGCGCTGCTGTTCCTCTCATGGGCACATACCCAGACTTACTTTGCATGAGATCCAGGGAGCAAGATGAAGGAGAAACAGATAGATACCCCTGGGCCTTGTCCCACTTTGTAGTCAAGTCATTACTGTGGTGTGCTTTTCAACCCAGAAATGGCGAAATACTCCTGTATGCATGCATGCATACATGCAGCCGTAGTCAAGAGGCAGAGTTTCTGTGAGCTCTGACAGAAAGGCAGAATGAAATAGCATGAGATGAAAAGTAAGAGGGTGGGGAGAGAAAAAAGGAAATCCTTGAGAAGGAAAGCCCTGCCAAGAGCTCTTTCCTCCATCCAAATCAGGTTGCAAGTGCCAAATAGCTCTCACCTAACATTTGTACCAGTGTTGCGAAAGCCACATCTGCTATTGAGAGTGACGGTTTCTCTTTTTGTTGACCCAGAATTAACATGTTTAGTAAATCACGTGGAAACAGATCCTGAAGTGCAGGCTGACATCAAATAATGTGAATGTATAGCAATACTTTTTGAGGGATAAAGTTGTGGTAGCTATGATTTTTTTGAGGCATAGGCCAGGCAAGTTTTGTAGTTAGGAATCTTGTTAAACCAACCAAGTACTTGGAAAAAGTAATGCCTGAACTCTGTGGTTTTTTTAAAGCAATACCAGCTAGTCTATTAAGAGATATTATTTCTACTTACAGAACTGGCCTTTCTCAATGTTATTGAAATGTATCAAAGGAAATGTTTCTAAAAAAAGTTTTCACTTAATCTGAATTTAACCTTTAAAGTCTATTGTTATAGCATATTGTTAAGAAAAAATGTTATCAAGATTTACAAAATACAAGAATGATCAGAGCCCACAGTCATATTAGACAGGAATTTACCAGTTGTTTGTTTGTTTGTTGAAGGACGAGTAATAAAGCCTGATAGTTCAGGTTATACACAAACTGCTGTCTAAAGTCTAAGGGAAATTGCCGTTCTTGAGGAGATTATTCCACAAAATTATGTTGGTTTTTTTTTAATCTGTCTTTGAAACATTTGAGAATGACTAACGTGGCAGCCAGGATATTAGATTTAGTGTACCAGTCTGCTGTGGCAATATCCCTGGGTCCCTAACCAGGCAGTTGTCTTTACTAACACTATCTGGAAGAAACCAAATATTGCTTCTCAGAAAGAAATTAATTCTTCACGGTGAAGTTTTGAATTCAAATCAAGTAGCAAGTCAGAAGTTGACCCTGAAGTATTCCTGCTAACACCTATGTTAATAATGTATACTAAAGCCAATGTTAATGTCTGGGGGAGAGGTCTAACCCTAAGCTAGAGTTCACTATTAGTACAAGCACTAAAATATAAGTCTAGTTTCACTGTGCTGGTAATCCAGTCATATAGTTTAGCTAGAGAGTTTCTTACTATGTGGCTACTCCCACTGGAGCTGGCTTTATCTAACTGTTGCAGTGAAGGCCAACTATGATGTGACATAACTTTGATAAAACAAATACTCGGTAACAGAAACTACTCTCCCATGGCACGGGGGTGGGGGGGGAAACCTACACACTCAGAAGAATGCTTTACTGTCATATACATATATCACACAGCTGGTGACCTCTCCCTCCACCCCCAGTCCAGCATCTGTAGGAATAAGTTAACATGCCAGATGTTATAAATTTATTTTGGCTTCATCCAGTAGGTATGAACTGTCCTAGTTGATGGGATCTTTCACAGAAGCATTTAAGCTGAAAGCATAAGATGTACTTCAAGACTTTGGATACTAGATCAGCTGAATCACTAGTGATGGATTCTCATACTTACGATTAGGAAAGTTAATGTTAGTTTTTCCTCATCTGAATGACAAAAGAGTAAATAATCTTCAAATATCCCAGCAGCTTCAAGTGCTGAATGCATCAGATGGAAGATTAAAAAAAACACTTTGCTCATTTCCCATTTTAAAATAAAAAGTCTCAAAGGACAAACATCCACTCTTTTAGTACATAAGAGTTTGAACAGGTCATTGCCATGCCACCCAAATGCCTACAAGCAGAAAGTGGCTGGGATAGTTGGTAGTTTAAGTACAGAAGCTCAAACTGCACACATGTTTCTGAGGGCACAACTTGTATGTAGTGGTGTTGAAAGGGTTACACTGAAGTACAAGGAAGACATGGACTTAGGAGTAACTGCAGTGAAGAGACATGAAGATGATAGGAGGTTGGGGTATCTAAGATGGGAGGAGAGAGTGAAAGTGCTGGGGCTGTTCATCCTGGAGAAGAGAAAACTTGGGGGAAATCTTACCAATGTGTATACATTAATGATGGGGGAGCCAAACTCCTTTCCAGGAGTGGTGGAACCCAGTGACAGGACCAGAGACAAACTGAAACACAGGAGGTTCCCTCTGAATATGAGGAAACATTGTTACTGTGAGGGTGGTTGAGTGCTGAATAGATTGCCTGAAGAAGATGTGGACTCTGCATCCTTGGAGGTATTTAAAACCCTGCTAGATATGCTCTGGAGCAACCTATGCTACCTGATTGTGCTTTGAGCACAGGGAAGGACTCGGCAGTTTCCACAGGTATCTTCCAACCTCATCCGTACTGGGACCATGTACTAGTGAGGGCTGTGGAAGAAAAATAAACAACCTGCCAACCAGGAAAGCTTGTTATTGGCATGGCATTTCCTTGCTTGCAATGATTTTTCTAAGGCCTGTGGAATCCTGCACGTCCTTTCCTGGTTTCTACATCCTTGCAAATATACTTTTCCCTAGTTTTCATATCATTGCAGCTACATCCTTTGCACTGCATCACAAACAAATTGTCTTCAGCGCCAGAGTACAATGCTATTGCCTCAGCCTGTATTTCTAAGGCAGTCTTGTGAGAGATCACATGCTCATCTTTGTTAACAATGCTGGCCTCTGCTATTTCCCCATTGCCCATTGCAATTACCTTTGGGACGTTTTCTGCAGCCTCTTTTACCAATACTATGCCTGCCTAGTTCTGGTCCATCTACATTTTTATTTCATCTTCCCTAATGCAAAAAACGTATTTACCCGTTATTAGTAAAAATTTTAAAAATCTAGATATCATCACTGGCAGGTTTCTGAGAACACCTATCTGATGATGAATTTATTTTCTTAGGGATTGTTTTTATCCAAGTTCTGCTGTACAATTGCAGCATGGATGCTTAGTCCCTAGCAGGTAAGCATATAACAACTGAATCAATAATATCATAAAATAAAATACAATTTTACACATAAAATATAATGGCTGAACGAATAGTAAAAATCTGCTAGCATATTCTGGGGGATCCTGAGTGAGATAGTTCAGCTTATCCCTCCTTAGAATTGGATCCACTGGATCCAGCTACGACACAAGGCTGTGGGAGCTGGGGAGATCTACCTGCCCCTCTGTGATGTCCTCTCTTGGTACAAACCAGGGAGACTTACTGAGGTGAGCAACTTGAGCCATGGCTGGGCTAGTTCCACCTTTTACACACCACCGGGAGGCAGTGAGAAGGCAGGCCCTGGAGTGCTACGGTCCAAGGGAGACAATAATTGAGTAAGGGATAACTATATCTGCACTGGTGAGACCGCACCTCAAATACTGTGTTCAGTTTTGGGCCCCTCACCACAAGAAGGATGTTGAGGCTCTGGAACGAGTCCAGAGAAGAGCAACGAAGCTGGTGAAGGGGCTGCAGAACAGGCCTTCTGAGGAACGGCAGAGAGAGCTGGGGTTGTTTAGGCTGGAGAAGAGGAGGCTGAGAGGAGACCTCATTGCTCTCTATAACTACCTGAAGGAGGTTGTGGAAAGGAGGGAGCTGGCCTCTTCTTCCAAGTGATGGGACAGGGCAAGAGGGAATGGCCTCAGACTCCGCCAGGGGAGGTTCAGGCTCAACATAAGGAAAAAATTTTTCACTGAAAGGGTCGTTAGGCAATGGAACAATCTGCCCAGGGAGGTAGTTGACTCACCTCCCCTGGAGGTGTTTAAGGTGCGAGTGGATGAGGTACTGAGGGGCATGGTTTAGAGATTGGTGGGAATGGTTACATTTGATGATCCAGTGGGTCTCTTCCATCCTGGTGATTCTATGTGATTCTGTGAATAAGCAGGGGTAGGCTAAGGGCAGCCAGACCGTGTCCCTAGAGGCCCACATCCAAGGGCAAGCCTGGAGGCTTTTATTTTTATCCCTTGGACATCTGCGAAACAACTCTGGAGCAGCTGTAGCTCAGTTTGAACCTTCCTGTAGAGAGTGCTAGTTCCCTGTTCCCTCTGTTTTAAACACAGCCACAAGCCTGCTCCCTGCCCAGGTGGCAGCCCCGGGGCGCTCAGATATGGCTGCAGCAGGTCCTATGTCACCAGTAGACCAGGCACTCACCCAGTGCAGGAAAGCTCCCTCAAGCCATGACAATAGATGCGGCAGGGTATTCCCATAGCATTGCAGAAGCTTCAGTTGGATTTTTTTTTAGCTCGCTTTTTCAGCTTGGCAGCGCTGCTTACTCTTCCTCTCATCAAGACCAAGAGATATTATGCAGGCTGCCAGCTCATGAAAGCAGAACCTATAACTGCTTCAAAAGTAAGAATTGAAATGAGACAGCAAAAAGTCAGCTGCACCAAATTTACCCAAGAAAATATTTTTATGTAGAAGTTTGAGTGAAGAGCTAAAGAACCAGGCGAGGACTGAGCAACCAGAGCAGAGGCAGCTGCTCAGCTTGGCAGAGGCATCCTCTGACAGAAGGAAGATGCTCCCCAACCCCCTAGAGAGGCCCCTTCTCCCCGTCCCATAGCTGTTTCCTTCAGGTTTAGGACTCAGACCCTCACTTTTGAAGAAGTGGTTTTACTGTGGGCAGTGACGTGCACCCTTAAAGCAACCACCTGCACGTTTCAGCTCAGTTTCACTCGCAGGGGCTGGGGGACTGCAGGGCATCACCAGCCATGGCAGTAGACTGCCCTTGTGGCCACCTTGCTGGAAGCCTATTTCAGCTAGCAGGTAAGGTCTCCTAGCACCACTCCTCACACTCTTTCCTCTGCATTTTGTTTTCTCTCACTCCATCTCTTCCCATCTTTTCTTTCTTTCTCCTTTGACTTCTTACCTATTCATTTTCTCACACATCTTTTATCTTCTGTCCCACCTTTCTTCTGTTCTCTGGGAATGTTTTCCCTTCGATCACCCTAGTCTCTTCCAGCTCAGCCTGACTTTTACTGTTGCTGCACCGATACGTTTCATACACAAGACAAAAAGTATTTAAATACACTGGTATTTTGTTTTCTTTTTCCTGATATAAATGTGTTTCCTGGTGTTAATGCTAGCTTGCCTGATCACTTTAAACAATCTTTCTGCTATTTCCCAGATAAATAATCTATGAATCAGATACCGTAGTAGAGTGAAATATAATAGTGCATCTATATTTTACCAGGTTTTATTGTTGTTGTTCAATAACCTAAATAGAAGAAGAAATTATATCAATGTCAAGAAAGTGTCTTTGTTTTGTTAGTGAAGAGTTTTGGATTTTAAAGCTTGATTTCTTCTACTTAAAATAATTCAAACATTTAACTGCTAAGAGAAAAGGAAATATCATTTGATTCTGTATCAAATGAAACTACTTTTTTTTCTCTAAAATAAATGGCTTCCTCCTATCAAACATGATCTTGCTGATTCAAAATCCAGGACTGAAACAAAAAAGAGTGTGGTTTTTCTGATTGACACAGGTCTGATGCATGCCTAGGAAAGATAATGCTCTGCAGTCAATATTCAGCTCCATATATAGGGATAATAATATTTACTTCAAAGAGCAATTGTTAGATATTATTCATTCTTAGTTGGAGGTTTACTCGAGCTGTTTGAAGAGAAGGCAGAGTAAAAATGAAAATTAGTATTTTATGATCTACTGCTTTGCATGATTGCTGATACTACTACTAAGCAAACCCTGTTAAAGAAGGATTTCTGAATTTTCTTAGAGGCATAGCCAACAGCAGAAATCCCAAAACCTTAAAGTTCCATGCATCTTTCTTTAAAAGCAATTTTGATGTAAAAAGTGTTAAGCATTTAATGAATTATGTGCTATTTTTTAAAAACGTATGTGTTCCCTTTAATAATCTATCTGTTGTCTAAAGATAATAAGACCTAGTAATAAACTGTGCAGACAATAGACGATATTCATATGATGAATCAGAGTCATCCAAAACTGCAACACTTAACCAGCAAAGAAAAGCTAAAATATAATAACACTAGGGGAGAGTCTTGACAATACCTGTAGACCTAAGACATCAGGTCTGTCTTTACATTTCAGGCTCAGAAATGCAAAAGCTGCAGGAAAGAAAAAGCACCTTCCCCGTGTTATTTGCTGGAAACCAAGGCTTCCCAGCAGCAAGGAATGTAGTCCCAAGAACTTTAGAGAACAAAATATGCAATACAATATATATGTAAATACAGTTACATGCATCAAAAGCACTGTTTGAGTTCCTCATCTTCTTAATTTTTTCTGGTCACCTCAAGCACAAGCTTGTGGTTAAGGAGAATACTATCTAGTATTATCTAACCTTGGACTAGTGGGAGGGTGGGCAGAGCCTGGGAACTGAGGCAGTAGTAGTTTCATGTTCTACAAAAATGGAGAATTTTGTGATGAACAGAAACTTTCAGTACCTTTCTCATCAGGAGAAATTTTCCATTGACAACCACTCTTGGTCCCTTTGTTTTTATTGCACGCACTCATACCTGAGAGCTGTTCATGAAACCCACCTGAGAAAAATGAACTTGAGAGATACTGACCGAGATCTCCCTCAGGCTGGCAAATGAAAGGGGCTTTTTATATGAGCAAGGACTGCAAACTTAGGTCCTAACAAGTTCTGGATTAGGTTATGGTGTGTCTGATTGCACAAAAACTATAGGACAAAACTGTTGACCCCCTTCTCACAGAACATACAAGTGTCCATTGCATTCCCATGACAGAAACCCAGGAAAATATAGGGTGGACCAGCAAACTTTTGCTTTTAAGGAGAAACCTAGAAACGCTTGGGACCCAGTCCCTGCAGGATCTGTTCAGCAATACACTGATTTCCCTCTGACAAGCCAGCTGACAAACATTCCAGAGCAAGTTCAGGCATCTGCCTCTGGCAGGATGGTGAAATCAATGAGTTCCCAGAGGGAACTGATTTTGATCCTGACTATAGTCTCTTTCCCAAAAGAGAAAAAAAACAGGGTGCAAGCCAGCTCTGAATGCTGGATAAGGCCAGTACATGTTCTGCTTACTCAGGGAAACAATCACGCCCAACAAAACATATTTTCAATGGTCATCCATCACTGTGTGTCTCATCAATCAGAAGATAAGTTGTTGCTTCTGAAGTGAAGGTTCCTGAAAGTGGAAGGATTGTGCAGGAAATTTACTTCCAATGGAAGTAAATGCAGCTCAAAATTATGGGTGTTTTATTTCTTTGAGATTTGTCCTCATTTGCTTCCCCCCACTTTTTCTCCAGAAAATTCCTCAGATTACCTCTATTTCAATCTGCTAAGAAGCTGGAAGATGCCCAGAGCACAAGCCAACTGCCAGGGCCACCCCTGACTGTTTAGTAGAGGCAAATTTATTAGTGGAGTAGAGCTGTGGGTATCCTATCCTTCTGCAGCACCTCCTTCAAGAGCCTTTACTATAATGATCCCCAAAAAATACAGCACAGAGCACCTCTTGTTCACAGTTTTCTGAAAATGTAGCTTTCAGAAGACCTGAAACAGAAGTTAACCCACATTTCATGTTCTGCTCTGTTAGCTGAGAAGATGTTTTCAGTCACTGGGATGAGTTTGGTTTTTTGAAAACCTTCACTGAAATGTTTGCTGCAAAGGTCAGGGATGAAGAGTTCTAGCTAACAGCAGTGGAAGTTAAATCAGAGAGTAAAACATTTATAAAGCAAAAATGTGGAAGAATGGGAGTGGATGACCAGAGGCAGAAAGCAGTTTCAGTTTTTATAGTGATACTAAACAATGATAAAGACTGTTTAATCCGAGTGATCATATGCTTTTAAAAGGAAAATAGGGACCAAAAAACAGTCCAGAGTAGGCAAACAGCAGCATTTCTTAAATGAGCAGAAAGATCTTATTTCCCATATTGCTTGACACTATTGCTTTTAATAAAAATACATTTAAGAAGATGCTATAGGACTCTGAACTGAAACATGATGCAAAATGCTTCCTTAAGGAATCTGTAATCAGTCAAACACTGATAGTAACTCAAAATTACTGATGTGTTTGAAAGCTAGACTCTTCTTCTCTCTCTATCATGAGAAATAGCTAGACAGATAACTGGATAAATGTTGTGTGCCTATTTTCCATCCAAAGGAAGGAATGGCTCCCTAATTTTTCCAAGATGTTTATTTAAAAACTACTGAAAAAACAGAGTAAACAGATAGGAAAGCTAGCATGTCATCTGGGTCTTTAGCTCTGTTCCTGTTGTACAAGTAAGGCATTATTTACTCCTTTCTTTGTAGTATAGGCTTAATTGAGTAGATAAGATTTCTGACGGATGAGATACAAGGCTTGGATTGCAAGTTGCTTAATCATTAAAATGTTTACGGACCCTGTTGGATTTTGCATTCATACAGCTGCTTGGGAACAGCAATTCTTTTCTAACCCTAACATCATAATGATATAAATAAGAATAACTAGG
The DNA here is from genome assembly GCA_033558105.1 of Coccyzus lansbergi. Lineage (NCBI taxonomy): Eukaryota > Metazoa > Chordata > Aves > Cuculiformes > Coccyzidae > Coccyzus > Coccyzus lansbergi. Next base: position 4,569,985 of record JAUMJK010000151.1, read on the forward strand.
GGTTTTTTTGTTAATTTTTACCAAATTTTATACCAAATATTAAGTATGTTTTTTTATCATATTCCTTGGATTCATTTCTATCTTTTCATATTTTGAAATAAAATAATTCTCTCCCGTTCTCTCTCTTTCTGTCTATCCTTCCTCCATACACAATCCAAGCCGCCTGTATTCCTTCCTCACCCTCTTTTCCAGGAAAGGAAGGACAATGTACCATAGTCAGTTGTGGAAACCATTGTTTTTGTTAAAAAGGGAAGTTTTACAGTACTAAGATGACAAGTAGTATAATTTTGTTACCTGCCATCTCCTGTTTTCATTTCTCTTTTGGGCAGATCCTTTTCTCCTTGTAGATGAGGTGGCAGGAATCTGACACATTTATTTATAGGTACTTAAATAAAGTAGCCCTTGCTTGCAATAAGTTAGTAATTCCTCTGACATCAGTAGAAATGCTAGAGTGTGTCAGATAATGAGACTGAAGTACTTAAACACAGAGCAGGTTTTCTTTTAAAAAAATGAGTTAAAGCAAACTTACTTATTCTATTAGATGAGACATGTCTATTTGCTTTGCTTCAGAGTGATCTATCTGGCTTTTTAATGACACAAACGTGCCATTCCCATGAGCAAACATCCTTTAGAGAACAAATAAGAGTAAGGACAGCCTAAAGCCACTTCCTGTATCATAGGGGTCTCTGGTGCCATCACACCAGCACTTCTTGGCCCATAGAATTTATCCTTTGTTCACAGAACCACAGAAAACCTGAGGTAGGAATGGACTTTTGGAGGTCATCTGCTCCAGCCTTCTTGCTCAAGCAGAGCCACATAAAGCCAGCTGCCCAGGCCTCTGTCCCAGTAGCTTTTGAATGTTTCTGAGGAACAGAACACCAGCTTTCTGGGAAACCTGTGCCAGTGGTCAGTAATCCACATGGTGAAAAATTTTGTGCCCTCTGTTCCCATCATTGGGCACCAATGAAAAGAACCTGGCTCTGTCCTCTTTGCAGCCTTCCTTCAGTTATCTATATACATTGAGAAGATCCCTCCAAGCCTTCTGAAGAGTTCCAGCTCCTTCAGCCTTTCCTCGCAGGAGAGATGCTCCAGCCCCTTCATCATTTTTGTGGCCCTTCTCTGGACTTTCTCCAGTATGTTCATGTTTCTTTTACTGAGGAATCCAAACTGATAAAAGGATCCAGGTGTGTCTTCACCAGTGCTGAATAGAGAAGGCCATCTACTTGCTGGCAAAATATCTCCTAATGTGGCCTAGGTTACTATTGTTTGCTACACTTAGTGGGGTGAATACATCTGGGTAATGTGGGAGCCAAGAAGAAACACTCTTGAGAGGATGACAAATGTGACCAAGAAGAAGAAGAAGGAACCACAATGTAAGCTCTTCCTCAGAAAGGGAGGTTGTCATGGTAGCTGCTGTTCATTGCCTTTTCAGCCACTTCCCGAAACAGGATGTCCTCAGCAGTCCCAGTTATTCTTTGTAAACTGGATCACAAGTGGCTGGAATGGCCCATACTGTGGGGAGAGCAGCAGGGATTGTAGTGAGCTCACTGTGAGCAGTAGCCTGAGCAGAGGAGTCACCATGGTATCACAGACTGGGGGCACCTGGGAAGGGCTGTCATTCATTCAGCCAGTCCCATGCAAAGTAGACAAAATGAATAATAACAAGCAAATTAACAGTTCAGCTGTTTGAGCAGTGCCTTTATCTTGGACTCACAGGGAAGGCAGATGAAAAGTTGTCTTAGTGAAATGAAAGGCAAATTAAGTGTTTTAATATAATCCCACAGTCCTTCCTCACCCAAGTTCAGGTAAACAAAAAAACAGAGAAGGCAGAAAAGAGAGAGAAAACAGAGCTAAATGTCTTGCTTGCTTCAGTCATCAACATTTGCTTCATGCTAAGGAGATTTTTTTTTTCCACATATAAAACGTGTTACTGGCATAGACTGAGAATTCAAAAAGGTGATTTCAAAGCAGATCTATAAATTAAGGAGCAACACACTGCTAGGAACAGTTGTATTTAGCAAAGAGACTCACAGCAGCTGAAGGGGTCAGGCTGCTCATAAATGTACACAGTCCCTCACTAACAGAAACTCATCCCTGGAGGAGCAGCAAGTCTCATGTACTTTGGAGGGCAGAAATATGATTAGAAAATCTGAAAGATGACAAAAATATACAAATAAATCAAAGCAGATTGATATTTGTCCTGACTTAAATGAATGCCGAAATCACAATATGAATCACAGAACATCATTTGATTATCAGTCTGAAATAAAGTAAATAGCAGTAAAGTTTATTTATATTAAATAAATTGGATATGTAGTAATATTGTGAAAAATATGCCTACACTTTGTGTCATCATTAGGTTATTTTTGCTACTAAAGGCACTGAAGCAAACATATCTGTAAATGATCATTAAAAAAAATAAGTAGCTCTGCTGACTTCCAACTTCCTGTTCTGTTGGAGAAGGTTTTGTTTGCTTCTTTGACAGAAGAGTGTAAAATACATCCCCGGTGCGACACTGTTTAAAATCTTCAGACATCTCAGTTGTTCTTTGTTAAATCACTGTGTAATTCCTAAGCTGGCTGCAATGAGCTGTAGTCAGGGCTGCAGACGGTGCTCATCTAAGGAAAATGTTACTAGCATTGAAAGGCATCATTTTTGTCCAAAAGAGTAAATTTCTTTCAACTCTTTTCGTCTGGGACCTGGAAACGGAGTAATGAGAAAAAGATGAGGAAAACAAGAAATATAGAAAATTAATTTGTGGACAGAGTCTTCCCTGCTGCATGTAGACAGGTCTTGACAGTGATGTTCCTGAGGCAGACAGAAAGAAGTTTTCTCAGTTTCGTATGTTGAAAGGAGATCTTTCAGATTCAGGTACAGATTAAATTTGGAAGGACTAGGGAAGCAAACTTCTTAGGCAAAGGCAGTGTAGTTTTACTAGAGGAGCTGATATAAAATGCATAAGTTATCAAGCAGCAGAATCCTTGCATTGGATGAAATAGGAGTGGTTGTTCACTGTGATAGCAAGTTCTGGTTTAATATCTCTTCATAAGAAACAGTTTTGAGACCAGTATAACAAACAGAGGTATAACCAACTTAAAGATGTTCTGCTGAGTAGGAAGTTTTTACTGTATGTGCATGAGTTGTTCCGGTGGGGTTAAAAAAACCAGCCTTTTTATTGTTATTTTTTCAAAATTATCATTAGAATCCTATCTGACCCATGCAAGAATAGCCATGGGATATTCCCAGAGAGTGTCAGTATTTTTAGCCTTTATATACTTTAATAGAAAATCAGAAAATGTTTGCTGGAGACAACATGGAAAAAAAGAAGAAAAAAAACCCCAGTCAGACATCCATCATCAATGATTTAATCAATATATGAAAGAATTTACAAGGACATTTTTGTTTCCCGTTCCTTTTCCTAAGAAATAAAGTTAGGCAGCTACTTTGCAAGCAACCAGGAGCCAAAGTGGTTGAGAAAGTACTCCTACACTTCAAAAGGCTGAGCGTGTATTCAATGCTTCCTATGTTGTCTTAATACCAGCTCCGGAGGAGCATGGGGATGAGGGAATGGGGGAGGATGTGGGGATGCACGGGGACATAGGGATTCAGGAAAGCAGGAATGCCTGTTTGCACGGGGATGCTGGGGTGCACAGAGATGCGGGCATGTGGGGATACACCAGGATGCGGCATTGCGTGGGGCTGCAAGGATCATAGGATCATAGAATCATAGAATAACCAGGTTGGAAGTGACCCATAGGATCATCGAGTCCAACCATTCCTATCAAACACTAAACCATGTCCCTCAGGATCTCATCCACCCGTGCCTTAAACACCTCCAGGGAAGGTGAATCAACCACCTCCCTGGGCAGCCTATTCCAATGCCCAAAGACGCTCTGTGTGAAAAACTTCCTCCTAATCTCCAGCCTAAATCTCCCCTGGCGGAGTTTTAGGTCATTCTCTCTTGTCCTGTCCCCTGTCACTTGGGAGAAGAGACCAGCTCCCTCCTCTCTACAACCTCCTTTCAGGTACTTGTAGAGAGTAATGAGGTCTCGATGATGCGCGGGGATGCGGGGATGCAGCGATGCGTGGGGATGCAGGGATGCAGGGACGCGCAGAGATCAGGGGATGTGGGGATGCGCCGGGATGCAGGGTTGCATGGGGAAGCGGGGATGCGCGGAGATGCAGGAATGCGTGGAAGCGTGGGGATGCAGGGATGGATGCGCAGGGATGCAGGGATGCGCAGGGATGCACGGATGCGCGGGGATGCTCGGGGCGGGAGCGCCCCCTGGCGGTCGCCGCCTGCTCACCCGTCCCCACTCGCCCCTGCTGGTGCTTTGGAGTCGGCAGCTCTCGGTCCCTCCGCACAGCAACTGCTGTCTCAGGCAGGAGGCCGCCGGGAAAAAGGAGTGTGTAATGCCATAGCCTGAACCGCTGCAGGTGCTAGAAGTCGTGGGAAGAGCGGATCCAAGTGGAAAAACAATACAGGCCTGGGGCTGGTGGCAATGGCAAACAAGACTGACAGATGAGAGGAGAGGGACCTGGGGGTGTTGGTCGACAGCCAACTGTGAACCAGCAGTGTGCCCAGGTGGCCAAGAAGGCCAATGGCATCCTGGCTTGTATCAGAAATGGTGTGACCAGCAGGTCCAGGGAGGTGATTCTCCCTCTGGACTCAGCACTGGTGAGGCTGCTCCTTGAATATTGTGTCCAGTTCTGGACCCCTCAGCACAAGAAGGATGTTGAGGCTCTGGAGCAAGTCCAGAGAAGAGCGACGAAGCTGGTGAAGGGGCTGGAGAACAGGCCTTATGAGGAGTGGCTGAGAGAGCTGGGATTGTTTATCCTGGAGAAGAGGAGGCTGAGAGGAGACCTCATTGCTCTCTACAAGTACCTGAGGGGAGGTTGTAGAGAGGAGGGAGCTGGCCTTTTCTCCCAAGTGACAGGGGACAGGACAAGACAGAATGGCCTCAAGCTCCGCCAGGGGAGATTTAGGCTGGAGATTAGGAGGAAGTTTTTCACAGAAAGAGTCATTGGGCATTGGAATAGGTTGCCCAGGGAGATGGTTGATTCTCCTTCCCTGGAGGTGTTTAAGGCATAGGTGGACGAGGTCCTGAGGGACATGGTTTAGTGTTTGATAGGAACGGTTGGACTAGAAGATCAGATGGGTCACTTCCAACCTGGTTGTTCTATGATTCTATGATTCAATGACAGTAGCATTAAAGGACACTATATGATATCAATGTTGTTTCTCATTATTAGCATTTGACTCAGTACTCAGGCCCTAACTAAGTACTTACAGAAACTGCACTGCCTCCCCTGCCCCCTTAGCCCTCCTCCCTTGTACTGCTTTCCTGCTCAGTAATTCAACTGCAGAGATTCTTGATTCACTTCCACTAAACCCCACCCCTCAAAGAGCTATCACACTCTATAGACTTATTTTTACATCTCAAATCTCAGTCGTGCTCAAACATGACTGTAAATAATAAAATCAGTTCACGTGATGTTTGTTGTAATTAACTGGTAAGACCAGATAAATGACTGCTCCTCATCAAGACATACCCCATCTAGTATTACAAATGGTTACAATTAGCATGAGCTGCAACAAAGGCATCTTGTCACCCAACTTGCTTGTTAAACCTTGTTCTAACATGGTTGTTATTCTGTAACGTGGAGAGATATCTCTGGCCCCATCGTCATGTGAGAATGAACTCACAGGTTGCATTTTTTTCTGGAAGCTGGAGGCTATTTAAACTAAAAGGATGAAGACACCAAGGAAGGAAGATGTCCTAAAACATGAGGAAGGAGAAAAGTTAAGTTTGATGGGAAAAAAATATGATATGGGTGAAAAGTAAGCATTAATTTAACATCAATTCTTTCTACCTATTCAGCCTTCCTCTGATTTTTATCATATTTATATAGAGTAAAATTCTTATTTCAGGATCAACTGCTTTGGGGGTGATATGAGAAAAAAACAGACACATGCAAAGATGGGGATTTTTGAGAGTTAACACATATATTAGGCTCATCCATGTTACCACTTTTACAGATTCATTTCTGGCAGCAGATGATTGTGGGAGAACTATAGCTTTCCAGGGGAAAAAAAGGGTCCTTCTGCCTTCCTTGACCAGAAAGAAAAATTTCGAAAGTTGGTGCAGAGAGTCTCAGTCAGAGAAAATAGTAGGAAGCCAAATAATAAGCAAAACACAGTTTGCTTTGTGTATGTTTTCTGACCTGTAAGGCAGAGTGGAAGATGGTTCTATGTCTAGGAAAGGCCTGACTGCTGCTTAAGCAGCTTGAGCTGAACACAAACATAGGATGCATCCCTTGGTATGAAGAGAAAGGTTTTTCTTCATCCTTCACAGTGCTCCAGTTCTTCAGCTAATCTCTTTCTGATATACTCAGATTTTCAGCATATTTTGGAGGGTCTTTATCAGTTTTCCAAAGGCTACTTTAGCCATCCTCAATTTGAAACTAAAATTTTGTAAGCAGTTTAATTAGGTGAACCATCTTATAGCTGAACTAGCTTAAACATAGCTTCTTGGTTTGATATCTCTCCAGTAGATTCAGGTCTTTTTTTCTCACCACCGTTGCACATAAGCTCACTTATTGACTTGTACAGCATTTCCCCATGTATGTACCTACACATCTTGATGAAATCCTGACTCAGTTTAGGGGAACTAGGGGTTTGTCTGACTTCAGTGAGAACAAGATTTCTCCTGCTGCTTTTATTTTTTTATTACCTATAAAAATATAAGGAAGATGGAAAGAAGATATAAACATTTTTCGGAGGCAGCAATTTATATCCGTTTCAGCTTCAGTACAGTTTGGAAATACTCAATATGATTATGTACTCTACATATTTGATATCTCACACTCAGTGCATTTGAGTGTCTGCAGTTCTTGGTTTGGATTTTTGGAGGATGACTGACATACAGTGACGAACTGTAGCAGTTAACAGGACTATTTTCTCTTATACATGGGGGTGTCAAAATGCCAACTACTCCCACTTCCAGAGTACACTCACACATACTGTCCTTTACAGATGCAGTTCCAGTTTGCCAGACACCTTGTTTGCATGTCTCGCTCACAGTCTGGTTGCTACGTCGGTCTCTTTCTGCCTAACTCTTAGCTGCAAACCTTTTCCCTGCTGGTGTATAAACGCACCTTTCCCTTTCTGACTGTGGTGTTAGGCATCCTGCTAACAAGGTGGTGTGAGCACAGTGATGCAGAACTGGGGATAAATTGGCTCAGTTTGTATGATCAGAAGCTAAAATTATTTGCAGATTGGAAAGGTGAAGCAAGGAAATACTCAAAAGGCCAGATGAGTGGAACTTTCGAGGTCATATTTTCAGGTGTTTTCAGCTGGTGTGTTTTGGAAATCAGTGGGTATAGGTGCATTTCCATCAGCTGAGCCCCTGTCTGTGAGCCTGTCAGAGGGTCTCTGGTTTGAAAAGGGTGAGAGGCAAAGTGGCCAAACAAACAAACATAAACAGAGATAGCTGAGGAGAGCAGGGTGTATTGAAAGGCTGAGGAGGGGTAGGTAGGAGGGATGGGGAGGAATTCAGTATGCTTGATGTAAATACCTAATGCATGCCTGCCTTGAGCTACCCTCTGGCATTCAGTGTCTCAAGAAGTGCCAGCATTATCTTTATAGCCAATGGAGGGGGACAGATATATCAGCAAAGAAGTGCTGTTCACCTTTCCTGAGGATCACAGAGAGACAGACAGGATCTTCCTCAGGAGTCTGCACAAGCAGGCCATTGCCTGTACGTACTGTGGAAAGTGGCACCCAAAGTGAAATATGTTGGGTGCCTGATTGAGAAGGGTCTTAATCTATATTTGCCAAGAGGGCTGAGGAGAGGTTGTTGAAGTGTTGCCGGCATAGAACTCAGGCGGCTCCAGAAGGCATAGACATCAAAGAGGAGATGCTGGCCCTTCTTATTAATTTCTTCCTTCTTCAAGTTTTGCTCTTTCTTACCATCACCTGCAGGAATAGTCTCATTATTTTCATCCTGCAAGCATTTCCTGATATATTTACTTTTTTTCCTCCTTTCAGATCTGCACCTCGCTTCATGTTCAATCATCTGGAGAGGGATAGGAGAGGGTGGGGAGGGAGAATAAAACAAAACCTGAGGGCAGAAATTTTCCAAGTCACCAGAAGAAAGATGTTATTTTATGATTCAGTGCTTGTTTGTACTGTTGAGGGCTGGCTTTAGGGGCTTAGTTGAAATCAGATGCATGTCACCTAGACAGTTGTGCAGTCTTACTTCTGTTTTTCTTGTTTATGTGCAACGGTGGGGATATGGTTAGTCTATAGATCCCTTAAGGCTAAAAGGTGGCTTTCCAAGCTGCAGTTGCTGTAGAATGGCTCATTTGAAGCATTCCAGAGAGATAGTGCCTTTGAGGCATCAGAAGCTTTCAATACTGCTCCTTATGCATAAGGAGAATAACATTTGCTCCTCCTGCCAGGGCAGGGAGCTGACAAATGAGCTGCCCTGGTTGTAAAGGCTCCTAGGGCATGACAGAGCCAGGATTGTATGGAGAAGGGAGAGGGCAGGAAGAAGCCATGAGTTTACTCCTCCTTGCCCTCCACTTTCTGTATCTACCTTCCTCAAAAGAGTGAGAATTGCTGCCTTGTTGATGTCCCAGAGGGGAAACAACACAAGTCTGTGAACAGCAGTTCAAGGGAAGGGAGCATCTAACCTGGCCCTTATTGTGAGCTGCTAGAATGCAAAAATCCACATCAGGAAGCCTCAGGAGAGTCTGCAGTGGGTATGCCAGATCGAATAAAGCCTATCCTGGCAAGATGAAGAAGACTGGATCTTGGGTCCTTTGGTGAGCTGAGCGTGGGCTCTAAAGGCAAGCTGGAGGTCTTTATCTGGCTATTGCTCTGAGCAGGAGTGAGGGGTGCTTGGCAAGTGTTTCTGACCTGGACATCTCCTTAGTACCAATGGGAGGGACGGTGCATTATCATCCTTTGACTCACAGTAGACAAATGCTGACCTGCATCTCCAAGGTTTGGTGCTACAGGACCCTTTCAGGTACTCTGATGGAAAATTGAGCTGCAAGAGGATGCCTGTGATTTTTAAATTGGTTTCTAAAGAAGTATCCATAACACAGAGAGGCTTTAATCTTTAGTTATTTTCTGCAATATTACAGGACATACCTAAAATGTGTGGTGTCTCTGTACTTTTGAAAGTTTCTCTGAATAGTGCTTTCACTCACTTCCAATACACAAATGCCAAGTTTGCATACGGACATGATATAACTATTACTTTTGCCATGTTTTGTTTTTTTTTTAAAAAAAAAGGTAAACTTTCCACAGTGTTGTGGTATTTTATTCTTAACAACTTTACAACTTTCTTACCCCTGACCGGAGGGCTAGACATAGTTACATTCGTTTTCTATTTCTGTTTTACAGTTCTTGTTATGACAACAGTTACTTTCACTTCTGCAAAAAAGCAAAATGCATCTGATATTACATGTCTGCTTATCAGCCAGAAGAATGAAGATCCAGGAACACCACAGTCATCAGTGTCTCCTAAGGTAATCCAGCAGAGAATGAATTACCTATAAAGTATTCCTGTTCATTCAAGGAATCCCTTCTTCAAATGAATCTCTTTACTTGCCACCTTTTGCTGCAACTAAGCTTAAAGACTCATTAATCCATTGGTGGTTTTCAGAATGGCTGTGGAATGTTCTCTTTCTGCTTGCAATTCTCCTTTAGTGCTACCTAGCAGTGAGGAAACAGAAGGCCTGAATGCACCCAAGCCAAATGTCTTCTACCTAGTACTGCCCCCGAGGATCAGTCTGGCCAGATACTGCAATAAGAAGCAGTGGGTGACTAAAAAAAGACTCATTCTGGCCCTACCATTGCCTTGTGGTCACAAGCAGAAAAGTTGTGTTACAGTCTTCTGGTTCTACATGGAAGGAAACAAAAATGAGAGTAAAGAGTAGACTATATCACCAATAGAAATTACCCTCTTTCTGGCTAAAATGTTTCTGTGATATCTGTCTAAAGAACAGAATTATCTAATTCAACAGAAATCCTATAGTGTTTCCTCATGCAGTAGAATTCAACGTATTTATTAATAAGTTTGACAATAGAAATAAAAAAACACATAACCAAACAAAATGAAGGTACAATGACTGTGTTATTTCAAGTATGATTTTTATTCATATTTTGGCACTATGAGTCATTATTAATTTATGAAAACTTTTCCAGAAGATCATCCTTTTAAAATATTTGAATGCAAAAAAAACCCAAATAAAGCTAATTGCTAATAACAGTCTGTCCTCTTGCATTGCAGACTTCTATTGCTTTGGAAGATCTTGAGTGTTATTTGAATTCTCAGGGAATAGAGAACATCTATGCACCAACTAAAAATGTAGAAGTTAATGTGTTTGAAGATATTGAATTAAGAGTGGTAATGAACATTTCAGACATCATTTCATGCTTTTGGTTATTTGAAGAGAGCAAAGCTTGTAAACCTTCACTGAACTCAGAGAATCGGTAAGTCAAGGGATATACTGGATCAAAGAACCTTTAAGAGATTGTTTCTTTTAGGATGCAAATGGAGTATTTTCTGTGGCTGTATTTGCATTTGATTTCTTGTTATGCATTATAATCATAAATTCTCTAATCTTTCCTAACTTTTGTCACCTAGCATACTGTTAATTTTCATTTAGACACATATACACATATGAATCTTTAAGTCAAGCGTAGTTTAAAATCAGGTTGTTCTTTTCATTTGTATCGCATGGCGCATGGGGGGCTCCAGGGACTTTCTGACATTGAGCAATCTGAGATTTGCTGTGCTCATGTGACACAAATACCATGTCGAAGAAACCGAGACAAGGAGAATATGGGACTTGTTAGTGTCACACTGCAGATTGGGAAGAGCACCAGATACACCACCCTCATTCCCATAATCAGACCTGGGCTGGAACCTGAGGATGGATTGTTGCCTCCCCCTGCAAAATGTGTGGGATGGGATTGTAAGTAAAGCATTTCCTCAGCTGTCTTAAGCTCAGGAAATCCATCCTTCTTGTGCTCAGTGTTAAGTGTGTGCCTGGGTATCTGTGGTTATAAGTTCCTGTGTGCTACTCATGTAGGAAGAAAACCAGTTTAGATTGAAGGACGCTATGCAAATAATGAATACTGATATCTCTGAAATGTTTTAGCTAGAACTAACATTTTGTTATGTCTGCTACATATCACCTTCTAGATAACAAGTACGGCTTTATTTTTACAGATATGTTACATCTTTGACGTTTTCTCAAATAAAAGAAACACAAGCTGGAAAATACACCCTCTCAGTCATAAGTAAAACTGGCAATTACACAGTAGTTATGCCTGTTCTCATCCGAAGTAAGTATATCTCAGATGAAAGGAGTCTATCCCTCAATAGGTTCAAGAGGAGAGGCTCAAGGTCAGTCAAAGCAATGAGAGTCTCATGAACGGTGTTTCAAGTGTCTTCCTAGGTTTGCATGGGACTCAGAGCTATCTTCAGAGACTGATGTCAAAACCACAGACTGTGTCAGAGTCAGCTTTCACTAGTCAATAAACTATGCAAATGAACAAATGCAGGTGCAAATGCAGTGCAGTCCTCTTCTCCCCTATAAGAGATTCCCTTCTGTGCCAACAGGGGCACATCAAAAGTGGGGTTTTAAACTCAAAGGTTTGTTTGCATTTTAGCCTATTTATTTTTGGTGTTGCCAGCTGGGCTATTATCTGGACCAGATCAGGATGTCCCCTTTCTTTTTCTGGTCTCTCCAAAGTCATGTTCTGTCCTACTCAGCCACTTCTCCGCCTGTACCTGCCGCTGTGTCTCTTCACTTCCCACATAGCTTTTCCTTTCACAATTCTGTGGACAAGAGGCACAACTGAAGGAAGGGGTGCCAGCCTTTATTTGCTTATTGAGTTTTAAGTTGAAATGCATTGCTACTGCAGCTGCTCAGCACTTTTAACTATTGTTAAATGTTCATGACAAAAAGCATGTGAGGTGCAACTTTTTGAAAATCTCACTGTGGGAGCAAAGTAGGTTGAATTATCGCCAGGGCCACACAAGAGACATCTTTCATGCAAAGGTAACTGCCGCAATGAAATTCAAGCTTCTTTTTCTAAGTAGGGGCATACAAGAACATCTGAAAAAAAAAGACCAATGTTGACATATCTGATTTTTAAAAATAAGTGAAATACCATATTGTTTTGTCTGGGAAGGGCCAAATTTAAAGATAAAATTTAAAATTTAAAAGAAATGTAAGAATAAATTTCAAAGAAAAAGAAAAAGATCAATCCAAACAACTAAGACTGTAAAATTTAGCACCAAACCTTTCTAGAGACAGGTGTAATAATATGAATAATTTCTTGCCTTGTTTTTAATACACTGTAACTAATCAATTTTTTTTTATTCCTTCTTTATTTGTTTTTGAAGTATTTCATCTGTTTGATTTTTTTCTCTCTCAGGTGTCATAAGTGTTACCTCTTGCCTCCCTTGATTTATTTGAAGGCCTATTGCATGTCTGAATTATAATTCTAACAGCATCATTGAGGGAACAGGGTATTAAGTCTTTAATTATAAATCCCCTTCCCTACTAGATCAATTAGGCTTTAGAGGTAAAAAATGTTATTACATGTGCAAGAAAGTGCGGTTCAAAACAGTCGTGACAAAGATCTTTTTGGTATCAATTGCTTAGATTACATTCTCTTTGCTCCTGTGAATTTAATATCATAATTACATTTCTCATAAAACCCTCCAGGCTACATGTGAACCCTTCAGCTGAGATGTGAATCTCTACAGGTGAAAATAGCCTTCTAGACCTGGCATGTAAGAGATAAGTGAAGAAAGAAATTAAAAAGCTTGAAGTATTAGTTTCACCTTAGTATGTCACCTTGCAGGCAATGAAAGTATTACTTTAAAGAAAATGTCTCCTTTCTATGTGGAAACCGTAATTTCATTTTAAGATAACCTAAAACCAGATTCAGTGCTTTCATTTTGAGTCAGATCTTTAGTAGTTTTAATATATATTACATTTCTGTCCTTAGTCCAAGTCTGCACCTGACAGTTTCAGAGGACTGGAGGTTGTCTAGGAACCTTAACAACCTGGGTTACTGATATAGGATAGAGAAATCAGCAGTTCCCAAAAGTCATTATCACCTATTGTTTTTCCTTCCTGTATCTGATCTGACTGAGTAGTATGCAATGATTCCATTTTCTGTCAAGACTTTGTATTCTTAACAGATACTCCACCAAAGGTCATGGGCTTGTATCTGTGCTCCTTCCCAGCTAAAGGAATAGAAAGCACAGCAAATTAACACATTTCAGTATCAAGCTCAGGATTATCCTCTGGTGAATAGAGGCAGGCCTTTGATACCAGAAAGCTTGCATTTAGCAATCAAGACTGAAAAGTTCAGAGACCAACTCATGATATCCCTAGGGCAGAATTGTATTCTATTCCCTCAGCATTTGAAATATCTTGAGAGAAATTACAGCTTTATAACTTCATGTACTGTGATATGAGCTAAACAGTGTCTCCAAATGATGTGAGCATTCCTAAATATTTGCATTACTTTTGACAGAGAAACCAGGCAAACCCTATTTCAGGAAAAGGGAAAATTCAGATTCTATCGAGTGCGTATCTGAGGGCTACCCCCAGCCCTCTGTGGAGTGGTTATTTTGCAAAACACCTGAAAAGAGGTATGTATACGCTTATATGCATGTTAAATCTCTAGACTGAAGTTTTACCGTCTTCTAAAGGAGAAGTGGGGGTCTTTGTACTGCTAAGTGTTCATAGGAAGCTGGGGAGATAACTGAAGGAGAGCCTCTGGGTCAAAATTTCTGGAGATGAGCTCTACTAAGTTGTACACCCTTGTGGTGGTTGAAAACCTATGTCTGCATAATCCACTTTTGAAGTGCTGCAACGTACTTTTCTAGAAATTTTGGCTGTTGTGCTCTGTTGGAAACTTTTGGCTCTTCAGTTGAAAGAAGATATTCCAGATTTAGTGTTTTGATGTCACCAGAGCAAATCAAATATATACCATGTCCCTCTAGCTTTTCACTTTTCTTTTTTTAAACACGAAAACATTACAGCTAGGAAAATATTTCACAGGATCATAATTTTACAAGCTATTTTTTTCCATTCTATTAATATGTAACATTAATTCTACCAAAAGAAGGAATAATGTCTTTCTCTGTCGTGTGACCATTTGAGATCTGTGTCTCATAACAGCCACTGGATTTGCAGTCATTCCCACCACTAGGAACTGAGAGATGTGTGAAAGCTCAGCCTCAATGATTTCACCCCTCTCCAGATTTCAGTCACAGCATTACCTGCCTATGAGACAGACTGAACATATTCAGGTCATTTCAGCTCGTATTTCTGCCTAGGCTGTGAAATTTTTATTTTCTTATCTTCACCTTTCCTGCTTCCTTTTCATTCAGCTATGTAGAATCCAGTTTTCCCACTATTGTTTGCATATTCTCATGGTTTGAAGATTTATCAGATATATTTGCTTGAGATTAACCAAATGAATCAATGAATAATTGTCATTGTAATTGCAGTTGCCCTGATAAAATGCATGAAGAAAATGGGGAAATAGATGGCATACAGAAGGTGCACCGTGAATCGTTTCAAACTTATATATGGTGCTGTGCAGTTAATGACGTGGGCAGAGAATGTACAAGCCTCTTTACAATAGGTAACTTCCCTCTAAGGTTTACTTACACACAAGCTGGAACCTGCTGCTAAAGTTAGTTGCACTACTTCTCTGAGAAAATTTTCTAGGCTAAGATTACTTGTTTGTAATCAGTGGAACAAATCTGGCAATGAGTATGACTGACCTGTCTCATGTTTAAAACCTAAATTTCAAACTCTTTGTGCTGTCTAAAAATGTTGTGTCCTTCTACATTTTCTAAGCATCTATTATCTTGTTTCTTCATGCTTTTAGGACTGTGCTACTATGAAATTCTCCTCAAGATATTCTTTTCATTTGTAAATAATTATATATTCATATATATAGATTAAGGTTAGTTTGTCTGTTTTATTAATTAAACCCGATCTAGCTAAGCTCTGTGCAGAACTGTGCTCTATATATATCTTGTAAATTATGACAAAATTTGGTTTAAGACATCTAAATCCATCAAATTTACAAATTTCATGATTAATGAGTAATTTTCCTGAATACTAATTATCATTAAAGGTAATAATGGATGTCTATACAGTGTTCACGGAAAAAAGGGTTGATCTAACTGAGTATTTTTCCAGGCAAAATGGTAGTTGCTCCAGTGACTATGCTTTGATTTTGTAGATTTAAATGAAAGACAAGCAGCACCTTTACCTGAATTACTTGTTAAAGTCGGGGAACCATTGCTGATCAGATGCAGAGCCGTTCACCATAATTATAAATTTGGAATAAAATTATCTTTTGAGAACAAAGAAGTTGAGCAGGTAAAAAGACAAGACATGTTTTAAAATAGGTAATATTTGGCAATATCAACTGAATAAACAAGAATCTCTGTTGAAAACTAGGACCACCAGTTTGAAGGACTGGAATATCAACCAAATGGCTCAGCAATTCGGACCCAGTATGCATTTACTTCAGCAGCAGGAAGAAGCGACAGTGGACATTACACCTGTTCTTCTACAGTTCATCCAAATCAAACTGCTTTGGTTACAGTTTTAGGTAATTCTTCCAGTGTTATTCTTGTCCCTCAGCTGGTTCTTTTCCTTCATTTTCCATGCAGCAGTTCTTTGGTTGCAGGTATCCAGTTTATAGTTCCTTTTCTAAGGAAAAAATGTGCTTGCACTTCCTGGCAGTCCAGGAAAGCCAGAGATTCATCTGAACTGAGTTATCTGGTGCCTGGAGATAATTAACCTTTTCTTTATATTGCTTTTAGAATAATTCCCATTAAAGGCAGTGATTTTAGAAATGAAATGTAATGAAATGGCACTGGTTATAGTTATAGGCTGTATAACTACATGTCTGCATGGTCTGGAACAACTAGTGACTGGTTTCAACTAATATAACAAAGAAATGTCCTGCTGTATGGGTTTTTACAAGCAGCAGCCATGACCTCAAGCCTCCTTCTCACTCCTTGCTCCTACTCCATCTCCCTTTGCTCATGTAAGGCACCTCCATCCCATTTTTGCTGCACCTTCAGAGACTGGGAAGTAAGGCAGAAGTTCTCATGCCCTCTGTTCTGCTGGTTTGTATAGTACTTTCAGGTGCTTATTGCTGTTACACATTAAAAAAGGGATAGCAAATCTGCACAAAGCCTGATCTGGGTCTGCCAGGAAGGAATCAAAGAGTTGGAAGGCTCTTTGTGGTGGACTTTCTCACTCAAAACCCAGAAGAAATGAGTAGCGACATTTCGTCTTATGGTTGGGAAATGACTGAAAATTGACCATTTGAATTTGCCCATTTTTTTTATATGAGAAAGTAAATCTGAGGAAGAATTTTAGCTCCAAAAGCTGTGGAACAAGTAGTAGAAAAGCAATAAAAACTTTTGTGTTACCAGAGAATGTAAGCCCAGGGAGGTGATGACTAACAAGGACTGACAGAGCTGGCCAACCCCTGCAGAAGTGATGCTGCAGCTGTGATGGATCTGAAAGAAAACCTGAAATTTTAGAGACAACTACCCTCCAGTATTATTGTTTGTTCTGCATGTGTCCTGCATTGCAGGCACTGAAAGGAACCATCCTCTCAACACCAAGATACACAAGGCCTGAAAACTTGCAAAAGTGAAAGCACACCAAGGGAAACTTCATTGTATTTAACTAACATGTTGATTTAAAAGCCAGCAGTGTTGAACTCAGTCCAGAACAGCCTCAGCAGCAAACCTTGTTTCTCAGATGGAAATCATATGGAAATAGATGTAAGTCTGGAAATAAGGCGTAAAAAGGAAAGCTGTAGTTAGGACCCTGCTGCTGAAGTAGGCACTGGGAGTAGTTTTCTGACTGGTGTGCCTGGAGTTGGAGTCTGAGATCCCTGAGAACAGGGCTCTCAGAAGCACCTACTGCTCATTTGATGTAGTTGCTCTCAGTTTACAACACCTAAGCTAGAAATGGTAGGAAGTGAGAACACTCACCCAGTCTCTTTCAAAATTACTTTCCCAGTACTATATCCTCTTTTCACCACTGAGAGGGAAGTTCTGTCATTATTTACAATAACCAAGTATGATACCTGGGAATTTTTAATACTCACATCTTATTAGTAAACAGGAAGGTAGAGGTGAGGGGTAACAGAGAGGTGGGGAAAGATCTCTTCTTTCTCAATGCTAGTGCACAATTCAGAAATAGCAGTTTCTTGGATCCATGAACTATCAGGTGTGAATATGAGTCACATTAATAGGGGATATTTGTCACTGTATGTCTAAGTGAGGTATTATTTGATGGGGGTACACCAAGCTATGGTGACTGCCTGTACCCTTCTTAATACCCCTTATGCCAACAAAATTTCTGAGAGCTCATTGGCTTTTCTGATGAAAAAAATCTCTTTGTTTACTTACACAGTAGATTAAAGTGAGTGGATGTTGTCATGCTTAGCTAACAGCCATGCTTCTCTCTAACAGGTTATACAGGGATATCCTGTGCTTATGATCCACCCCAACCTTTAGCTTACTGTAGTAATGACAACCATTGTTGGTGTAAATTTGTGCCAGCATCCCAGATTCAGTTTTGGCAGTGATAGAGATACCAATTTCACTCAGTTGTCCATGTAATAGAGTAGCAGCTTCTGAAAGGATCCATGCCCTACCTTTAAATCATCACTGTGCAAAAGTCAGCACCTACAGCTACACTAGGAGTGGACATGATGTAACTTTACCAATAGAAAACTGATTTGGTTGACTCATACTGCATTGCCCGGGGACCCAAGTCACCATAACTACATTGATGGGCGGTCTAATCTAATGTAGTGAGAAAGCTCTGGTTTGCCTTTTGCTCGTTGATACTTCACCAGCTTATCCCATCTTGTGTAACTGGTCAGGTCAGACAGGGTGACAGGACCACTTTAAAGCACGATAGAGATCATGCCAAGAACTGCAGCTGTGAGTCTCTTTGTTTCTGCGTTTCAATTTCCACTGGTGCTATAAAGAATTTTTAGCACTATGCAATTTTGCTTCGGGAATATGCAAGCTGTTTTGCAACGTGCTTTAGGTTTAAAGTGACAAATAAACAAATATGATAAATACAGAGATTTGAAATCTTTGATTCCAGTCTCAAGAATTTCATCTCATTTCTCTGTCATGAAACAATAATAATGTTCACTGTTTCTCTGGCAGAAAGACACTTAAATCTGCTCAAAAAATGATAAGCCAAGCAATAATGTGTTATTTTCTTTCACCTTCAGGAAAAAAAAAATCTACTTTTTCTGAGTTGTTTTCCAGAGAAATGTCATACCCTGCTCCAAGTTCCTTGTGTGCACTCTGAAGAAAGCTTTTACTCTTGGCTGGTTGTATTGTTAAACACTATGCTCAGAGATGACCTTTTCCCAGGAAGGATGAGGTCCAAAAGATCATTCAAAAGATGAAGGTCCAATTTATAAAACTAATAAGCCTTTAATATCAAAATGTAGGAGAACATCCATGAAAGAAATTGCTTCTTGTTTCAAAGTTCTGATGTCTTTGTGGTTTATACAAGAGTTTCCAGATTTTTAAAGCAGTAAGCTAGATAGAATAAAACATACCAAGCAGCAAGATAGAAATAAAACATGCCAAGCAGCATATAGGATTACAACCAGAAGAAAAACACTCAAAAAAAAAAAAACAGTCCAGTAGTATTACTACAGTGCAATTTTTCACCATGTGACTGATTAAACAAGTTTCCAGAAGTTGTGGAGTCTCCTTGGAGATAACCCACACTTAGCAGGACATGGTTGTAAGCAACTTCATCTAGTTGGACTTGCTCTGAGCAGAAGCTGAACTAGACATCTCTAGAGTTTTCTCCCACTGGTGTCTTTAGGACATCCTCCTACTTGTTTCTGTAGTTCAGTTACTTTAGGTGGGATTCATTCCACCTCATGAGACCCCATTGCTAACCCCAGCAATGACTAAGGTTCTTTCACCTGACAGTGTCAAGTGACAGATATTTCCAGAGGACGCTTCAGTACATGTTTTGTTATCTTCTGTTTTAAGATGAGATGTACCTGAGCACGCCTGTCTCATTCCACTGTGTATATCCAAACGAGCATCTTATGGGGGTCACTGAACTTCAGACAGCTCCATTAGCTGAAATTAATCCTACCTGAGCAGGACAAGTCTTCAAAACATTTTTTCAGATTGCTATTTTCTTGCATAAAATATGTCTAATTTAGATGGAGAAATAAAGGAAGAGCTTCAAGACTCACTTGCAAAATCTTCAGCTCTTTTCAAGGAAGGAGAAACAACTGATGGTGGTGCCATCTGGTTTCATTCCCTGTTGGAGGAAAACCAGGAGGTGCAGCTGTTAACACCTGGAACACACATATAAAACAAACCAAATAAGTAATAGCTTTGTTGGTCCTGTGACTCTGTAAGGCGGATGGGGGAGAAAGGCTGGACAATTTTGGAAGGGCTCTGATCTAACTAAACATACAACTTTAACAGGGTCACCTCATTTGTCTGTAGCTAAACACAGTGAGATCATTTCAATACTATTTTGAAGCATTATCTTCTTTTGATTAACAGGAGGCCTTTTGTGATATAACATAGTGCTTTTTTTGTTTGTCATAACCAAAATGAAAAACAAAGATGGTAAAATACCTTCATTAAGCTGTCCACCATTTGTACTATAATATCAATATTTTCTTTTTCTTTTTTCAGAAAAAGGATTTATAAACATAACAAACTCTAAAGAAGATTTTGAAATTGGTGAGGAAGAGTTTTGCTTTGAAGTTAACTTTACAGCATATCCACCAGTTAGATGTGCATGGCTGTTTTTCCAAAAGACTTTCCCATGTAAGCAAAGTTACAGTGTGGATGGACGCAGGTATATTTTGGTGTAATTTCACAATGTTTCCTCTGTATCATAGAATCATAGAAAAGTTTGGGTTGCAAGGGACCTTAAAGGCCATAGAATCATAGAATTATAGAATAGCTAAGGCTGAAAGGGAAACTGAAGATCATCCAGTTCCAACTCCCCTGCCATGGGCAGGGACATCCCACTAGATCAGGTTACTCAAGACCCCATCCAACCTGGCCTTGAACACCTCCAGGGACAGGGTAGCCACAACTTCCCTTGGCAACCTGTTTCAATGTCCCACCACTCTCATGGTGAAGAAATTCTTCCTTTTATCAAGCCTGAATCGTGCCTCTTCAGCTTATACCTGTTCCCCCAGTTCTGTCACCACAAAGCTTTATGAATAGTCCCTCTCCAGCTTTCTTGTAGCCCCTTTCAGGTATTGGAAGGTTGCTATAAGATCTCCTTGGAACCTTCTCTTCTCCAGTCTGAACAACACCAACTCTCTCAGCCTGTCCTCTTATGGAAGGTGTTCCAGCCCTCTGATCATCTTTGTAGCCCTCCTCTGGACCCATTCCAAGAGTTCCATATCATCTTACATTGAGGATTCCAGAACTGGACACAATAATCCTGGTGAGGCCTCATAAGAGTGGAACAGAGCTGACCCTGTAGATGGGCCACATGATGAAGCCGAGTTAACAAAAGATGCTCAAACATTATTTTGCCTTTCAACAGCAGTTCATATAGATAACTTCTAAAATCACTTTATTCTTCATGTTATAATTAACCCTCTTGTAAGTTATGTATATATCAACCCTTTAGGTTATATGCATTTTGCCATTCCCTTTCTCTCTGACATAATTTCTCAGTTACAGGCCTGTTGCAGTTTTGTACTGGATCACAAATTCTGCAAGTCCTCCTTTTGTCATCTTGTTCTTGATGATGTTCCCAGTGTCTTTCAGAGTGCTCACATCAAATCCAGTGCCTCATAGTCTCTCAGGCCACCAATAGGTCTGTTTGACTCCGCCTGTGCCACAAAAACATACTGTTCTGCTCATTAGCCAGGTCATGTATTCTTCCACTGCTTCAAAACATGTTTTGAATAAACCTGTTAGTTATCTACCTTTTCTGTTATTTCCTACAATGAAGTTCTGGCATGAATCCTGCTGAAGGCTAATGTTTTCTCCATTCCCTAGGCTTTCTAACTTCTTGATAACATTATCTAATTTCCTTCAGAGTTTCTTTCAGAGTAGTCCCATGGCTTTCAAGGTAACAGCTCTTGTTCACCTCAGTGAAAATAAAGCCAAGCTGCTCCTTTAAAGTTTTATTTTTAAAACCAAGCAGATAGTTCATATGCCTCTACTGAATTCTTCTTAAATCCTCTCTGAAGCATCTGCACAAAACTATCACAACCATTATTATATGTTTTATTACTTCTTTCCTTATTATTTTCATACACTCGATTTTATCTGCTAACTTGTCAAGTCATCTTTGCCACAGACTGGCCTTTTCATCTGCATCAGTCATGCCTTCACAAAGTTCAGAGACATCTCAGTTCAGATTAGTAAATTATCATCTCCTGGCAATGGCCACAGGAATTCTGTCCCTGCTGATAAAGTGAGGGCTATCAGTAAACTTTGGTAGCATTGGGTGGGTGTTGGTGAGTAATCTGCAAAGCCTGACATGGGCTAGGTAGATCTGTTCTTTGTGGTCAAACTGATTTTGAAAATGAGGTCCCAGGGGATGGCTATGAGCATCTACTCATCCTTGTCCAGTAGGTCCCTCCCTCTAACTGATAACACTGAGTTGATTTACTTTGCAGCTGGTATGGACCTCTTCCCACAGTTTGTAAGAGCAGGAGTAAGTTTTGCTTGGGTGATTGACAGATGGTGTAAATTCAGCCCAGTTCAGAAAAAGGTGCTATGAACTGAGCCAACAATAACAGTTTTGAGAACTCTTGAAATAGCTTAGGTAACCCTCATTAATCACTAATGTGCAGTTGCTGCTGTTGGCCTGGGATTTATGAGTCACAGCAGATAGCCTGAGCAGCACAGAAATGGTGGTTGCTAAGCACCGATCACCACCTGCCGGACAGGGAAATGTTCACCCTGTGCCCTTGCAGCATCCTTAGCCATAGCCAGCCCCACAATGGCCATGGCCACAGCCACCTCGTAGCCCCCAGCCACCTCTGGAGCTTGATCTGAAGGCTGCTTCAGAAAACACAGCCACCATATTACTGTGCTATTGATTAATTTTATATTTTTAGTCATTTTAGGTAGTTATACTTTGCATTTACTCTATTTTATGGAAGAATACAACTGAGATAAAATACATGAAGTTCATTATTATTTCATCTGACAAGTACTTTCTTCTGTACAAACATCCCTCGCAGCTGTCCAGTCTGAGTTGAATACTAACATTAGATGGACACATCTCACCTAAGGAAAAAGAGTAGGAGTAGATATGTCATTCAGTTTGAAGTCCCCAGAAGCAGCAAGAGGTGGAGAGGTCAGGAGATTCTGCCTACAAGCTGCAGCACCATAGATTTCAGTTTGGTTTTAAAGCAGAAGGTTTCTTGAAACGAAACAAAAAAGGTCATCCTAATGTATTGTGAGCCTAACTTCGTATATTTTGGTTGATTTCTGTGTAATCCCATCTCCCAACACTTCTACTTTATTCCTTTCATATCCTTTTTCATTTCCTGTTTTTCTTTTTTTTTCTTTTTATAATTTATGCCATTTCCTTATCAAATTGTTCTTCTGATTATAGAGCATATTAAATTTTATTAACTCCATCCGCCTCTCTAGTTTTTAATTTCAAGTCTCAAGGATTCAACTCTCCTACCAGTGCCTTTACATATTTTCAGAGATTCCTTCAGAGTTTCCATTTTCTACCGGCTTTAGTTTTCTCTTTGTTTAAGCTCACTGCTGATTTTCACTTCCCTCCTGAGATCAAATGTTTTCTTACACAATATGACCTCTGCGAAACTTAACAATTTTTGTCTTGCATCCTCTTCTGTTTTCAGGTATCAAAAAGACTATTTAATGACATTAACTGATATTATTATTTCATTAGGATTTAATCCTTCAACTTTAGGATTTCAAAAGCAACAAATGATTTGTGGTCTTACTTGCATTTAGTATCCATTTTGAGGCAGCTTGAAGGGATCTGATTCTTAAAAGCCCCTTGATGGTTGGTGCTTTGTCTCACTGTTAATGAACTTCTGATGATTATTTCATTTCTGATTTTCTGTCAGATATCTCCATTTGGAGAGATGCATCTTGTATAATCCTGCCTGAAATTATTACTCCCTAATACTGTTTATTATATCAGCTAGAAATTCTCATTAAAATCCAATGGAGAGTAGCAAATTTGATCCTTTGCTGGTCTTAGCATCTATGCTTCGATGTGTTATGTATCCTGTCTACCAATGGATTGGTAACACAATCATGTCCTAAGAGCCCACATGCACTCCAGAAATTACCAGGAAATTTGCACAGTACTGCAGGAAAAAAAATAATCCTCTTATTAAAACACTTACATTCTGAGGTTCATATTCTCTAATAAAAAAATACTGTAGTCTGGATTCTTCATTAGATGTTGTTGAATTGTTTCAAACATGTATATGAGTATTGGCTGCATTTAAATTGTTTTTTCAAGATGATCTTTTGTCATTTTCCCCTCATTTTTTTTTCCTCCGCAGCTTTTCGTCAAAGTTCTGTGACCATCAGCACCACTCTGGGATATACGTATTTTATGCCGAAAATGACGATGCAGTCACAACGAAAGAATTCACACTGTATGTGAGAAGTAAGTGAGGAAATAATCCTTTAAAAATAAGTCAAAGTCTGGGATTTTGCCACTGGTATAAATGGAGCTAATATGTTACTTTTCCCTTGGTATTCTCCATTTCATTTACATAGATTTCCTGTTAAAAATGGAGAGGCATGCAGCAAAAATGTGGTACCAGGCTACTGAAATCCAGGCACTGGGTCAGAGAAGGGTGACAGCTGCTTGTTGATTATGTTTCTTGTCTTGGTCAGGGATGAAGAATAGAGGAAGTTATTAACTGTTCTCTCTTCCTCTTTACTCTGCCATAACCAGAGAGGACAGAATATGAGAAATTAGTCATATACAGAGAAAATTAATACTACTGAAGAAAACCACAAAGGTTAGGAGCTTTGTAAAATACAATGTAAAATACAGTTAGTGTATTCTAACTCTACAGGCACAGAATATGAGTGCTGTAGAGAACACAAGATGCACAGTGAGAGGGGACACTTATCCTCATTAGGTGTTAGCTTCCTATAGTGCATTTATGTCATTATATTTTTTCTTTGTGTCATTTGTGAGTTCATGCAGTTAGACTGGAGACTCTTTGGTATGTGACACATGTCTTAGGGCTGCAGTGCCTCCTACACCCCTGCCCACAATTTACACAAACGCAGTCTTGCCTGATGCTCTCCATTATCTCAATTCTGTCACCTAAGTGCAGCATCTCACCCTTGCTCTAGGTTAAGGATCTTTATTCACTATAGATTATTTATAAAGGGATGCTCTGTACTCATTATTTATGAGCCTGACACTCAGAACTGGAGAGCCAGGGGACTCCCAGAGCCAAACAATTGCTTTGAGTCAGAATAGCAGAAATCAAGACTTCTAATTTTGGCTCTGCTACTGTTTGGATGTGTGCCTTGCCCACACTGCCGTCCCACAGAACCAAGGCATGAGACTAGAGGAAGAAGAAGCACTGGGAGCTGCACTTTCACTGCGGCGTGTGGGTGGGTTATTTTGGAAACAAAGAAATAAATCTTGGTCTCAGCAGATTGCCACATAAATGTAACGGTTTTGGTCATTAATGTGCTGACAGGAACTATCTTGTGTTGCCTCGTTGCAGGAAAGCCTGCAGTAACGATGCAGTTGTTGTTCAACCAGATCTCCTGCATCGCTGACAGTTACCCTGCCTCATCCTGGGTTTGGAGGAACTGTCCCAAACTGAACTCATCCAAGTAAATAATTTTCCCTCTTTCTTATTCATTGCAAAGAGTATATCTGAGCTACCTTTCATTAAATGAAGACTGATCTATAAGAAACTAAGTGTAAAATGCACTCTTGACCATTTGTACAAGATGTGGTGACCCCCTCCAGAGGAACTGGATCACCAAAACTAGGGAAAGTTTTCCATATAAATGAACAGTTAAATACTTAGAAAGTACAATCAAAGTTTTTCTCTTGACCTGCCAAACCTAGAGGACATCCAGGGAAAGTAGTGGTAGATCTGGTCTTGATTAATTGGTTAAGCTTTGGTTAATACAAACAGAAACTGTCAGCCTCTGGCCTGGATAAGCACACACTCTCCTGGGTAGAAAACTGGCTGGATGGCCGGGCCCAGAGAGTGGTGGGAAATGGTGTTAAATCCAGCTGGAGGCCAGTGACAAGTGGGGTTCCCCAGGGCTCAGTGCTAGGTCCAGTCCTGTTCAATGTCTTCGTCAATGACCTGGATGAGGGCATTGAGGGTACCCTTAGCAAGTTTGCAGATGACACAAAGCTGTGTGCAAGTGTCGATCTGCTGGAGGGTAGGGAGGCTTTGCAAAGGGACCTAAACAGGCTGGACCGCTGGGCAGTGTCCAACGGCATGAGGTTTAACACGGCCAAATGCCGGGTCCTGCACTTGGGGCACAACAACCCTATGCAGAGCTACAGACTGGGAGAAGCCTGGCTGGAAAACTGCCAGGAGGAGAGGGACCAGGGGGTGTTGGTCAACAGCCGACTAAACATGAGCCAGCAGTGTGCCCAGGTGGCCACGAAGGCCAATGGCATCCTGGCTTGTATCAGAAATGGTGTGACCAGCAGGTCCAGGGAGGTGATTCTCCCTCTGTATTCAGCACTGGTGAGGCCGCTCCTTGAATATTGTGTCCAGTTCTGGGCCCCTTACCACAAGAAGGATGTTGAGGCTCTGGAGCAAGTCCAGAGAAGAGCAACGAGGCTGGTGAAGGGGCTGGAGAACAGACCCTATGAGGAGCGGCTGAGAGAGCTGGGGTTGTTTAGGCTGGAGAAGAGGAGGCTGAGAGGAGACCTCATTACTCTCTACAAGTACCTGAAAGGTGGTTGTGGAGAGGAGGGAGCTGGCCTCTTCTCCCAAGTGACAGGGGACAGGATGAGAGGGAATGGCCTCAAGCTCCGCCAGGGTAGATTTAGGCTGGAGATTAGGAGGAGGTTTTTCACACAGAGGGTCATTGGGCATTGGAATAGGCTGCCCAGGGAGGTGGTTGATTCCCCTTCCCTGGAGGTGTTTAAGGCACGGGTGGATGAGGTCTTGAGGGACTTGGTTTAGTGTTGGATAGGAATGGTTGGACTAGAAGATCCGATGGATCCCTTCCAACCTGGTTGTTCTGTGATTCTGTAATGTAGCTGTTACAGTGACTTTTTACCAAAGCCAGTATAGTCACTGAGACTTCCAGTAAAGTTAGTAAATGTTTCCATTTCCTCTGTTTATTAAGGATCCAGGCTCCAAAATTTCAAGAGATGCTGAAAAAAATTTTAATCGTTTTATGACTGCTTCAGTTTTTATTTTAGATATTCCAACCAATTAATAATCTCACGGTGTAGAACAGTACTAGATTAAATTATGTTTTAAAAATTATGGATAAATCTCTAAGTATTTTAGCTAGACAGAATTATCTAAACCATTTTCTCATCCATACCTTTCAAAAAGTCTTCCTAACATCTATCTGTGCGTGCAGAAATGAAAGAGGAAAGACAACATCTGGCTAGTGAGTTTAAAACTCTACTTAAAACCTATTTCTGGAAAGAAAATGCTGTGGTAATTATTTTCTTGAGAAATTCCACATGTAGAAGTTAGTACTCTGTGTAGAGTTGAATATTATTTATTTGTTTAATTACTTACTCATTTATTTATGAAGACAGTAAATTAGGCAATAAACTGATGAATGATAGAAAAGCTAGAAGTCAAAATTGTATCTGTATGGGCTTCCTTTCCCTTGGGTGTAACATTTCCTTTTCCTACCTATCAGGTCTTAAATAAGTTATTAATGCAGTGTAGATGCTGTCCATGTTGAGAGAGAAAAAGTTTGTGTTTGAAATAATATATCTTCAGGGAAACAGAACTTCTACTGTGGTTTCATTTTTTATTTATTGTTTTAGTAGCAGATCATTCGGAGCTGCTCTGTGGTTTGAGTGTTTGAGGTAAAGGGGAAACCAGTGAGAATAGGTGCAGCAGGGGGCGATTCATGTCAGTTGTGAAACTGATGGAGGTTCTGGAAATCAGGGGGTGCAGGTGCCCTACGAGGGCAACGATGGAGGATGGGAGTGAGCCAGGTGTAGGGAGGTAGGGAGCCAGTTCACTGCCTGCTGACCTTGCCATGTCCATCACAAAAAGAATAAGAGTGGCAACTGCTCTAAAGCCTCATTCTAACAGTGACCAATAACAAATGACCTCTTCCTACTTCCTTCGCTTCCACAACAGACATAAGGCATGTTTTGAAGCATCCCACTGTTTCCCTTGGAAAATGCCACTGTAAGCCAAATATCAAAACTGATCTGCTTTCTTTTGCAGTTGTACTGAAGAAATCACTGAGGGGATTCACAACTTCTTGCCAGAGAGGAGATCCCTGGGGTCATGGATTTCAAGCAGTGCTTTAGATGTAAAGGAGACAACAACAACCTTCTCTGTTGCATGCTGTGCAAATAATTCTGCTGGTTCAGCCTGTGAAAATAGTTTCATTAACCTGTCAGGTATCATAAGCGAGTCCTTTAGCACATGTTTTCTCAATTAAAGTTAGTGTGGTAGAAGTTACAGTATTTTTAATCCACCTAAATATCTGACCATGCAACAGCATTGCAGGTAAAGCACAAGCAGTGTGTGTATACAGTGTGGAAAATGGTAAGTGAGTGGGAGACTCATCCCAAAAGCTCAAAAAGTAGAAATTTCACAATTGGAGGTGCAGGATAAAGCCATGGCAATGTTGGGGTCTACTTCTTTATTTCCTCTTGGTAATCCCTACCTGAAACCTGAAGGCATAAGCTTTGGAAGGAGGTGAAGCCACTTTGGTAGCTGTTGGAAGGTGTTTACTCTTGCTCCTCTTCTGGAGGTCACTGCAGTGCTGCCAGAAAAGCCCATGGGAGCTTTCCTCACCCTATGTTCATTGTGTAAATGAGCATGACTTAGCCAACAGACCCATTCATAGGACAGTCCCTGCCCGGGAAAGAGGAACAAATACCAGGGGAGAGACCTCCTTAAAATTTTGTAGGCAAGTGGCAGAAGGCTAAGCCCCAGTTTGGGAACCACTATGCAGTCTCTTTTCTTGCAGGGGGCAGGAGAGATCTTTTCCTGATGGAACAAGAAAGTCAATATGATTATTTCCCTATTAACTTTATCCTTTTAGCACCTTATATATACCATAGGGCAAAATAGTTCATTTACAAGGAGCATGCTGTGGCACCTGTGGAGTGTTCTTAAGCAGTACAGACATTTCCTTTGTCAGGGAAAAATAAGCTGTTTGGTGCTTTTGCCTATAGCTGTGACTACCATCAGAGTCTGAGCATTTATGTTGAAATTGCAATAGAAAGTAAGCATCATGTTTATGCTCTTAGGAAGTACCAGAATATGAGGACACGTATCGTAGCACTCAACTAACCACTGATGCCTCATAGTACGGTCTTGACTTGTAAAGAGTCCCTGGCTGAGCAACAGAGAAATACTCCAAGCAGATTGTCTACAGTCCAGCCACTGATCATCAGTGCTTTTGCACTTCATGTGTGTTGCTTGGGGAAAGACACAGAGAGAGAGGAGGAAGACACAATGAGAAAAGGAATTCCTTATTCCTGTTTAGGCTCACAAAACCCAGTCTGTGGATCACACCAACACCTCCGTGCACTTAGATTTATTAACTAGTGTAGTGGTTTGGGATTTTTTAGTGAAAACAGATGCCAGAATTGCCCAGCGCTTAATGCCTCCTACCCAGCTCCTTGCTTTGCACGTGGCTCCATCTCATTCCCTGTGCAGAGGAGGCTCAGGCATGAGAGGACTGCTAAGTGGCAGAACTGACAAAGCCATGGGTTCTTCTTGCACCTTTAGATGTACACACAAGCTCTGATGTAGTGAGTAGTAACATTTATCTCTTAAAGTTGCAGGAGCCGTTTCTTCCCCCCCAGACAGTTTTGCATTCTACGTCTCTGTTGGATTTTTCCTTCTACTGATGACTTTTTTGCTTATGTTCATTTTTCATAAATACAAAAAGGTAAAATTAATCATAAATACCTGCCCCTTCTTTTACTCCTACCAGGCTGTTTCATCTTCTCTAAGACTTATTCCATTTTTTTTTCATTCCAAAGCAATTTAGATACGAAAGCCAGTTGCAAATGATACAGATGATAGGCCCTTTGGATAATGATTACATCTACATCGACTTTCGAGAATTTGAATATGATCTCAAATGGGAATTTCCCAGGGAAAATCTGGAATTTGGTGAGCAGTCCACAAGTCATAATACAATGTTAGAGTAGTAGACTATGCTATACCAACTGCAACTAATATTTACGTCTTTTGTCTCGTAGGACAGGTCCTTGGTTCTGGGGCATTTGGGAAAGTGGTGAATGCAACAGCTTATGGAATTAGCAATGCAGGAGATTCAGTCCAGGTTGCAGTCAAAATGCTAAAAGGTACAATAAACTCTGGATGCTTTTCACAAGCAGTGATTAATTCTGGTGACTCCAAAGCAGAAGCAGTGTTGGGAGAAATCCCTTTATACGAACACTTTTAGCAACTATGCTTTACAAATGCTTGATTTCAAAATACTTTTAAAATGCTTCCAAAATCCCATTTCAGTTTGGAAAAGTATTGCTGAAGTGCCTTCTTCCTGCGGTGTGTTGCATTTTGTCCTGCACACCATGGGTCTCTGTTGTATGGGGATGAATGGAACTGCTTTGCTCCGAAGAGGAAAATGAAAATTCATGGTGCAAATTAGCCTGCTGGTCACACTACTGGCACTGGAGTCTTTAGAGAAACAGAGGGTGGTCTTCTTGGCTATTGGATTGCAACTGGTTGTGTGCCATAGGAATGATGAGAATTTTTATCTCTAAGCATTTCTGCACAACAAAGTTGATTATTGATTTTTCTGTACTTGGGCACACCTGAATGCACTGCAGTCCTTCCTTTTCAAGTCCAAGAATGACAAATACAAACATTTTAGGACTGCTTTCCCAGGCATTCAAATGAACCACTCTCTCACATGTGTTTATTTCACACCTTTGGAAAGAAATTTTACACCATACAACAGTTCTTTAGGATGTTCTCAAATGCACTCTAAGTCAAATTAACTTGAAATGAATACTCACATGTGACAAAGCATCTCAACCATCAACATTTTTATTTGCTGGAGATTTCCAGAACTTTGTTATTGTTTTTACAGAAAAGTCTGATGCTTCAGAAAAAGATGCTCTAATGTCTGAGCTGAAAATGATGACTCACATTGGAAGCCATGAAAATATTGTGAACCTATTAGGAGCTTGTACTGTGTCAGGTAACTTACGGAAAGGTGCCTATTACAACCTTCAAAATAACATGGACCCCTGAAAATTGACCACTGAAAGCAGTATTGAAAACATCCAAGTCATAATTAATCACTTATTCCTAGTGCCACTGCCCCCTTCTTCACCAGAATCCTGTCTTTGGCCAACCAACTTTGCTGTTCTATGCTGGTCCAAAATAACAGGAAGATGAACTCAAAGCAAAGTTAAGGCCACACATGTCTGCAGAAATGGGTCCTTTCTAATTGTATTTGCATGAAGTGATACAACAACCCTTCTATAGAAGAGGTTTCCCTATCAGAGTGGTGATGGCACTGATACAGACCCATCTGCTGAGCAGAAAGGAAGAACTTACTGGGTGTTAAGTACTTATGTATCCACATGATACTTTCCACATTTTAAAAAAAAGGCTTTTTAAAAAAAAAAAAAAAAGAAGAAATTGTATTGCTCATCAAACAGTGAAGCTGTAGAAAGAAATGGGAAAATTACACAAGACTAGACAGGAAAGAATATGCACTGAAAGTGGCAAGATATTGCCACTAATTAATTATTGTGTGACTTGTGACATCACTGTGGCAACATACATGGATTTTCATGTCCCACGAACTCCCTATCTGGCCAGTCCAGTATAGTGAGCAGGAGCAAGTGGAGAGAAGATAGAGAAGAGGGGACAGGGGTTTACCCAGTGTTCGCCCTTAACATGATTTGTAACATCTGCCACTGAAAAACTTGACAGATTTTTCTGCCACTGATATTTATTAAGTCAAAAAAACCCAAAGAGAACAGTTAACTCTTGCTGCCTCTGTTTGCATCAACAGCAACAGTATCATGCAAAGAAATTTTGAGGTATAGGGAGAAAACAATGGGTTGGTGGTGGTGGCTTGATTTGATCTGTAGTTATACAAGTTAACACTGTCTTCTGGAAAAAAGAGCAAGATGTGATTGTATAAGCAGGAGAGATGCAGGAAAGATTTGCTTAGTCTGACTGGGTAACAGGGGGACACTTCTAGACTTACTCTAATCCTGTGTTCAGAATCATTTCCATGTCTTCCAGGACTTTCACATCTACCCTATGAGAGACTCTACAGGCTCTTCACAGCATACCCTACCTTGTTTGACATCTTGGCAGAAATGTCCATAAAATCATGTTCGGTCTTTCTGAGTTAGAAATGGTGATGCTAGTGTATGATCTTGCAGGAGTGATGTGTGATGTATTTGCTCTGCTCATGCTGGCTTGTCATGGCTTTCCTCTGAGCCTGTCTGGTCAGGAATAGGAGGTATTTTTCATAGCTGAGAAAGCTGTGTGACCAGTACTTCGCTCAAACATACCTCATTGTAAGGTCTTTACCTCCTATCCTTGCTGCAAACGCACTTGGGCTTCAGGTGGCCTTCATGAAAACAAAAGGATATTTCTAGAGCATGAAGGGATGGCAGATAAATGAAAGGGCGTAGATCAAATGATATCAATTTATACCACCAAAATAATTAGCAGGAGTTGTCTTTTCCTTGAAACATGTATGGTTTAGACTCTATGTTGTATCTTTATAACCTGTGCTGTCCTTCCCAATGCCATTGGTATGGAGAAGGATGTTTGCGTCTTCATAGCAATTTGCAGTCCACCCTGGGAGATGCACCACAGGGAAGAATCAGCTACACAGACTTTCCAAAGGGCCATTAACAGTCAGTAATTACAGTCAGTAAACATTACCTGCCCATCACTACAGGTTATCTACCTGGCAAGGGAAGATGCTTGAGGTGTTTAATACAGATCAGTCCTGGAAGAAGATGAGGCATCATTAGGGCTTTAATGGGGAGTGTGCTATAGATAGCAGGAAGTATTTACATTTCCAACTATTTCAGGACCAATCTACTTGATATTTGAATATTGTTGCTATGGTGACCTTCTGAACTATTTAAGGAGCAAGAGAGAAAAGTTTCACTGGACCCTGACGGATATTTTTAAACAGCACAACTTCAGCTTTTATCACAATATCCATTTAGAAAAAAAATCCAGGTAAATACTTTACAACTTTGTAAAGCTACTGTCTCTTTTAAAGCTGCATACTCAATTGTGCTGTAAACTGGTAAAATTATTGAATTCTTGAGAATGTACCCTCACATACTTTAATAAGCAATGCCTTGGGAGGAGCTGAGATTTGATTCTCCTTACACTCCTCTCACTGGGCTGCAGGAGACAAGAAATCCCTTATTTCTCTTCCCAGTTTTGTGAAGACTCATGTCTGTGCCCAGATTTTTAATGGCAATGATTGATTATGTTTTTTCACTGCAAAATAGTTTGTGTGTGGAATATTATGTGATCCACTGTGTGTAATCTTTGAAAACGTGCCACTCACTCTAGGAAGGGAACTCACCTGACGTGTGGTATGAATATGAATTTATGCAGAGAGGATGAATTTGAGATCACACAAGGAAGTCAAAACACAGATGTGACATGTGGATCAAATGGGATTGTGCCGAATTCTGAAGAAGGTGAGAGATTAATTGGTTTTATATCTAGTATTTCTGTTATTATTCTATTTAGTATACTATTGATACAACTAGACTAGATTCACTGACACAGTAAGCTGCTTTCTATCATCTTGCTCCCCTCTTGGCAGAAATTTTGCTGGAGAAGGATCCAATAACACTTAAAACCAGAGGCCTTTGTCTCTGGTCATGCTATGCATGGCATTAGTGTATGAAAATGGCCTTTCCTTTATTTTCTGTCTGAGCAAAGGACGGACAAGAGAGACATTCTTTGTGATATTGTTCTTGGTAGAAACACATGAAAATCCTTACAACAGTCAATAGAATTAATCAGAGAATGAGGAAACCCATGGAAAACTCACACGCCTGGTTATTTCTTACAGATAAAACTAAGCACACAAGCAGGCAGATGGATGAAGAAGAGGATCTTAATGTGCTCACTTTTGAAGATCTTCTTTGCTTCTCTTATCAAGTTGCCAAAGGAATGGAGTTCCTTGAGTCCAAGTCGGTATGGTGAAGGATAAGAAACTGTTTCAATAGAAAAGATGGCAAAAATGTGTCAGTCTATAAAAGACAGACTGAGGTACAGAGCCACACAGTGGCAGGCTTGAACGATACCTCCTTCCCCAGCTTATGCCAAAGACTGAATTGCAATATTAGATGTGGCCCTCAGTAAGACAAAGTGGCTGCATGGTTCTGCCCACTTCAGCCCTGTCCCTTGCCACAAGTAACCAGGGACTGTCCTGTCTGCACATTCTCCAAATGGGAAAGTAGGCAGAGGCAGCAATTCAGACAGCTCTGTGTGAAACAAGAGAATTATGTCCTTATGATACCACATACTGCAGAACATTAACCCTTCCTTTCCTTCTAAGTGCATTCACAGAGACCTCGCTGCCCGGAATGTACTGGTGACCCATGGAAAAATGGTGAAAATATGTGACTTTGGCCTTGCCAGAGATGTAATGAATGACTCCAACTACATTGTCAGGGGCAATGTAAGTTCCTGAGAGCTGTCTGTTTTTCATACCATTGTACGAAAGATGAGGAACCAAGAAAGTGAAGCTTTTAAATTTCTAATTACTTGTTAGCTTTATAGATATCTGTACAGACAGTGCAGGAGTCTTACTTTTTCTTGCCCTTAGCTAATTCAGATTCTTAGCTTATAATTAACCTAATCATAGCAGTGCTTTAAATGAGGTAGTACCTGTGGCCTTTCTAAAGCACACTGAAATGCATCACTGGAAATTGCTGGGAATTGTTTACTGTTAAGGACAATAATAGCATAGGGACAAGGGCATATGTATGGGCTACACCAGTTCCTCCAGCTATATGAAGTACAGAATGGACATCTCCATGTGAGCTACACACTCTGGTAATCAAAGGAGGAAAGAAGGCTCTTCCAGGGCTGGGATAATCTCCTCCTTAAATAGTCATCTAAAATGGACAAGATGAACTGGTTCCTTAGAAATGGCTATTTCTTCCCTTAAGAAAAATTTAAAGGGACTGCTAAGAGAGGCCCAGCTTTTCAGTAAACATGAATTGATCCTACTCAAGCAGTGAGAACTACAACAAGACATCTAGAAAGCCTGTGTCAAAGTATGACCTGGTATCCTTAACCCCTGTCTCTATAGGCTCGTTTACCAGTTAAATGGATGGCTCCTGAAAGCTTATTTGACAGGACCTACACAATGAAGAGTGATGTCTGGTCTTACGGAATATTACTATGGGAGATATTCTCTTTGGGTATGTTCTGTAATTCAACATAATAGCACTGCTTGATTTTGGCTTCTTCTGAATTAACATGTAACTATCCAATATTTCCCACAGGTGTAAATCCCTACCCTGGTATTCAGGTTGATACAAACTTCTACAAATTAATACAAAGTGGATTTAAAATGGATCGGCCGTATTATGCTACAAAAGATGTGTGAGTGTATTTTATGAGTGATGCACAGCATGGGAATTTATATTTTAATAGGTCGCTCTTTTTGTGGTCATTTATTTATTGTACACTGTACTTTGCTCAAAAAAAATTGCAAAATATGAGATCTTCCTTTAACTCTGAAAAAGGCTGCTTCATCATGTAGGTTTCATCCTAGAAATTATCAACACTAATGGTTGTGTGATTTTGAAAGAACTTTTTTTTCCCCTGTATTTAATTGCACCTTCCTTTCCCAGAGAATTTCTCATTCTCAGATCACAGACTATTTTTCATTTTCTTTTTGTAAAAACAATGTTAGACCATACTCATTAACTAAATCTTTCTAAACTTTTTTTTTTCTTTTGAGCTTTAGCATTTCTTATTCAATTCCAGGAGGCTAGGGATCCTCTTAGAAAAAAACTCTGCTCAGGAAGAGTTGGCAGAAGCTGTTCCTGTGCTCTCAACCTATGCCTCTGTGCTCAGATTTGCTCCGCCTAGAGGTGGTCCTCAGGGAACAAGAGAAGAGAGGGTGAAGGGGAGCTACAAGACCTGGAGCACGTAGAAAAGGGAAGGACTTTGGACCATCTGAGCTCTGCTGGCAGATATTTCATGGATATAGGGACTCTGAACCTTGTCATGGCACTGTACTGTTACTGTACTTATCCTCTCCAGGTAAAGACTGTAATGGAATTAAAGATACAGGTGAATCTGACAGATTGACCCAAGAAATATTGCTGTGGGCCTTATAAATATCAGAGAAACTATTGACCCACTAAGTTTACAAGGGACCTTAGCAGATAAGCACTGCACCAGGTGGTGTTTAAATTTCAGAAAGACTTTTGTGTTGTCAGGTTCTACAAAAAGACTTGTTGTCAAAACTGTCTTCAAGACTATATGGTCTATGAGGAGCAGGTTCAGCCCCAGAGTCATGCAGCAATTGTCTTCCTACCATTTTCTTTGTGGAATGTGGAAAACAAAGTTAGCATGCCAGTATGTCCCATCCAGGGTGAAATCTTTACGAAGTTCTATAAGGATTTTGCTAAAGGCTCAGCACAGGAAGAACACAGATCTGTTAGACCAAGTCCAGAGGAGGGCCACAAAGATAATTAGAAGGCTGGAGCACCTCCTGTATGAGAACAACCTGAGAAAGTTGAGCTTGTTTAGCCTAGAATAAGAAGAGTATGGGATCAGGTTGCCCACAGAAATCATGGATGCTCCATTCCTAAAGATGTTCAAGGTGAGGCTGGATGAGACTTTGATCAACCTGATCCAGTGGAAGGCAATCCTGCCTATGGTAGGCAGGTTGGAGCTAGATGATCTTTAAGGTCCCTTCCAGCTCAAACCATTCTCAGGTTTATAATTCTATGAGTCAAACAAATCCATACTCTTCACTTTACACATTTTCCTTGTTTCTTTATCTTTTCCTGTGATGCAACATGCTAAATCTGATCACTTTCTATAAAATCGTTCTGGAGCTGTATGATTGGTGTCACCATTTGGATGGTGCCCCACCCAAATTCTGCACTCCCATGTCAACACTTAAGAGAGGTTGCAACAGCTAACGTGTTTTCTCTACCACCTCTTTTTCTGGCAGCTATCATGTGATGCAGTCCTGTTGGGCCCTTGACTCCAGAAAAAGACCTTCTTTCTCTTGGCTAGTTTCCTCTCTTGCCTGTCAGCTGGCTGAAGTGGAAGGAGCAGTAAGTAAACAGAGCCCCATTTGACCTGAGAAATAGGTTTTGGGTTTCTATTCAAGTTTTCCATTGTGATATGGAGCTATTCCCCAGGGATCTATGTAAGAAGCTTTTTCTGCCATCAGAAGGAATCCTGATCTCCCTGATAAGGGTTTCTTTCTTCCCACTGCCTGCACCAGAACACTGCAAGGCTGAAATCTCTCAACCTGTCCTATGACAAGGTACTTCTTTTGGGAAGGAGCCAGTGCAGTTGGCTTTGGTGATGCTGATAGCTACCATGGGAGGTGAGCTGAGCCTGAGCTAGCTGCCAAAGATCTCATGCAGGGGCACCATAGGTATGTTATGCCACATCCTCACAGATGGAAGGTCATATGTCATTCTCAAAGGTCGAAATAATAAACAGGATCTGAGGAAGTCACGTTCCATCCTTAGCAGACTGTGATCTCTTCCTCAGGGAGGATAAGCATCTCCTTTCAAAACTACCTGTTCCTATCTGGGTATCCACTCTGGGCTAGATGCTGTTTACCACTGCAGTGCCCTTGTGAACCTTTTGGGATGTGGAGAGCTATGAATGACTTTTGCCTTTGCAACTCTGAGCTTCTCTGCAGGCTGTTAACATGGCAGAAGCTGGAGAGCATAGATGTAAAATGTAGAGAAACTTCAACGCACTGTATGTAGAAAAAGAAAATCCCCCTTTGCATTCCTGTGCCCTTCCTCAGCCCAGCTCTTTTTGCCTTGTTAAGGTCCATCTCACTCAGGCAGTTGTCTGGACTCCCTTTGGAGTCAGTGGGAAGATGGGAGTGTCATTGTCCCTCAAGAGGAGATGAGCTGTACCTTGTAGGTGTCTGCTTTGCAGGGAGAAAATCAGTTTACCGAGTAACAGAGGATATCTTTGATTTCATCCTCCCAATTCTAGGTTTACCAGAACATGAAGAAAAATGTTTCAACGCACAAATTCAGCATTAAAACTAAACCACATGTAAGCAGGGATACGGAATCTCTGCTGTTCCCAGCTGAGCATGAAGGCTCTCATGTTGAAAAATAATCTGGAATCTGGATGTGATCATAAACTCCTTTAGCATAAATGATTTATATCACCACTAAGAAAAGAAAATGTTACTAACTGCTACACTATTCACATGTGTTGTGGGCCAGTCCACATTTATGT
Organism: Coccyzus lansbergi; assembly: GCA_033558105.1. Classification (NCBI taxonomy): domain Eukaryota; kingdom Metazoa; phylum Chordata; class Aves; order Cuculiformes; family Coccyzidae; genus Coccyzus; species Coccyzus lansbergi. The sequence goes on from JAUMJK010000151.1 coordinate 4,607,735, forward strand.
TACTTTGAGGAGGAGACACAATTAAGTTCTTCAAACTTAGCAAGTATATCTATTGCAAGACAAAAGCAATGGTACTTTCGCTGTTTCTCTGCAATGGGTTATCCCTTTTCCTGGTTTTATGCTAATAGTGTCTAATCAATGCATTTGATTCAGACTGCTCCTGCCATATGGCAAGTAAACACAAGAAAATCCATGGTTTTTTAGTCAATGTGTACAAGCATAGACTACACATCTAAAGAGAACTGGGGTAGTTTCCAAAAATGCTGCTCACGTCTTCATCTCAGGTACGGTTGGACCTGATGATCTCAAAGGTCTTTTCCAACCTAGTGATTCTATGATTCTGTGGTCTCCAAATATCAGAAGGCCTAGGGGAAACAAAGTGTGGGAACAGCCAATTTTAGATACCAGATTTTCAAACATCAGTCTTGTTATATAAGGAACTATAAATTTGAAAGTACATAACTGTCTTACCCTGAACACCTTATTTGCTGTGATGTTCCTGATAGGTGTCTAGTTCAGGAGACCTCATGTCATCAAGCTTTAGATACATGACTAGTCTCTAATAATCCAAGCTACCTTCTGCACCTGCTGATAAGAGCTATGCACTTACAGTGAGTGGGTCCTTTCTCCCTAAAATAAGCATCTAAAACAAGCAGGAAGAGAGATATTTGGAGACAATCTTTTGCTTCCCTGGTCTAGAAAATCCAAGTGGCTGTCTCTAACTGAAAGTCTCACCTGGACTGGTTTATAGCTAATTCCATTCTTTGGGCTTTGTGTGATTTATTATCAAATGAAAATGTTTAATTATAAAGAATTATCTTCTGCAGTAATTTAGGAGTGCAATATCATCACTCCAAATTCCCAGAAATCAGCCTGGGTGTATGAACCCTGCTGCTATAAAATGAGACGATGTCTCTCTAACTTCCTGCTAGACTCCCAGGACAATAAGCAAAGGCTTGATGGGCTTTTAATACAGATAAAAAGATAGATTATAGCTTTCATAGTGACTAACGGGATACATCTGTCTCCATCACACTGAATCAAGATGAGAACATACTGGTTGCTAGTTTTCTTCTCTTTTGTAGTTTACAAGGTGCTAACTGTGGCTAGGAATTCCAATGGCAAGTGTTATAAATTAATAACTGTTTGGATATAATATACTACTGTTACTAACATCGTCTGAAAATAATTAATATTGTAGTACAGCAATCACAAATAGTATATTTTTGTTGGCATTGTTGAATTATCAATGAATGATTTTTTTTTAAAATCAGATGTAGAATACTGATGAATAGTTTGGTAATAAAAAGGCAAATGAAACTCGAATATTGCATTTTCTGAAAACATATATGGCTTCTAACCACAGCACAGTTTCAAAATGTAGGCAACAAGATGCCACTGTTCAGCATGGTAGATGCACAGCCTGAACTGGCTGGAAAACAGGACTGGAGTGTCTTGTGCAGAGAGGAGTTTTCAGCATTCAGAACTAGAGGAGATTAATACTGAAGTGGTTGCATCAGAGCTTCGCTGGCTCTAGAAGCAAGCAGATGTGAACTTGGCTTGTAGCAGAACAGATGGGAAACCCAAGTGCTTTAAAACATGCCAGGGAGTTGTGTTAAATACTTTTTCACAGGGCTAAAAAAAGAGTGGAGAGAGGTTATCTGGCCCCATCATCTCTACTGACTTGGGACTTGGGAATATAAAGGCAAATAGAGAACCTTGGAGCTAACACAAAACTTGATGCACACAGAAAAAAAAAAAAAAAAAAGCATCCCAGGCAACAGGGCACTGTGTGAGGAAGCACAGTCAGGAGAAAGACCCTCATGTGAAGATTGGACACACGGAGGGTTGTGTATTTGCTTATCCACACAGTAGAGAAAGCTGGAACAAAGCCACTAGAGGTATTTAGCAAAGGAATAATACCACTTAGGAGCACATTTTCTTTCTAGAACCCTTCCAATACAGCTTAGTAAACTGCTAGTCCATTCCTGAGGTTCGTGCAAAGCCACAGCCACTGCTGTTTAAAGAACAGTTTCATGATTCTTGAGGGAAAATGCCCACGTTTCTCTTGTTAAGATCCAGATACCAAATCTGCTTGTTAAGATCCAGATACCCAATCTGTGCCTCCAGGAGCAGGTTCCCTGGAGAAAGTTCTGAATTTTCCCTGTAGTGAATGGAGACAGTTAACGTTGTTTAAAAACCTCCGGCAGAGATGCTCGTTAGTGCATATTAGTCCATATTTTGGCAAACTTAAGTGAGAAGCAGCTAAGTTAGGTAGAGACTGACAAAGATTCAGCAAACGTTAAGCCGGGAAGACGAAGACCGGAGGGGGGTGAGGTCGGTTTAAACTTCTGAATGGCAGAGCGGAGGGCAGAAAGAAAGAACAAGAAAGAAATGCTTGACAACCTAAAACTGAAAGACGAGGTGCGTTGAGGAATCCACACGGATTTTCTCTCCCTTTTCCCCAGCGAAGCTCGCGGTGGAGCCAGCGGGCAGGTCCCCAGGTACCGGCACTAGGTGGAGCTCGGACACCGCCGCCCGTCCTGGCTCCGGGGAGCTTGTCATAGAATCATAGAACAACCAGGTTGGAAGAGACCCATCGGATCATCGAGTCCAACCATTCCTATTGTCCTGCCCAACTGTGCTGCTCTGCTCTGCTGTGTTCAGTTCTGGGCCCCTCACCACAAGAAGGATGTTGAGGCTCTGGAGCGAGTCCAGAGAAGAGCAACGAGGCTGGTGAAGGAAGAGAACAGAACCTATAAGGAGCTGCTGAGAGAGCTGGGGTTGTTTAGCCTGGAGAAGAGGAGTCTGAGAGGAGACCTCATTGCTCTCTACAACTACCTGAAAGGAGGTTGTGGAGAGGAGGGAGCTGGGCTCTTCTTCCAAGTGACAGGGGACAGGACAAGAGGGAATGACCTCAAGCTCCGCCAGGGGAGATTTAGGCTGGAGAATAGGAGGAAGTTTTTCACAGAAAGAGTCATTGGGCATTGGAATAGGCTGCCCAGGGAGGTGGTTGAGTCACCTTCCCTGGAGGTGTTTAAGGCACGGGTGGATGAGGTATTGAGGGACTTGGTTTAGTGTTAGATAGGAATGGTTGGACTAGAAGATCCGATGGGTCCCTTCCAACCTGGTTGTTCTATGATTCTATGATTCTATGATCCTCATGGCACTGACAGGATGAATCAGATACCAGTGCAAAGCAGTCAACCTTCTCCCTCAGCGTGTTTCCCAAACAACCATGCTGGGAGATAGACACCAAAAAAATAAGAGACCCTTCTCCATTTGTCTCAAGAGAAACTGGATGTTCTTCAACATGAGTCTCACCATCAGGTTTGGGATATCAGGGTTAGGCTCTCTGAGGTCTCTCTGAGAGAGGCTGAGGCTGATTGTGTGTTGAAACAGAAGATGAGAGCAGAGGTGTCATGCAGGTTAGCAGTGGCTTTCAGTCTCCTTGTTCACACAGGTATGTGAAAGGTGATGCGAAAATCCAAGGTCATATTTGCTGTAGAGCCATTTGTATGCACTTCCACTGGGAAATATTTTGGGGCTGCAGAAATCAAAGCAGGCTGAAGATATAGACATTGGCCATGCGGGTGGGCACAGCATAGCTCAGCTTTCTTCTCCCAGACACTGAACTAGATGAAGTAGCCAGTACTAGATGAAGTACCCAGCACAGGGTTTCTTCTTCCCAGCTAAATGCACTGTTACACTAGTGAGTCACTGTCTTCTTCCTTCCTCTATCAATGACTAATTAACTATGCCACGCAAAGTAAACCAGCTTTAAAAAGAGGCACAAAAAGACCTACACAGACCTGTGTTTCCAAATGACTTTAGAAAGAGGTAGGACCTGATCCCAACTCCTTCTCAGCCTGGGTGACCATCCTGGCACTGGCATCCCTTCCAATCAGGCTGTCTGAGACACAGGCCAGATTCATCCTTCCTGACTTGCTACTATGACTCATACTATGACTTCCTGACTCATACTATGTATGAGATAAAACATGGGGGGCTGCTCAAATCAGGGATCCTGCCTTACAGGTCATGACCACATTAAAATTTAGGGATTTAAGGTTGTGCTGGAAAGCTTACAGAGCAACACTCCTAGCAGAAGTACAGGAGACTTGGGGTGCAGTGTGGATTATATCTCAGCTGAAAAGAAATTTAGAAGACCCGTGTTCTGGAGAGAGGTGGGAAAGTGGTGGTGCTCCTACGGCCATGGAAAGGGTCATTGGGCACTGGAACAGGTTACCCAGGGAGCTGGTTGATTCACCTTCCCTGGAGGTGTTTAACAGACGGGTAGACAAGGTGCTCAGAAACATGGTTTAGTGTTTGATAGGAATGATTTGGCTCGATGATCCAGTGAGTCTTTTCCAGCCTGGTGATTCTATGATTTGGCACTTAGCTGTTGTGGCAGCCTATACAGTGCCTTTTCCCAGCTGCACTAGGCTTGTACTCCCTCTATGGCCTCACAGGGACATCACTGTCTCCTAGCTGAAGAAAACCCAGAAGTTACTTCTAATCATAGCCCTTCAGCCCCACCAATGCCATGACATGCCCATCCTCAGAAGAGGGAGGCTTCGGATCCCAAAAAGAAGGAGTTGCCCAGCTCTAGTTTCCATGATATTTCTCCCAGAGAAGTGATTAGCTATCTGATGTGGACCAGAATATCCTTTGGGAAAGCCTCCTATGTCTGGAGGTGGCCTGAGTGCAGAGGGACTGTGGAGCAAAACCCAGTCAAGGCTAGGGCTGAACCGTAGGAACTGAGCCACAAAGCGAGCACCCAGAGGACGATGCTGTGAGCCACAACCAGGAGTCTGGACGTGGAATCTGGGTCCTACCTTTTGCTCTTTTAGCGAGGCCTCTTTTCAGACCAGAAAAAAATGTGGCGAGACTCCTCTGCCCTCCCAGGAACTAGAAGAAAACAACTGGGAGCAGATGCAAGGTGGTGGAGAGCAGCCAGGTACTGCTTTCTCCTTGGAGCCAAAAGGACTGAGCTAATGTTTGTATTGGAGGGACCAGGTCTGCCCATGGAGGAAGACGAGTCTTCTCCTGCCTTCTCACAGCAAGAGAGTAAAGGAAGATCCTATGCAGGAGGCTCAGCCTGCTCCCTGCCAGGCCCAGGAAGTGCCTGGCACCTGCCTGGCACATCACCTAGTGTGAAATATTATTCACAAAACACCACAGCCCTGCAGGGATGTGTTCAGTTACAGCCTTTGAAACCTTTGACCTTGCAAACAACATACCATCTATGCAAGCTGGAACCACCTCGTGCCTTTGCTGACTGAATGGGTTTGCTGGGTTGAGGCTGCTGTGAAACACAGGCAGAGGAAGGTGATGGCATGTGGCAGCCACCCCATAGCGTGCTGCCATGAAGATGATAGTGACAGGGGACAGGACAAGAGGGAATGGCCTCAAGCTCTGCCAGGGGAGATTTAGGCTGGAGATTAGGAGGAAGTTTTTCACACAGAGGGTCATTGGGCATTGGAATAGGCTGCCCAGGGAGGTGGTTGATTCCCCTTCCCTGGAGGTGTTTAAGGCACAGGTGGATGAGGTCTTGTGGGACTTGGTTTAGTGTTTGATAGGAATGGTTGGACTAGAAGATACGATGGGTTTTGTTCCAACCTGGTTGTTCTATGATTCTATGATTCTATGAATGGGGTAGCCACCCCATAGCATCCTGCCATGGAAGGCCCTGGGTGGAGGAATAAATGAGCAGGACTGGGACTGCTGGGACGTGTGGGAGGACATGGCCATGGGGCGTGCGTTACCTCCCCGTGAAGGTTGCACTTCAAAGCTGGAAGATGTAGGAAATGAATCAGCGAGATAGGCAATGAGGACATCAACCTTTACTTTGTCCCTGGGGCGTGGAGGGGACAGCCCTGGGGCTCGCCGGTGGCCAACATCTGCAAAGCATTTTGCAGCCGTTTTGTTTGGCGTGGGAGTCCACACGGCATCGCTGGCCTGTCCTACCGGCTGGGTTGGAGCTCACGGTTTCTCTGACAGCGACGTGGCTCTGGACGAGGGTTGGGGAGCCGGGGGGCACCCCTGGCCCCCCAGCCCGGCCCAGCTGCCCCTCTCTGCAAACCGCCGGGCGCCACCGGGGCCTGGCTGCGAGACAGGGAAGATAAGAGCTGCCCTTGCGTGCTCCGGGGAGCGTCCGTGCGGGGCGGAGGGGGTGTCCTCGGGGCGCAGGGGGCGATAACAGCCTAGCCCCGGGCTCCCTCGCCGGGAGCGAGCCCGTCGGGGCCGCGCCGTCGGGTGACTCACGGCTCCCGTGACCGGATCGAGCCCCGGGAGAAACGCGCCGGTAGGGGCAGGGCACGGGTGCTCTGCGGGAGGACGGGGCTTCTGGCAGCAGCCCTGGGGGAGCTGGGGCGGCTCCCCTTCCCCCTGCCCGTGGTCCCCGCTGGGCACCCCGAGCGTCTCTCTCGGATAAACCCACCGACCTCGGCTGCCTCGGGTCCACAATCCGCTCCCCCATCCCCCTCTTCTCTCCTTACGTTCCTCTTTCCCGGCGAGCTCGGGCCGGCAGCACCTTGCGACGAGGCGGAGGAGCCCCAGCCTGGCACAAGGTGCCATCCCCTGCCCTCCCGTCCCTGCCTCCTGCCCAGCAAGGCGGATCCGCTGGCGAGAGAGCGTTTAGCATCTAACCCGCTCCGAGAGGCATGTGCTTCAACAAGCCGAGTACCATCCCCACGATAAAAGTATTGGCTTATTCTGCAACGCAATCTACATCAAAGCCTCGGGGGCTGCCGCCTTAAAAAGATCCAAGATGTTTTCTAACTCCTTATCGTGCCTGTGCTTAGGGGGAGTCATAAATTCCACAGGTCGGGCTGAGTAACACACGATTCGTCCCTCTTTCGCTCTCCTCGGCCACCAAAGGGCTTTGAAAACTTAAAGCAGGCTTTTTTTTTTTTTTTTTTCGTTAACCTTGCAAACAAAGCTCCTGGTTCCGTGTCGTTAAGGGGGCTGGGGAGGATCCCCCATCCCTTCCCCCCCGAGCTTCTCCTAAGCGACAGAAAAGAATAAATTATTTGAACCGAAGGCAATGAGAAATAGAGAAGGCGACCGCGTCCCATGAAGGGTCCCGACAAGCGGGAGCGAGACGGAGGAGGAGGGACCGAGGGATGTCCCTTCCCGGGAGTTACGGGGGGTTCTTTGTCCCCGGACGGGGGTCCCCGCGCTGTGCCCCCAGCTCGAGCTGACCATGAGCGCCGGGTCCGAAGCGAAGGAGTAGCTCCGGAGCCGGGGACCCCACGGGGACAGAAGGACAGAAGGACAGAAAGACAGCAGGCAGAGCCTTGCCCCCGGCGTCTCTCTCCAAATCGTGCCGCTGGCCTGACACTCCTCGGGACAGGCGGATCCCCTTAGAAATAATTATTTCAGCTCAAGAAATAAGGCTGAGCGTGAAGGAAGAGGGCAGGGAGCTGGGCATCTGCCCAGGCTGGAGCTCCGCTTTTTTTAGTAAAAAAAAAAAAAATTTAATGCACGGGTGGATGAGGTCTTGAGGCACTCGGTTTAGTGTTTGGTAGGAATGGTTGGACTAGAAGATCCGATGGGTCCCTTCCAACCTGGTTGTTCTATGATTCTATGAAATAACCCTTCGGGAAAAATACAGAGAACGGGTTAAAAGGGGAAAAAATATATTTCTCTGCAAATGGTAGCCCTCATCAGGCACTTGTCAGCTTAAGAGGCATTGGATCGTGCTCAGCATCTAACGAAATAGGGAAGGGAATTAAAAATAAAATTTAAAAAAGGCGGGGAGAGGGGCAGGGAACCCAAACCCAAACCAACCAAAGCACCAAAACAAACCGAAGGAAGCGACGAGGGAAGCTCCGGTCTCGAGGTCCTCGTTCCCCATCCGAGCCCGGGATAGGGAATGGCTTAGCCATGGAGAAGCCCAGAGATGGAGGCAGAGAAGGAGTGAGGAGGTTGCCAGGGCCGACTGAGGGAACCTCTGCTAGCCGCTTGCAGGACTGCAGGGAGAAAAGATGGGAACGGCAGCTGAGTGGCATATCCCCTCTCCCTAATCCCGATGGCTGCTGGAGAAAAAATAATAAAAACCTGCTCCAGTCTTAACGAAAGAGAGCTCGAAGAGCTCCCAACTCGGGATGTGTGCGGCTTAGGATCCCTCTTATTTTAAGGCTGGAGGGCAGCGGGATGAGAGTGTTCTCCGCAGCAGACGGGACGGGAGCTGGGGGGGCTCTGCCGTGGGGGGTGCTCCCCAGCACCCGTCCTCGAAGAGGATGGCAGGGCCCGGATTCCCCTGTCCTCCCCGTGCTCGGGGGCAGCTGGGATCACCATCTGACGGGCAAAGACGGAGTCCCGGGACTCTCATAGAATCATAGAATCATAGAACAACCAGGTTGGAAGGGACCCATCGGATCTTCTAGTCCAACCATTCCTATCAAATACTAAACCAAGTCCCTCATCCACCCGTGCCTTAAACACCTCCAGGGAAGGTGACTCAACCACCTCCCTGGGCAGCCTATTCCAATGCCCAATGACCCTCTGTGTGAAAAACTTCCTCCTAATCTCCAGCCTAAATCTCCCCTGGTGGAGCTTGAGGCCATTCCCTCTTCTTGTGTCCCCTGTCACTTGGGAGAAGAGGCCAGCTCCCTCCTCTCCAAAACCTCCTTTCAGGTAGTTGTAGAGAGCAATGAGGTCTCCTCTCAGCCTCCTCTTCTCCAGGCTAAACACCCCCAGCTCTCTCAGCCGCTCCTCATAGGTTCTGTTCTCCAGCCCCTTCACCAGCCTTGTCGCTCTTCTCTGGACTTGCTCCAGAGCCTCATCATCCTTCTTGTGGTGAGGGGCCCAGAACTGGACACAGTATTCAAGGAGCGGCCTCACCAGTGCTGAGGACAGAGCGGCCGGTAGCCGTCGGGCCTCACCCGAAGCGCTGCCACCTGCCTGCCAGCGATTCATGGATGGAGCCTCAGGCACCGAACGGGGCTGATCCGGGGTTTGTCGGGGTTTTGATGAGTTCTACTACAACACGTTTAGAGTTTTGTCGATTTAATGGCCCCTTCCTCCGTTTATGGCATCATCAAATTCACATCCGCGTGGATGGGCCGTGTCAGTGCTTATCGGGAGAGGCGATTGCACTGAAGGGAGGAGGCATTGCAGAAGTTACCTGGTGCTCTAAAACAGTAGAAAGAGGAGAGACAACTTTTCGTTTTTATTTGCAATATAAGGTTTCTTTTTATCAGGCAGCCATGGGAATAAAACATTCCTGCTGCTGCGTTGCATGGCCTGGTTGGAGTCGCGATGTTTAAGGGACGGGTGGATGAGGTCCTGAGGGATATGGGTTAGTGTTCGATAGGAATGGTTGGACTAGAAGATCCGATGGGTCCCTTCCAACCTGGTTGTTCTGTGATTCTGTGATTCTGTGAGAATGTCGTTAGCATTTAAGCACAATTTCAGAGTCTTAGCACCACAGACTATCCTCATGGGGTTATTTAGCCTGGAGAAGAGGAGGCTGAGAGGAGACCTCATTGCTCTCTACAACTAACTACCTGAAAGGAGGTTGTGGAGAGGAGGGAGCTAGGCTCTTCTCCCAAGCGACAGGGAACAGGACAAGAAGGAATGGCCTCAAGCTCCACCAGGGGAGATTTAGACTAGACATTAGGAGGAAGTTTTTCACGGAAAGGGTCATTGGGCATTGGAACAGGCCGCCCAGGTAGGGGTTTGATTCACCTCCCCTGGAGGTGTTTAAGGGACGGGTAGACGAGGTGCTGAGGGACATGGTTTGCAGATTGGTGGGAATGGTTGGGCTCGATGATCCGATGGGTCTCTTCCAACCTGGTGATTCTATGATTCTATGATTTCAGTTTCCTGCGGCAGAGAGCGCCGAGGGCCGCCAGCCCCGCTCCCTCTCCCCGTCAATCCACCCGCGGGGGGCGGGTAGGAATGGGCAGCAGAGACAGATATTCCCCCCCCGGAGAAGACGGCTGGCGGGCGTCCCGCATCCCTGCTGCTGTGCTGATGCTGTCGTAGGGTCGCAACTCCGACCGACAGCGACAGCCTGACAGCGACAAGTGACGGTGTAGTGGCCGTGGGTAGAGTGTGGGCTTCGACGTCTCTTCCCCGGGAGCGATGCTCCATCCTTCCCCCCTGGAGCGTCCCGGTCCCCGAGGGCCACCGGTACCGGACCCTGTCGGATCCCTCGGGAATTAAGGCACGGGTGGATGAGGTCTTGAGGGACTTGGTTTAGTGTTTGATAGGAATGGTTGGACTAGATGATCCGATGGGTCCCTTCCAAGCTGGTTGTTCTATGATTCTATGATTCTAAGTCCCACCCCAGTTAAAGCAAAGTTCCGCACCCAAGGGTCCGCTGGAAGGGAACGAAAGGCAGGGAGAATTTCGAGGGGTGCGGATCGGGAGATCTGCCTCTGCAGATCTGAAATCATAGAATCAGAGAATCACCAGGTTGGAAGAGACCCACTGGATCATCGAGTCCAACCGTTCCCATCAATCACTAATCCATGCTCCTCAGCACCTAGTCCACTCGTGCCTTAACCACCTCCAGGGAAGGTGAATCAAATCCCTCCCTGGGCAGCCTGTTCCAGTGCCCAATGACCCTTTCAGTGAAAATATTTTTTCTGATGTCCAGACTGAACCTTCCGCGGAGGAGCTTGAGGTCATTCCCTCTTGTCCTGTCCTCTGTCACTTGGGAGAAGAGGCCAGCTCCCTCCTCTCCACGACCTCCCTTCAGGTAGTTGTAGAGGGCAATGAGAATTGTGCCCTCGGCTGCAAAACTTCCCATCCCGGTGACCTAGTGGGGGACACCATTCGCTCTGCAGAGCAACTACCCTCGGGGAAAGAAAAACACCCCTGAGAAACGAGCTCCCGCATCTCCCCACGAAAGACCCGGGACACGAGAAGCCGGGATAACGCGGGGAACGTGTAGGATCCCGGGAGAAACGGCAGGGACGGCGAACCGTGCTGGGAAAACAGGGGGATTCTCCCGTCCCCATCCTTTTTTTTTTTTTTTTTTCTCAGCAGCTGAAAGGTTTCCTCGCTGTGTCATGGGAAAAGATGCGAATATGCAAACGTCGCCTGGCATTGTCCCCGCTCAGGGTGAAAAGTTAAAGCATAAAAGGGACGGGGTGGGGCGGGGGGGGGAAACTGCGAGGGGGTCACCTCTTCAAAGGGGGCTGGCTGGGCCGGGGGAGCCGACTGCTGCCACTCGCCCGGGAGCCGCCCTTCCAGGGCAGCATTTCCAGCGGGTTTCCAAGGCGCCGGGGTGGGGGGGGAGAAAAAAAAAAAAAAAAAAAAAAAAAGAGACTTCGTAGCCGTCGAGTTCCCCGTGGGATCGGCCAAGCGAGGGAATCGCCCTCCGGGGTGGTGAGCTCCCCGGAGTCGGTCCCTCGGGAGGAGGGATGCTCAGGCAGGCAATGGAGGGAGCAGAGGGGGTTTTAAGCAAAGATGTCCCCATCTCTTGTCCGTTTTCGGCATCGGGGCCCTGGCTGGGACTGGACGGATGGACGGGACGGATGGGCAGCGCCTGCCTTTGAAGCTCTGCAGGCACTGAGGGCGAAGGAGGCAGCGTCCGAGATGGGGGGAGCGGGGGTGTCTCCTCTTACCTCTCCTTCATCGCCCGTGACCGAGCAGGAGCTGGTGGGAAGCGCGTTAAGGATAAGCAGGAGGCCGTCGCGGTGGGGTCTGTCGCTTTGAAAAAAAAAAAAAAAAAAAAAAAAAAAAACACGACAAAACGGCTTTGTGGATTTTTAATCAAAATTCTCCTCTCCCTCCCCAGCCCCCCTGTCCCCAAAGCCGGAGAAGAGCTGGTTAAAGCGCAGATCGGCCGCGATACACGGTTCCCATATTCCCACCCTCGCCCTTAGATCTCCCTCTCTGTCTTTTGCAAGTCTCTCGATTTCATCCTTTGAACCTGCGATTGGAGGTTAAAGTGCACCAGGTTGCAATGGAAGGAGGAAGCTCTTAAACAATAAAGGCTTGAATATTTAGCTGTGATCGGGTCGCTGCCCTCTCCTTATCTTTTTAAATGCAAATCGTCCTTTAGGGGTAGCAGCTATATACCCAGCGCCTCTCCACGTCACCTGCCTTCGGAGCGTCTGGGCCATTACTAATAGAGCCTCGTAAACAGTCGTTAATCATGTAAGCGCCGCCGGCCCTCGGGTCCGCACCGAGAGCTCAGCGCGGGGCCGCGGCCCCTCCGCCCCCCCCCCCCACCCCCGTCCCCTCCCCGCCCCGGGGAGCCCCGAGCGGCATGCGGAGAGCGGCCCGGCTCCCGCCAGCATGTACGTGAGCTACCTGCTGGACAAGGACGGGCCCATGTACCCCGGCCCGGGGCGACACTCGGCGGGGCTCAACCTGGCGGCGCAGAACTTCGCGGGGGCCCCGCAGTACGCGGACTACGGCGGCTACCACCCCGGCCTCGACGGCGCCCAGTCCCCCGGCCCCGCCTGGCCCGCGCCGTACGCCGCCCAGCTCCGCGACGACTGGGCAGCCTACGGCCAGGCCGCCCCGCCGACCGCCGGCCTCAACGGAGCCTCCCCCGCCCTGGCCTACGGCCCCGCCGACTACCACCCGCACCACCCCCCGCACGCCCATCACCACCCGCACCACCATCCCGGCCCCGCACCCCCTCACTGCTCGGCGGGGGCCCTGCAGCCGCTCGCCAACGCCGCCCCCGAGACGCTCTCCCCCGGCGGCCAGCGACGAGGCCTCTGCGAATGGATGAGGAAACCGCCGCAGGCCCCGCTCAGCAGCCAAGGTAAGAGCGGGACCTGCACCGGGGCGGGGGGGGGGGAGACCCGAACTAGCCCTCACGAGGGTCGCGGCGAGGGAGGAAGGACACGAAGGAGCTCTCCTGAAGGTTTCCGCGAGGAAGGACCCGAAGGAGCTCTCCTGAGGGTTTCAACTGGGGCAAAGAAAATGAACCCTCTGGAGGGTTCCAGCGGGGGTAAAGCACTCGAATGGAACTCCCCTCGAGGGTGTGCTGGTGGGGGTAGAGCACCCGAAGGAGCTCTCCCGAGGGTTCCAGCTTGGGTAAAGCACCCGAAGGAGCTCTCCCAAGGGTTCCAGAGGGGGTAAAGCACCCGAAAGGAGCCCTCCTCAGGATTCCAGCGGGTGTAAAGCAAATGGCCCTCTCGAGGGTTCCAGTGCGGGTAAAGCACCCTAAGGAGCTCTCCCGAGGGTTCCAGTGGGGGTAAAGCACTCGAATGGAACTCCCCTCGAGGGTTCTGGTGGGGGCAAAGCACCCGAAGGAGCTCTCCCGAGGGTTCCAGCTTGGGTAAAGCACCCAAAGGAGCTCTCCCGAGGGTTCCAGCTTGGGTAAAGCACCCGAAGGAGCTCTCCCGAGGGTTCCAGCTTGGGTAAAGCACCCGAAGGAGCTCTCCCGAGGGTTCCAGCTGGGGTGAAATGAACGAACGAATTCTCCTGGGGGTTCCAGAGGGGGTAAAGCATCCGAAAGGAGCCCTCGTTCAGTATTCCAGCGGGTGTAAAGCAAATGAACAGGCCCTCTCAAGGATTCCAGTGAGGGTAAAGCACTCAAATGGAACTCCCCTCCAGGGTGCTGGTGGGGGCAAAGCACCCGAAGGAGCTCTCCCGAGGGTTCCAGCTTGGGTAAAGCACCCAAATGAGCTCTCCCGAGGGTTCCAGTGGGGGTAAAGCACTCGAATGGAAACCCCCTCGAGGGTGCTGGCGGAGGTAAAGCACTCGAAGGAGCTCTCCCGAGGCTCCCAGCTTGGGTAAAGCAAATGAACGAACTCTCCCGAGGCTTCCAGCGGGGGTAAAGCAAATGAACAGACCCTCTCAAGGATTCCAGTGGGGGTAAAGCGCTCGAATGGAACCCCCCTCGAGGGTGCTGGCAGGGGTAAAGCACCCGAAGCAGCTCTCCCGAGGGTTCCAGAGGGGGTAAAGCACCCGAAAGGAGCCCTCGTCAGGATTCCAGGGGGTGTAAAGCCAACGAATGAGCCCTCCCGAGGGTTCCAGCGGATATAAAGTTCCCGAAGGGCTGCGGCTGCCGGGCTCGGTCGGGAGTGCTGAGAGACCCGCCGGCCCCGCCGCCCTCCTTCGGGGAGCAGCCGGTGTCGGTCCCGGCAGTGCCTCAGGATGTGGAAGGGCCCGGGATGCCGAGCAAACGCCGGCTCTTCCTCCCGCTGCTCTGCTCTCCCGCTTATAGCCGCTTAGAAGATTTTTATAACCAATTATAGTCACATAAATCATCGGCCGGTGTCGCTCCGCATTTGTTTCTGAGTCACTGGGCACTCACTCACCCTTCGTGAAGGTCCCCGCGCAGCCCCAGCGGCCACCGCCGACCCCCGCGGGCTGAGCTGCCTGGGGGACCGGGGGGGGCAACCCCCTCACACACACACACACACACACACACACACACACACGCACACGCACACACACACACGCTCGGTGCCGGGAGGCGGCCGTGTTGGGCCGGACCGAGCCCGGCGCCCAGTCCCCTTGTGATGTTAATCCCCCCGCAGACCCTCTCTTTTATTCCCACCCCCCTCATCGGGGGACATACGTGTCTCCCTGCTTTTTCTATAAGCTTTCCACTACTGTTGTGTCCTCTTCTTCCTTTATTATTTTATTTTGGGGGGTTGGTTTTTTTGATTTTGATTTTTAACTTCAGATATAGTGGCTGAGGGGAAAAACAGTCTTCGACTTCCGCAGTAAGTAACTACTTAGAATCATAGAGTCATAGAACAACCAGGTTGGAATTGATCCATCGGATCTTCTAGTCCAACCATTCCTATCAAACACTAAACCAAGTCCCTCAATACCTCATCCACCCGTGTCTTAAACACCTCCAGGGAAGGTGACTCAACCACCTCCCTGGGCAGCCTATTCCAATGCCCAACTGTACTTCCAGCACCTGAAGAGGCTACAAGAAAGCTGGGGAAGAACTGTTCACAAAGGCTGGTGGTGATAGGACAAGGCACAGTGGGTGTGAACTGGAGAGGGGCAGATTTAGACTAGATATAAGGAGGAATTTCTTCACCATGAGGACGGTGAGGCCCTGGCACAGGTTGCCCAGGGAAGCTGTGTCTGCCCCATCCCTGGAGGTGTTCAAGGCCAGGCTGGATGGGGCCTTGGGCAGCCTGATCTAGTGGGAGGTGTCCCTGCCCATGGCAGGGGGGTTGGAGCCGGATGATCTTTAAGGCCCAATCCGACCCGAACTATTCTATGATTCTATGATTCTATGATTCTGACATTCCTCTCTCATCCCCTGCCCTGCTCCACGAGGGTTGGGGGTCCCGGGAGAAGCCCCAGCGCCGGGCGCTGGCACCGTCTGTGCCCCGGGCGGCGGTGGCACCGGCGCTCTCGAGGCCCCAAACTGTGTTCCCACAGTTTGGGCTTGTGCGATGCCGGCCGGTCCCTTGTCTTCATTCAAATTCTGCCTTTGGAGCCAGTGTTTATGTTAATGCGCGGGGCTCGGGGGATGAAAGCGGCTGCCGCCATTTGTTCAGTAGTGGTAATTCAAACAGAATGCGGCTGTCATTAAGGCTTTGAGAAGGGTTTTTCTTTGATAAGATCTCCTTGTCGCGCATTGTTTGGGATTGTGTTCCCTATTCACCGGCTCCGGGGAGTTTTCTGTGATCAGGCTTGTATCTTTACAGGGTGCTTTTGTTGTGGTTTGCGGAGAGTTTACCTGAACAAAGTCAGCCTGCTAGCCACGAAGCACCTTGGGGGCAGAGGCTCCCGCCTCGGCTCCCTGGGGAACGGGAGGGCCAGGGACACAACCAGTTGAACCAGAAACTCTCGGGAGAAAGGAGCTCAGCGGCTGCGGCGGCCGAATTTCCTCGGGGTTTTTTTTTCCGGGTATTTTTTTTTTTTGTGTTGGTTTGGTTTTTTTTTTTTTTTTTTTTTAATTATTATTATTATGTTTTTAATCACTGGAGTCGCTCGTCGCACTTCCAGGGTCGCAGAGAAGTGTCTTAAGTCTTTGTCCCGATAGCAGCGACCGCGCTAGAAGCGGGAGGAGTTGGGCTGGAGCCCTTCGACGGGCGCTCGCGGTTCTCCGCTCTTCCATCGGCCTTTCTCGTTCAGCAGAGAGGCCCTGAAGGGCTTTTTCCTTACCACCGCCATCATCCCACCACCACCACCTTTTCCTTTCTCCCTGTAAAAAGTTTGCTCTCGGTAGGAAAGGCAAAGCACGACCGAAAGCCAACAGCAAGTTCCCCATCGAGGTGCCCCAAGAGCAACGCGGGGCTGAAAACCAGAGCCCAGAGCTCTCCTCGCCCTGAGGCTTCCCGAGCCCGAGGAGCTGTGCAGCTGCTCCCTCTCCTCTGTTTTCTCAGGAAAGCCCCAGGCAGGGCAGGCAGGTAGCTGGGGTGGCCTGACCCTGCTCAAGAGAGGAAATTCAGGCTCCGCGCAGCCCCTCGGCCTTTGGTTTTCCCAACTCGGCTTTGCTCTCCACAGTTAAAACCAGGACGAAAGACAAATACCGCGTCGTGTACACCGACCACCAGCGGCTGGAGCTGGAGAAGGAGTTTCACTACAGCCGCTACATCACCATCCGCAGGAAAGCGGAGCTGGCGTCCAACCTGGGGCTATCGGAGAGGCAGGTCTGTCCCCCGAGAGGCACTTCTCACGCCCGCGGCCTGTGGCTGGGATGCGCGGGGCTGGGATGCGCGGGATTGGGATGCTCGGGGCCGGGATGTGCGGGGTTGGGATCTGCAGGGTTGGGATGTGTGGGATTGGGATGCACAGGGCTGGGATGCGCGGGGTTGGGATGTGCAGGGGTTGGGATGTGCAGGGGTTGGGATGCGCGGGATTGGGATGCGCGGGGTTGGGATGCGCGGGGCTGGGATACATGGGGTTGGGATGCACGAGGCTGGGATACGTGGGGTTGGGATGTGCAGGGGTTGTGATGCGCGGGGCTGGGATGTGAGGGGTTGGGATGCCCGTAGCCGGGATACTCGCGGCTGGGATGCGCGGAGCTGGGATGCGCAGGGCTGGGATGCACGCGGTTTGGATGCGGGGGGTTAGGATGCGGGGGGCTGGGATGCGCGGGGCTGGGATGTGCGGGACCAGGATGCGTGGGGCTTGGACGCGCGAAAGAAGGATGCGCTCCCGCGGGACGGTTGGTGGAAACCCCCCTCTGATTCGTCTCTTCCCTCCCCGGCAGGTGAAAATCTGGTTCCAGAACAGACGGGCGAAGGAGAGGAAGATCAACAAGAAGAAGCTACAGCAGGCGCAGCCGGGGGTTGCGGAGCCGCTCAGCCCCGGGGCACCGCTGCAGGGTCCCCCCGTGGGGGCGGCCGCAGCAGGGCTTGTCGCCGCCGCCCCGCAGTGACAGCGGCCGGGGACCCGCAGGGACTGCTGGAAGTGGGGGGCACAGCCGCGGGGCTGGGCCGGGGGGGCACGGGGGAGCCAGCCCCCCAGCCCATGCACTACATCGCCCCGCGGGGCCGGCCGTGTGTACAGCTGTACAGTCTATGTGTCTCGTCGTTCGAGGGAAGCGTGGCCGTCGCTTTATTATTATTATTAATATTATTATGTCCGGGTGGGGTTTTTTACCCTGGAGTTTGTTAGGTAAAAGGGGGGCACTGCCTGCCAACCACGCCCCCTCGTGAATCTCAGGGATTGGTCCGAAATATTGTTGGGCTAACAATGAATTTTAACAAGAAAACAAAAATTAAAGCACATTTTTTTTTATTTTATATTTTTTGTTTGGTTTTTTTTTTCTTGTAAACAAAAATATGTAAAATACTCATCCTGCCCTAGGGGCCAGGACATAGAAGATAAGGTGCTGTTTAAACGTTCAGAAATGAATTGCTTAACATTAGACACTTGTAAAAGAGCCCATAAATCCAGTGCTGATAGTCATCCAGCCAGATTTATTAGCCATAGGGAAGAGAAATTGGAAGAACGAAGTCTCTGAAAAAAGTATCCTATCATGCTAACCTGAGGAGCCTTACTTGTGTCCACAGGGTGCTACTGCACAGTGGTGACATTCTATAATGCCCTGCCATTTATATTACGTGATGCTTCTCTCCTCCTTATAACTTCTGGCTTGTTTGATGTTTTTGTCCAGTTAACTTTCAGAATTCTCCTTGCTTTTATTAACTTTGCTTAGGTTTCTTCACAGCTCCATCACAAGCAGAACTCCTTGGAGGAGCCCTGTGCTGTCCCACAGGCCACCTTGCACAGGCAGTGGCCTATTTCCACATGCTGGCTAGATGGTGGGGACGAGGACAGAGATGCCAAACAACTCATCTAGCTAGAGATGGAAACAAGGAAAGTCCAGCTGACTGGCCGAATGAGTGTGGATGTTTGTGTGTGTTTTTCTTATTTACAGATGGGAGAGACCCCACTGAGAAGAGAGACCATGCAGTGTGTTGGGGTAGCCACACTACAACCAATGCCCAGGGTTGCATATGAGACCAGCTCATATGGGCCTGGGTCCCAGCAGGGATGGGAGAACTGTCCAGCCTCAAATATGTTACACAGGTTTCTGACTTTTCCTGCATTTGACTCCACGTTTTTCCATTTTTCTCAAGAAGTTTATTTAAGATACTCTATTTGTCTTCTTTGGAGCACTTTGTTTTTCTTCTTGCTGACCCTGTTTTCATGTTTTTGCTGAAAGCCAAAGACAAATGCCAATACGATTTGCAAGAGTGCATGGGGAGTATTGGTTTACCAGGGCTTGGCTCCATGGGCGTGGAAGCTCTTTCTGTCTGGGAGAGCTGGAGGAAAATGGTGAGCACCAGCCTCAAAGCCTCCAAGCTGCATTTTGGCTGCATGTAGCCAGGCAGCATGCTGGGCAGTGGCTGGGGACCTGGGGCTCCTGCACCTGGGGGAAGATCATGATGGGAGGCAGTACCTCCAGTGCAGGGAACCTCTTTGATTTTCTACCTGCTGTGTAGTCTCTGTAGTCTCTCACTCAGCACTGATGTAGTCTTTGTAGTCTCTTACTTGGCACTGGTGAGACCGCTCCTTGAACACTGTGTTCAGTTCTGGGCCCCTCACCACAAGAAGGATGTTGAGGCTCTGAAGGGAGTCCAGAGGAGAGCAACAAAGCTGGTGAAGGGGCTGAAGAACAGGCCTTATGAGGAACGGCTGAAAGAGCTGGGGTTGTTTAGCCTGGAGAAGAGGAGGCTGAGGGGAGACCTCATTGCTCTCTACAACTATCTGAAAGGAGTTGTGGAGAGGAGGGAGCTGGCCTCTTCTCCCAAGTGACAGGGGACAGGACAAGAGGGAATGACCTCAAGCTCCACCAGGGGAGGTCCAGGTTGAACGTTGGGAAAATTTTTTTTTCATGAAAAGAGTCATTGGGCACTGGAACAGGCTGCCGAGGGAGGTGGTTGAGTCATCTTCCCTGGAGGTGTTTAAGGGATGGGTAGACGAAGTGCTGCGGGGCATGGTTTAGTGTTTGATAGGAACGGTTGGGCTCAATGATCTGGTGGGTCTTTTCCAACCTGGTTATTCTATGATTCTATGATTCTATGAAGCAGGTCTGGCCAGGAGACATGGGTGCAGCACCTAAGCAACTGCGGTTGTTGCGTGTGGGCTTGACACACACCACATCCTTCTGGGTCCAATGTCCATTGCTTGGTCTGAACCAGGAGTCAGGAACCAGATCTATCCTTCTTTGCCTCTAAAGGGTCCCTGGAACTTTCTGGAGGAGCTGCTTCCCTGGGGACACCTACAGCTGAGCAGTACCAGCCTTAACACCAGTAGAGGGTGGTTGCACCAGGCATGGCCAAGTTAGAAAGCCTTTGCAGGCATTGTGACTCTGTCCTTCCTCTGTGCTGTCCCCAAGAGGGCATAAGGGCCCCTGCGTGGGAGTAGCCACGATGGCAGGTGGGGTGTGGGCAGCCCCAGGCAGTGCCAACCCCTCGAGGATGCCCTCTGCCACCCAGGGCCACCCCCACAGCATTGATCCCTGTCCCGGCTGCTGCCGTAGCTGCTCCTCGTTGCTGCGATACGCCTGTCAATAAAACCTGTTTGGATTGTGGAGCAGAGCGCAAGGTTTGTTTGTTTAGTGGTTAGAGGTTCAAAAGTCGGCATTGTCCCACTGCAAACGAGCACAAGTTTTTTCTCCCTAAGGAAAAGCTGGCTGCAGTGAGAGGGAAGGAGAGATATCGGTGGGCCCTTTTATTTGCTTCCAGGAATAATTAATGGCAGCACAAAAAAAGAGATGACTGCAGAGTTATGAAAGGCCATCAATAAGTAAATTAATCACGAAGGATCTGGGGGTGTAAGAGGTGCTGCTTGGCATGGTTTTGCTGGCTTTTCTCCATGCCCATGGGACTGGGGAAGCACAGGACAGGCAGAGCCCAGGGCTTCTCAGCAAAATGGTGGCACATGAGCCACTCCCAACAATAGCCTGGGCACAGCCACATTTGAGACAGCTCCTGTAACCCTTCAGCAATGTGCTCCTGGTTGCTTTTTATGCTGAAAGTATTACAATTTTTCTTTATTGCATCTAGGAATTTTGAGAGAGTGCCCTTCTTGAGGTGATCTGCTTGAAGTCCACAGAAGTTTCACGTCTCAAAAAAATTTGTTAGAGACAGATGAACAAGCCCAACACGTTTTAAACATCTCCATTACAGATCTCTTCCCCTTTTTGACAGCGAATGTTAGTTTTCTGAGCTCCCCTCAAATTTTTCACTATGGTAATGCAGAACTTGTATTGCTCTGTGTAAAAAGGAACCTACCAAGCAAATTATGTCCACACCCAGTTTCCCACATTTCCCCCCTCCCATCCTCAAACAAATAAACCGTCAACCTTCCGGCTTCCTTTATATTCCTCAGGTACCATAAAGGAGTGTAAAAAGGCACAAACTGGATATCTTGTTTATTTGGGGGGAATATTTACAGGCACCTGGACCAGTCCAGTGACTGGACCGTGACACTGACCCAAAAGCATTATTTGGGAGAAGTGAGCTGGTTGTGGCGACCCCCTGCCCAATACACAGGGGTTTTCACTCCTCACAGACCTCCCCACTGTCCTGCAGCAGTGAGCCAAGCCAGATTGGTGGGGCATTGGTGGGTCAAAGTCCCCACACCATGCCTGCCTGGCAGGGACTGGAGTGGCTGTTCTTGGAGAGCCTCTGCCTAGGCTGGGTAAAATCCAGGAAAATAGAAGGTTTAGTCCCAGAAGTGCAGGATGGCAGAGAGTGAAATTAGATCCCAGCTTTCCCCCTCTTGGCAGATTTTCCTGCTCCTATAAATGAACAACGAGAAAGCACCTAGGATCCCTTCTGTTGGTTTAGCTCTTATCAAAATATAAGAGTTTCTCAATAAAGATTGTTTGGGGCAAGAAATTACTATAGAATGATAGAATGATAGAAAGATAGAATGATAGAATCATAGAACAGTTATGGTTGGAAGTGACTTTAAAGGCAGAACTATATGCTGAAGTTTAGAGCAGTTACAGGTGAAAGCAAAAGTTGAGCTGATGCCAAAGAAATAGTGCTGGAGGCCTTCCAGGAGCAAACAGCTTGTAAGTTGTAAGGAAAGTCAGCAGGACGTGAGTCTGCCAAAGGGTTGTGCAGCTGCACAGGCATCTCAGTAAGAAAACAAGGCCACCTTGGCATGAGAGGGTAAGGGATGGGTGGCCTGATTCAGCAGAGGACAAGTGCCAGGGAAGTGCATGCAAGACCCACAGGAAAAGCCCACGAAGCTCCTTAGCAAAAGTGGGTGAAAACCATGGCAGAGAAGTGTCAGGAACCTCTGGGCATAAATGGGGACAAACTCTTCTGGAAGCCTTAGCGGCCCTCTGAGTTTTGCTCTAGCTCCTTGGTGGAGTGGAACATTCCCCCCCGCCTCCTCCCTGGAGAGGAGGGGCTGCTTCCTTCTCACCTGTGTGCATGGTCTGCTGTGACTTGAACCAATACAGATAGTTTCTTCTAATTAATGTCCCAGCTTCTGCAGTGCCCCCAGTACCATCCTTAGGTTTTGGTTCTTTCAGAAGTCAAACTTACCTTCCTTCAAAGGCAGGCAAGACATTTGCTTGCAAAAGGACAGGAAAAAATTTAGCTATTCACTAAAACAAATAATTTGTTGCCAGGAGACTGGAGTCAGAGACTTGGGAATTCCTTTCCAGCCCTGTCTTTCTAAATTGCAGTATTATCTATTTTGGGGCAATACCCACTGGATCCCTCTGAAGATGCTTTCAAAGTATGGGAAGTATGGGAAAAAGAGAGGAAGAAAACTCACAGCTGATTCTTATGTCATGTTCACATGAATGTCTAGATACAGTTAACCATTGGCAAGATTACAGGTAACTGGAATAATTTTCCTCTTGTTCCTAATTTCCTTTAATTGTAATAATATCTAACATAATGTAATATCTAACGTAATCTATCTATCTATAATAGATAATCTATCTACTACAATATCTAACCTATCGAACAAGGTAGAGGTTTTGATTTAATTCCAAAGTCCTGTGTGCTTCGTAGAATGATTGAATGGTTTGGGTTGGAAGGGACCTTTACAGCTCATCAAGTCCACCCTCCCTGCAGCAGGCAGGGTTATCTTCACCCAAATCAGGTTGCTCAGAGCCCCTTCCAACCTAGCCTTGAATGTTTCCAGGAATGGAGCTTCTACCACCTCTCTTGGCAACCCATGCCAGTGTTTCACTACCCCCACCATAACAAATTTCTTCCTTAAATCTAGCCAGAATCCATTCTCCTTTAGTTTAAACTTCTAACTGTTCATTTTTAACCTACTGATCCTTAGCGTTTGAGCTGGACTGAAGTCAACTGAACAGATGCCAAATGTAACATCTGGACTCATTATCTGCCTCACAGTACTCCTGTACCCAGCCATAGCAGGCAGGGTTGGAAAGTGCTCTTCCAAAGAAAAGAACAAGCCAAACAGAGTACACCGACCTGTCCTGCTCTCAGCATTCCTCTTCCCTTAGTCAGCCAGGTATTTTTTTGGCAGCTGTCGCAAGCTCTTGTATTTTTTTTTTTTTGAGTCAGATCCTGTTCCCCTGACATGCCTTGTTACCTTCCACAGAGTCACAGCCCATCCTGCAGATAACTTGCATAGAGCCAAAGACCTTTGTGAGAGAAAAGCTGCCTTATCTCCAGCATTCTTTGGAATGGGATGCTTCTTGCTACAGAAAATCCCTTCCTCTGCAGGCCAATAAGACAAGCTTTCAGTCCTGGAAACCTGAGATTTCTTGCAGTCTAATTTTTTCATGCCTGTGTGTGTCAAAGCAAATAGATCAATCTCTTACAGCTACAAGACATGCTTGCTCCCTTGCCTCCCTGAGTGACAGCAGAAAGGCCACTTAGGGCTTCCAGCAGGTCCTGGTTGTAAGCAAGACCTTGGAGAACGTCTTGCTGCACAACTCAAACCTTGGAAACCCTGAGCATGATTCAGGGCCCTCCGTATCAGCTGGATCTCAGTATTTTGAAGATTACAACTCTGCATTTAGGCATCCCAAGTGAAAGATGGCAAGACATGGATGCCAGAGGCCTTATGAGCCTCCAAAGGAATTTAAGCTCCTAAATTAAGCAGGAGTCAAAAAGCACTAACATCTGAGATTTTTCTTTCTTTTCCCATAGTTTGAACATGAGCCAGTCATTCTCATGGAGATTGTCAGAAGTAATATAAAGGCCTGTGTAACAGTTAACTGTTGAGGTTGCTTTAAAGATAACTCAAGCTTTCAATTACATTTTAGGGAAATTCCAGCACTCACCTAATCTAGGGAATTTTTTTTTACAGAGTCACACAGAATCACCGAATCATTGGGTTGGAAAAGACCCATTGGATCATCAAGTCCAACCATTCCTATCAATCACTAAACCATGGCCCTCAGCTGTTTTTGTTGTTATTTTTAAGATTCAAGAACATGAGAGGGAATTTACCTTAGCTCTCAGTGCACATCACCTCCTATCAGCAATACCAAAGAATTTTTGTTCTACTTTGAAATATAAATGTGCTGCTTTATGAATCATAAATTGCAATAATGGAAAAAAACAAACCACTCATTTTTAATATATAGCAGGTGCAGTATATTGTTTCTGTGGCAACAGTGTTCATTTTTAGATCTAATTTGATCCTCATAAAGATACTTATATGCACCTACAGATGTAAAGGTAGCCACTGTGAGCTTAGAAGGGGTCTCTAATAACATCTTGCGCAACCACTTCCAAGAATCTGGTGACTCAGAAGAAAAAGCGACTTAGTCTTATCAAAAGTGTATTTCTTCCTCCGGGATGTCAGTCTAGAAACATGATCCTTTTTCTATTGCCAGTGACATCCTGCTCTTCCAGAGTCAGAGCAGGACTTCTGTCCTCTCTTTAGTACTCAGTTACTCCCTTGCCAAACTCCCATTATTACTCCAAAGGTGTTTTTCCATCCTCAGAGTCTTGGACACTGCTGACAGGCTCCTGATGATAAAACGTGCCCTATGTTATCTCTTCACCTGTGGGCACATGCTTCTGAACTGCAGCAGCAAAACAGCCTTGACACTAGTCCAGCAAAAGCAGCTGCCTGAGCAGGGGCAGCCTGGGCTGACCCAGTGAGGGCTCAGCAGTGCCAGCGAAGTCCATGGTGGTCCAGGGGCTGAAGTGATTCAGCCTCCTCCTGTGCACGTCCCAGCCCAGGTATCCTACCATGGCCACCTGGAAACTCACCTCCTTCCACTTTTGGCCTAGGAAAGTGATCCTATATCTCCCCTGAGCCAGGAGCTGCCATCACTCAGGTATCCTGGTACTGGCCTGTTGTGTATAAGGCAGCAAAATTCAAGTTTAGAATGAGAAACAAAAGGCAAGAAAGAGTTTTCCTGTCTCAGATATAAGGAGTGAGGCCACTTCAGCAGCAGGAAGGGAAAGAGCTGGAGCTGCAGTGCCAAGAGTCCCTGAGGGAAGGGGAATGTCCAGCTTCCTGGTCTGGCAACTGCTTGTGCCCCGTGAAGTCCCTACAGTCAGTAGGGAGTCCAGACCAGTCTGTGATCTGCTCTTAGGTCCAGAGCAAAGAGAGATCATGTGGAGAGGGGCATAAGTAAATGCACCATGGCATCTTGAAAAGTCTACAAAAAAGGACAGAAAAGTGTGACACCCCAGTAGCTGCTGCTCCTTTCCAGCTGGTTCCATCTGGGTGTGACACCCAGTCTGCACAGCCCATGAGTCTCTTCCTCTTAGCCAAGGGAAAAGCAAGGGCTGATGTGAACTGTTAGGAGCACGTCAGCATAAACCAATGACTCATTCTGGACTAATCAGCGGTGTAGTTTTATCTGGCTTAAAATATTCTGTGTTTAAACTCATTCCGTATATTCCTTTGTGAGCATCACACTCTATGCTGTTTTATGGAAGACATAAGACCTTGGTTTCTCCCAAATTGGCACACACCTCCCCACAGCACTGTTCTTCGAATTCAAGTCAGCCCTGGTTTAGAGGCTCTCAGACTGGCTCCCAGCTGTGTGCTGCTTTGGCACCTTGCAGCATCAAAACTCAAGAGGAGAGTACTCATCCTACAAAGTTCAGCTCAGTATAGGGGCAACTCTTCACTCTAACGGCAATTTTCTGAAGTTATCCAAGATGATAGGAAGGAAGGGAGAGAGGAAGGGAGAGAGGAAGGGAGGAAGGAAGGGAGGAAGGAAGGAAAGAAGAAGGAAGGAAGGAAGGAAGGAAGGAAGGAAGGAAGGAAGGAAGGAAGGAAGGAAGGAAGGAAGGAAGGAAGGAAGGAAGGGAGGGAGGGAGGGAGGAAGGGAGGGAGGAAGGAAGGGAGGGAGGAAGGAAGAGAGGGAGGAAGGAAGGGAGGAAAGAAGAAGGAAGGAAGGAAGGGAGGAAGGAAGGGAGGAAGGAAGGAAGGAAAGAAGAAGGAAGGAAGGAAGGAAGGAAGGAAGGAAGGAAGGAAGGAAGGAAGGAAGGAAGGAAGGAAGGAAGGAAGGAAGGAAGGAAGCGATGCCTGTTGATTTTTGATATTTGATATTTGATAGCTGATATTTGATAAGCGATGCCTGTTGATATTTGACATTTTGATATTTGATATTTGATATCTGATATTTGATAAGCGATGCCTGTTGATATTTGATATTTTGATATTAGGTTGATATTTGCCTGTGGTGGGATGATTGTGTATCTGGTGAGTGGTTGCCTACCTGGGAGGGCTTTGGCAACTGTCCTGGAAGGTCCATGAGTGCTTCATGCCGGTGGTGCAAAGCTGCAGGCTTGGTTCCCAGGGCCATCAGCCTCCATCCTGTTTGGGATGGCAGGTGGGGATGGGCAACTCTTCCAGAGCACTTGAACTGACCTTCCTTCAGCTGCTTGCATGTTCTGGCCCAATGCATGAGAGCGCAGATGAGTTTTCCAGGTCAGCTTTATACTTGAGTCTCTTGGATGAGCAGCTAAAGAGAGCCAGCAGGTGATGCATCTCAGTTGAAGGGAGGTGCTGGATGTTGTGGAAGCTGCATCTAACGCAGTAGAGGAAGTGGTTGATTTGCTGAATGTTACATAAGATTTGGGGAATGGCATCACGTGTTTAACGGCTTTCTACAGAAAATGCATGTTAAGGATATACTGAACAGTATGTAAGATGGAATAATACGAAGCATGGAAGATGGAATAATTCGAAGCCTTGATAGGAATGGTTGGACTCGATGATCCGGTGGGTATCCTCCAACCTGGTGATTCTATGATTCTATGATTCTGTGATGCCGCGCGCAGCCGGCAGGTGGCAGTGTCGCCACGGAGCCTCAGTCCCGTCCCGCGGGCGGGTCCTACCATCCCTCCCTCCCTCAGCCTGACCCACTCGGGTCTGAAGAGGGAACCGCCTCCCGGGAGGGGTTGTCTGGGCTGGCACAGCCTCCCTCCCCAGGGCTTAGAATCATAGAATCATAGAACAACCAGCTTGGAAGGGACCCATCGGATCTTCTAGTCCAACCATTCCTATCTAACACTAAACCATGTCCCTCAGGACCTCATCTACCCGTGCCTCCAGGGAAGGTGAATCAACCACCTCCCTGGGCAGCCTATTCCAATGCCCAATGACCCTCTGTGTGAAAACCTTCCTCCTAATCTCCAGCCTAAATCTCCCCTGGCGGAGCTTGAGGCCATTCCCTCTTCTTGTGTCCCCTGTCACTTGGGAGAAGAGGCCAGCTCCCTCCTCTCTACAACCTCTTTTCAGGTAGTTGTAGAGAGCAATGAGGTCTCCTCTCAGCCTCCTCTTCTCCAGGCTGAACAACTCCAACTCTCTCAGCCGCTCCTCATAGGGCCTGTTCTCCAGCCCCTTCACCTGCCTTGTCGCTCTTCTCTGGACTTGCTCCAGAGCCTCAACATCCTTCTTGCGGTGAGGGGCTTGTGCCGCTGGGGTCAGCAGGAGGAGTTTGGAAACCGCTCAGCACCTGCTTCCCACCAAGAAGGCCGCTGGCCCTGAGCAGTGTGGTGGGACAGCGCTTGTCCTCCTCCTTTCACAGTTTCTTCCCTGGCTTTCTTCAAACACATGTTGCTGTTGCAATAAAGACATCTATGGCACCACGTGGAGAGCCGTGGTGGCACTGCAGAAAGCCATCGTATGTCCTACATAAACCATGCCCGAATGGCTGAACAAATCCTTCCTCCTCACTTTTCCATCGTCGGTTCTCCACGCAAATTCTACCCCTGGTACACTGCTTCACAGCTGCTTTATAGAATTATAGAATAATCAGGTCGGAAGAGACCCACTGGATCATCGAGTCCAACCGTTCCCATCAATCACTAACCATTCCTATCAAACACTATCAAAACACTCCTATCAAAACACTCTTCCCAAAGACCAACCTACACTGGGTGTTAAAGAACAGAGATTATTGAAAACACCTAAAGCATAAAAAAAGAGAGATCAATAAGGACACAGCAGTGAAAAAGTTCACCAGAGGGTTGGGTGCAAAGTTCATGCAGATCTTCATCACGCAACTTCGTCTCCTGGTTTGAACGAGATTTGTTTGACTCTTGAACCTCAAGACCTTGTGTGATCGACAAGCAGTCGCTGCTCAAACCAGACAAGACCAATTTCCTACCCAAAAGTGCCAAGAGAGGTGATGTTTGCAGAGAGGAGATGCTGCGATGGGGCAGGGGAGGCAGAGACAGGAGCTGGAGCAGCGAACAAGGCTGAGTTGGGATTTGACAAGTATCAACACTCGCTAACGAGGGTTTATGAGTCTGGTCCAAAGCCCAATCAAATCAATCCCATTGGCTGCAGGCAGCTTTGAACCATGGCCTAGATATCCTTTGCTGGCTCTTGTGTTTACATCCCTTCCATGCCCTCACTTGGAACAGTCTCTGCCTGCCTGGAGTCTCTCTTTCATCAAATTTCCCTTAATCTCATTTTGTTTGAGTTGCCCCTCTGCACTGTGTGAGTGATGGCTTCAGAGAGCATATTGGGACTTAGCTGGAGCCACCTAAGAGACAGCAGAAGATACAGAGATTACTGGCAAAGAGGGGTGTCTCCTGAAGTGTCAGCAGGGAAATGAAGATGGCCAACAGCCATCTATCCTGGGCCTCAAAGGAAACTTAAGCAAAGCAAGGAAGTTCTTCAGCGGGACAAGGCATGAAGCTGACAGTGAGAAGAGCATTGAACTAATACCTGCCCTGAGTAAATGACTGTCATACTCTAGTTTCAAACAGGTTAGTACTGGTGAAGGCATGTGAAAATAATGGCAAGGGAACTCCTCAAAAGTGGAGCTGGAGCATTTCCGAGGGCCCCAAGTCATCCGCTCCATCCACATCTCCTCTTGCTGCTGCTGCCCTCCCACAATGGGTCCAGAACAGCTCTCCCCTCTGCAGGCAATGCCCTTGTTTCTAAAACTTATTGTATTCTCCCTCAGTCTCCTTTTATAGTCAAATTTAAATATAAGCTTCTCAGAGAAACATTGCCTTCCCCCTCAGTGGTCTGCAATACAGGATAAGCCTTAGGGTCCTTTTTAAAGCTGAAGTGCAGCATCAAGGCTGTATACACAAATGCTTAGAAAACAGGACTTGCAAGGATCAAGCTTGTGTGAGCAGCCTTCAATTTCTTCTCATACACATGGGCTTGAGACCCACTCCTGAGTGAAATAGGTTCAGCTTCTCCCTCCCTCAGGGTCCCTGTGCAGAGGCTGCATTAGTGGAGGGAAACTCAAGGCTGGATAGGGAACATCCCCCTTTCCTGGTCTCACTTCCTAGAAGGAGCTCTGAGGGCACCTCATGCATTCACCCACCTCTTATCTTCTTCTATGACTTCATCCCTAAGTAAAAGACTGTCTGTGCCAGAAATGTGACTAACATCCAGCAGTGGAGTTAAGAGGGGTTAGAGGAACTGAAATGCCCTCCAAGCACTTCACAAGCTCTCAGGTCACTTTCCTCAGGTTTTGTTTCCTTTCCTCACTCTTCTAGTGCCCATGCTACATCCATGGTCCCATGGGTTGCACTTCTCTGATGCCCTGCCAGCCTCTGCCAGGACCCTGGACACTGCAGGAGTGTCCAGCTCTTGCTTTGTGTCAAAGCAGATACAAAACCAGAGTGAGTTGTTTCTGAAAATGGCAAGGGTGGCACTTTTTGCAGGATGCTGAGTGTTTTGTTCGTTTGGATTGGTGAGCTGAGCTGTCTCATCCAGCTGCTTCATGTTTGATACAGAAACAGCAAGCAGAAGGGAGAAATTCAGATTAATGGGACAAGCCACTGCCCCTTCAGGCTGGGATGCAATGACTTTCTGGCTCCTTTCCGTCCATCGGTGCTTCCCACCTTTGCCCTTGCCTGAGAGTTACTCAGCTAATGCTGCTGACAACCCTCTGCCATCTAATTGCTGGGACTCCACTGGGAGGACAGGATTTTTCATATTTTCCATGAGCAGCACTGGAGTGTGGCTTACCTCACTTCTCAGGCCTCAGCTAAGAGGATGGGATAAAATCAGGTATAGGAGCTAATGGGACTTTGCTGGAGCAGAACATAAATCTGCCAGTCCAAATAGATTTTTATCTCCCACATTTCTGCAGTTTCCCTGACAATTTCCAGTGCCTACATCTAAAGGAACTGGGGTGATTTTTCCTAGGAACTGTGAGGCAGCACTATGAGATGTTTTACCAAAAATAGCTTTATTTAGAGCCCTGAGCAATCTGGATTGTGTGTACCTGATCTGTACTGACTTGGGACAGTTGGAATAAACCCTGCACCTAACAGTGAATAAACACCAGTGCAGAGAAACTGCAAGAAATGGGAATCCCTGGTGGAATCCCAACACTTTCCCTTAGTATACAAAGCAGGAGGAATGTGGAGACAGGGAGCAAACTCCATCACATCACAAGGGGGAATTAAGCTCCAGCAGGAAAGGTGCAAGCTGCAGTTAACAGTTAAGTAAAACACATAAAGCACCTGGTTTCTGTGTCATGACTAGTTCCCTGGCATTCCCAGCTAATGAGCTCATTGGCATCGTAGTCCTGGAACTGCTGAGGTCTTGGCACAGTATCAGTTACCTTTTTCTTCACCCTTCCTCATTAATACCTCCCTCTAGCCTCTCCTCATAACAACCCAAACTGCTTCAGCTTCTGCTTGCCTCTCTTCCCAGTTCTCTTGCTTTCAGCTGCCCTCTCAGACTTCTGCCTGTCCACCCACTGATCGTATTGTCTTCCACCACTGATGGAACACCAGTCCTCTACTCATCTTGCAGGCCCACTGTCTCCAGACACCGCTTTTTGAGCTCTGGTAAAATTGCTCTTGCCAATGTCTCCATTAAATCCCTAATAACCTTTTTTTATTCCAAAACTGGCTTTAAAAAGTCATTTTCTTCTTAAAATCTTGTCCTTCTGCTTCCTGGGAGGCTATTTCAAAGAGAAGGAAAATAGACTGTGTTCTGTTTGTCCACAGGACAAGAAACCATAGAGTGTAATACACAAGACTGGTTGGACATTGGAAAAATGCACTTGTGATAGGAAAAATGCAGTGGCACAGAGGAAGTCTGGAAAATCTGCAGCTTTATAAGTCTTAGCAAGGAGGATGGAGTTACAAGTCTGGAATGATGCTGCTTTGGGCAGGGGGATGGAGTAGAAACTTCGGTGATTTCAGTTTCAGTTCTCTTTTTGCTCCTTCAGGGGATACTCCTAAGGAATCCATGTCACTCCCTCATAAGGGTTGTGCAACTCTGCGTATTATGGTCCTTCTTTCTGCCCTTACCTCCAGCTAATCTCGTCCAAAGACTGAAATGCTGTCTTGCATACCTGCCACCAGATATATCTCTTTCTGTGTGAAGCTAAACTGCCTCACTAAGGTCTAGGAGATGAATATAACCAAACCATCAGTGATGTGGCAGCAGATGGTGAAGCTGTGAGACTTTAAATCATAAGTCCAGAAACCAGCTGTGACTTTAACAACTAGTTTTACTACTTTCAGTGAACAGTAAAGGGTTTGATGCCTTCAGAGTAGAGGGGCTCTACCCCTAATCTGCTTTTTGGTAGTTTTTATTCTTGGGATAAAAATCTGTCTTGCAAATTGAATGGAAAAAAAGGACTTGCTATTCTACTGGCTTATCTCGACCAATGTCACCTCACACAGTCTCACCCTTAGCCAAATACTGACTCACCAACAAGGGGTTAGCAGTGGAAACGGAGAGAGGGCATAGCAGATGGCAGATCAGCTCTCACTGCTGGAACCTCTGCAGAGAGTGAAAGACACGTACATTGAATCAGAAGTAGCTGAGCAGTAGTGCTGAAAAATAGTTAAAAAACTGCAGAGCAAGGAGGCTGTTTCACTGTCACTCCAGGAGGGGTTGTGCTCAAAACATGACTCTGGAGCCCCACAATGCCGCACCCAGCTAAGGCTCCCAGCAGGTAACTGTTTGCTTTTCTCTAGAAAGGGATTTGGGCCCAAGGAAGTGGTGTTCAAACACCAGTCTTCACACAGCCCAGGACCTGGTATTTCTCTCCTAGCTCCACCTTGGTCTTGATACAGTTTGGTCTCCTGTCAGGGGCTGTGGGTACCCTCTGTTCTCTCCAGAGAAAGCTTCTGGCTTTCCTGCTTCTGGCTCCTTCTCATGCCATCGAAGTCTCTAAACCCTACCTGCCCCTACTCAGTGCTTTGAGATTTGCAGGGGATGTCCAAACCAGGCTCACCTAAATACATAATGTCACATACTGCCTCTGCTTAGACAAAATGCCAGCATACTACCAGTCACTCATGGATAAAACTCTTCTACACTATTCACTATCAAGTCTAATCCTGTAAATGAAGACACATCATACTCTGCACTTTCTCTGCCTGCTAAATGTATTTTACTCTCGAATCCTAAGAATACTGCCCCAAGGCTTCTCTGAGAAGTTGTTTTTCTTCCCCTGGCTCTGGGTCAAGGAATAGGGAGGACATGAAGCTGCCACTGGCACTGCTCATTATACCCAGACCTGCTGTGAAACAAAGCCCAGCAACCCACTCTTTGCAGATGCTTTCCAAGTGGGATGCTCTGCACCTGCTTGAGATGCTTCTGTCTCTTGCTCCAGCTCACCCTCATCTCTCAAGTTTCTTCCCTCCCAGTGTGTGGTTGCTCCATCCATGAAGAATATGCCTGTTTACCAAGGCCTCTTGTGCCCAATGGATCCTGGTGAATGGAGGCAGACATCAGGACTCTTGTGAACTTGGGGTTCCAACTAAAAGCATCTCAGTCAGAGGCAGCACGACTTCAGCCCCTCTTCATTCTACTGGTGCTTCTTTGGGAAGCAAATGGTTCCTGGAATAAACCATGATACGAGGCCGCAAGTGAGTAAGGCCTAACAGTAGAGGAACCATGTGTTTGAGTTTCTTGCTTCACAAATGAGGCTGGCCAGGACTGACTCATCACTGAGGCAGGCTGGGGGCAGAGAGGGTCTTGGATAATTTCCTCTGCATTTTATTGATCCCCCATATGTTGTGATAACCAGAAGCACTAGGGAACAGAGGAGTTGTATGCCAGGACAACAAGTTCTGGGAGGAGAGGAGATGGAGAAAGGTGGAGACTAGGAGAAGCCTTGTGTCTGTGCACTTTCTCATTCATTCTCCCATTCTTCATGCTCACAGCTAAAGCACTGCAGGGGGACATTAACACTGGCAAGGTGCACAGTAGGATACTGTACAGGGTGGTGGAAGCCAGCGGGACGGGATCATGAGTCAGCTGTGAATAAATGAAAGTAGGTAGTGTTCACTACTAACAAGGGCTACGCAGTGTTTCCACATGGTCTTGTCCTCCCTAGATGCTAGACCAGGCAGCAGACATGTTCCTGACTGATAGAAAAGTGTCCTTGAAGATCTGGTCATTCGTATCCCCATTTAGGGCAGAAGGAAGCACAGAGGGAACTGCCTTTCTGAACCACAGGTTATTGGAAGCCATGCGTATGAATGTCAGTTGCCTTGACTTACCTGAAAACCTCACATAAGCACAAGCCTATAAGCCACCTGGAGTGAAGGGAGCTCAATGACGTTTCTTTCTACTCCCAAAGTAAGATTTGAGACACAACACTTAACTCCCAGCCAATTCTGCCCCATGTGGTAGCCAGACTCGTAAGGTGCATCACCCAGACAAATAAGTTCTGCTTTGGTTGTCACTGCAGGCTGGCATCCCACCGTTTCTTGCTCTTCAAAGCACTGAAGCCTTTCTGAGCAATGTTTCTTCAGTCATCCCGTAACATCTCTCCCCAACCGTGGTCATGGCAGCAGCATCAACCAATCATGGGAGGTAGCAAGCTTCAGTGTTGGACTGGAAAGACTTTCACACCTTTGGTGTGAAACATTGCTTTCAAATTGATTTATGGGCATAATAATTCGTAAGTGGAGGGATGTTTCAGGCAAATATGTAGGCTTGTAATGGAGGAGACAAGAACAGTCCCTCAATCCTACCTTCCATGTGATCATTAATGCAAGTTCCTGGGACATGGTCCTGTATATAGGAGGTAAAGCACGGATTAGCATGGGAGAGGGTATGAGCTCGTGATTCCCTTCCCTAGGCTCAGCCAAAGCATGGGGATAGCCTGACCCTAACAAGGGCTGCAGCTTTTACAACCCTTTGGGTGCGGGATCTGACAGCAGCCTCAACGCCAGGGGACTAGATGTGTGCAGAGGCTGAGAGGAAAGCTTTTGCCACATTCTTGGGGAATGTATCTGAGCAAAGCAGGAGCAGCAAAGGTGTTGCTTAAGCAAAGCTGCGTCAAGACTTGCAATCTCACTGTCTTCCCCTGGAACCACAGGTGAGACTGAGGTCTCCATAGTTCCTGGTGCTGTGGTTGCCTGTGCCAGGTGTATCTAGGGAATGGAAAATCTCCCTCAATCTTGCTCAACTTTTCTTTAAAATTATTAACACTGAATACATACAGCTCTTGAGGACATACCTCTCACACACATGCTTAAAAGACTTGTGTAAATAAAAAGACATCTCACTTTTAATCTCTTGCCTAATTGCAAAAGTCAGGATTTTAGAATGTCTTGTGGAAACCGTATCCTAAGGTTAAAGGTAATTAAATACTAATAATGAACTATTTAATAATTTTAATTATGAACTGTTTCATAAGGGAAGGATGTTCCTAAGAAAAAATGGATATGTCTGGACAACTGTTCTTGGTGAGATGACATGGCACAAGAATTCTAGCTAATTTATAGCTCTTCCTGTCAACCACACCTTTCCCCAGCGCGGTGCAGGGCTGGTTACTCTACCAGTGAATGATTACCGTGAACCTTTACCTCTACAAGTTCCCAGAACTGTCTTGATTCAGTTAATGCTAATTTTTCTATTCATGTCTTTGTTAGAAGGCTGAATATTTTTGTTTGAAGTGCTAAACCCATAAATGATATAAATTCCTCATAGAAAACAACTTTCTGCATTAAAATTAAACCATGCAGATCTGATTCTACTTCCAGTCATAAAAATACTTTGGCACCACGGTCAAACAATTTATATCAATTCTGCGACTTCTCCATTTTTTTTCAACAGAGAGAATCGAAACTCTGTGCGTTACACTAGAGAACAGGCAAAATTTCAGGCACGATGTGCGCTGTTTACTCAGGGTAGTGCAATGTATGAATCTTAACAGAAAATGGTGAGGTTTTGAGAGATGTACGTCCTCTTTTGCAGTTAGGTCTATCTTTATAGTGGCTTCCGAACTGCAGTTTCAGTGCCAGACATTGTAAAGGGTGTGTGGGAGCTTTTCCACTGTGTGTTTCCAGTGACAGGTTGATGCTAGTAAAATGTGATTGGAAATGCTGAGGTTTAAAATTGGCTTTCTGACCTGCAAAAGTCTGAGAAATATTACTTCAATTATTACGGTGCTTGGTTTCTTAAGCAGAAGAGCTTTATTTCAATTTTGCTCACATAATCATTAGTAAAGTTCCCACTCACTGACCGTGGTTCGACGAATAAGGATATATATATAGACTTGGATGATAAATTTCTCGGGCAACTTCCAGGAAAAATGGCCAGAAGTGCCCCTGTTTGCACACACACATGTAAATGCAAAGGAAAGGAAAGCAACAGGTGAATGAAACCTTCAGAACAAGGCTCCACCTCATTGTTAAAAGTCTCACCTAAGATGAGGGGAAAAAAGAAAGCTGTGGCGAGATACTTCGGCTACCCTTCGCTTCCAGCCGTGGGACTGGGAACATCAGGGTGGGACTGGGAACATCAGGGTGGGACAGACCCGCCTCCTCCTCCTCCTCCCTTGGCATTTTTGGATTGCGGGGATCCTCGAGGGATGCTCCGGGAGCTGCTGCCGGGGCCGGGGAGCAGATCCTGAGCCGCCCCCGGCGAGAAGGCTCATCCTCCTGGTCCTCAGTGAAAGGGGGGCTGATCCTGCTTCCTTCCAGACGCTATTTTCTGGTTTTATTTTGGGTGATTTTTGGGGTTTTTTTTGTTTGTTTTTTTTTTTTTTTTGGTTTTTTTTTTTTTTTTTACTTTCCCCCCCCCCCCACTTAGTTGGATTTCCACGCTATTTTAGGCGGTAGCTTGAACAACTCGCTTCTGTTACAAAAAAACCCCTCAAAAATCGCTTCTGTCGCGACGGAGAAGATGCTTCTGGGAAAACACAGGGGCTGGAGAGAAGGGTTTGGGGCCGGATCGAGCCGAAAAATAGCGCCTGAAAAAAAGGGCCTTGCGCCCGGTAGTGCCTGGGAAGCAGCAGCCCCAAACCTCTCCTGGATTGTAAAACCAGCCCTGCGGAGAAATTCTGCGCCGAGACACCTGCCGGAGCTTGCGCTGCAGGAAGGTTTCTTCTCCCCGAGGTAGAATCAGAGCTTGCGGGAAAGGTGGAAGAAAGGCAGGAGCTTTTCCCCAAAGGGAAATGTTCCTGGGATCATCCCTACTGCCCCAGAGACCGGAGAGGCTTAGCCGGGTTTGCGCTCTTGGAGAGACCAGCGCAGCCCTGGAGGTACCTGTGCCTCTCCTCGGGACTCGGTCATTGTGGTGGACAAATCCTCCAATCCTGCCCGCAGGACGCTCGGTGTGTTGTTTTTTTTTTTTTTTTTTCTTTCCTTTTTCCCCCCCATTTTTTCCCCAAAAAAGGTAAAAGAAAACGACGCGAAACCAACTCCGCTTTCCAAATAACAATGGTCCTGGGGGAGCCCTCGGTGGAGACGATGCCCCAGGGCCTCTGGAAGGGACAGGGCCCCCAGGGTGCGATCCCTCGGAAGGTCCGGGATGCCCAGCTCACCGCTCCCGCTTCTCCTCTTGTCTCCAGTCCTCCCGGCTCTCGCCCGGGATGCTCCTTCCCCGGGGGATGCTGCCCGGGGGGACACGCTGAAGGCTCCCGGGGGAAGGACGCTGGGGTCGCCGCCTTCCCGGCCGCGGGAGCCTCTCTCTTCGCCGCAGCCGGACGCTTCTCAGTTTTTGCCCCGCGGGACCGGAGTTTCGGACGCGGGGAAGGCGGCGGGGACCGGCCCCGGGGAGTCTCCCGGCTCCCTCTCCCCGATCCCGTGCGCCTCCCCGGGCCGGGACGCGGAGGCTCCCGCCGCTCACCGAGAGTCCTGCTGCCTCCGAGGGGCGAGCAGGTCCCGGGAGGGCCCCGAGGGCAGGTTCGTCCCGGGGGGACGCGGCCGGAGCTCCTCCTCGCCCCGCGGCTCCCCCGAGGACACGGCACAGTCTCGCTCGGGCTCGTCGCCGTTGCTCGCCCCTCGCTTTTTGTCCTCCTCCTTCTTCCACTTCATCCGCCGGTTCTGGAACCAGATCTTGATGTGCCTCTCGGTCAAGTTCAACATGACGGCCAACTCCACCCGCCGAGGCCTGGAGATGTACTTGTTGAAGAGAAACTCCTTCTCCAGCTCCAGCAGCTGCGCCCGGGTGTAAGCCGTCCGGGTCCTCTTGTTCTCCTCCTGCTCCACCACGTAGGAACCCCCTAGAGAGAAGGAAGAGTCAGGCCCGGCCGCCCCCTCGGGCTGCGGGGACGACGTGCGGGGGACAGAAAGCAGCGAGACCCCCGGCAGTGCTGGCGGAGGCTGCCAGCACCGCCGCTAATTAATTTTAGAACGGTTTCATATCTTTTTTTTTTTTTTTATAACAATTTGCTTGAGGTTTTTAGGGAAATGCCGTCCCTCGAGCCGGGGGAGGTGCTCAAGTGGCAATTTGCCTCTCGCTGAAGGCCCTGAAGGATCCAGGACCCGGCAAGTGTTGAGATTAGCGGGAGAAAAAGAGTAAGGAAAAGGTAGGGGGGAGGGGGTTGGGGGGGGAAGAGGAAAATTAAAAGAAAATAAAAAGGAGAAAGAGGAAAACAAAGAAGAAGATAAAAAGGAGGAAAAGGGAAAAGGAGAAAAAGAAAAAGAAGGAAAAGAAAAAGAAGAAAAAGGAGAAAAAAGAGAAAAGGAGAAAAGGAAGAAAAAGAAAAAGGAGAAAAAGGAGAAAAATGAAAAGAAGGAAAAGAAGGAAAAGAAGGAAAAGAAGGAAAAGAAAAAGAAGAGAAAGGAGACAAAGAAGGAAAAGATAAAGAAGAAAAAGGAGAAAAAGGAGAAAAGGAAGAAAAAGAAAGAAAAAGAAAAAGAAGAAAAAGGATAAAAAGGATAAAAAGGAGAAAAGGAGAAAAGGAGAAAAAGGAGAAAAGAAGGAAAAGAAGGAAAAGAAGGAAAAGAAGGAAAAGAAAAAGAAGAGAAAGGAGATAAAGAAGGAAAAGATAAAGAAGAAAAAGGAGAAAAAGGAGAAAAGGAGAAAAGGAAGAAAACGAAAAAGGAGAAAAAGGAGAAAAGGAAGAAAAAGAAAAAGGAGAAAAAGGAGAAAAGGAAGAAAGAGAAAAAGAAGGAAAAGATAAAAGGAGAGAAAGCAAAAGAAGAGAAAAGAAAAGGAGAAAAAAGAGAAAAGGGAGAAAAAGGAGAAAAAAGGAGAAAAAAGAAAGAGGGGGGCAAAGGAAAAGAAGAAGAATTAAAAGAAAAAGAAAATGAGAAAGGAAAAGAAAATAAAAATGAGAAATAAAAAGGAACACAAAAAAAATTGCAAACGAAACGAAACCAAAATGGATAAACTCCTCTAAATAATAAAGTTAAAAGAAGAAAAAAAACCCCAACAAATTAATGAAAAAATAATTGGTTGACGCACACACACAAACAACCGGGAAAAAATATTACAAAATAAATTAAATCTCTCTGCCGCCCGGTAACCGGCCTGGGGAGAAACCAACCGGTCAGGCAGGGCCAGGGGCTCCTGGGGAGCGATTTCCCCATCAGGGAAGAGAGGCTCTTCCACCTCTCATCCTCCAGTTCCCATGATTTTATATACGTAATGTTTATAAACCATATGTATATATGTTCATAAACCTAGGTATGTAAACCTACATGTATATGGATGTATACACACATATATGTGTATATATGATATCTCTTGATACGGGATATACATATATAAAAATTATTATATATATATATATATATAAGACGCATCCCATTATTTTATATATGCCATGTTTATAAATCTTACGTATATATTATTTATTTTTCACACACAAACGCGTATGATACACATATACACATATGTATATATAAAATATGTATATATATGTATATATAAAATCATGAGCTATACCATATATATCCCATATCAAGGGATGTCCCTTGATACAGGACATATATAAAAGACGCATCCCATTATTTTATATATGCAATGTTTATAAATCTTATGTATATATTATTTATTTTTTGCACACACACACACACGTATGATACACATGTGCACATATGTATATATAAAATATGTATATATATGTATATATAAAATCATGAGCTATACCATATATATATCCCGTATCAAGATGAAGATATACCATATATATCCCTTGATACGGGATATATATGGTATATGAGCTATACCATATATATCCCTTGATACGGGATATGTATGGTATATGAGCTATACCATATATATCCCTTGATACGGGATATATATGGTATATGAGCTATACCATATATATCCCTTGATACGGGATATATATGGTATAGTTTATGATTTTCTATCTGTAATGTTTATAAAACAGACGTGTATGTGTTTATAAACATCTGGATTAAAGCTTATATACATGATGATATGATACGTTTATGTGATATGATGCTATGATATGATGATACGATTATAAATCTATGTGCATAAATATTTAAATATATATATATCTTAAAACACACGCATATACACACAAGTGTGTAAATGCAAACCTCTGTACATACACCTATGTGTATGTAGAATAGTATATATATTAAAATAGATGCATACACGTAATGTTTATAGATAGATAGATAGATAGATAGATAGATAGATAGATAGATAGATATGGTTGGACTCGATGATCCAGTGGGTCTCTTCCAACCTGGTTGTTCTATGATTCTATGATTGATTCTATGATTCGATGATTCTATGATTGATTCTATGATTCTATGATTGATTCTATGATTCGATGATTCTATGCTTGATTCTATGATTCTATGATTGATTCTATGATTCTATGATTCTATGCTTGATTCTATGATTCTATGATTGATTCTATGATTCGATGATTCTATGATTGATTCTATGATTCTATGATTGATTCTATGATTCGATGATTCTATGATATACATACACACGCACGTATGCGTGTCTATGGATCTGAAAAATATGTTCCGATGGTAAAACAACCTCATGCTGCGGGAGGCGGCCCCTGGAGTGCACAGGTGAGTTTTCCAGGTGAGCTTTCCAGGTGAGCTGGGAAGATTTTTCGACTTTTACGGGAAAAGCTTCGCTTTGCTGCGGGTTTTGTCATTCCTCAGATATATAATATATAATACGGGGGTGGAGGGGAAGGATAATTTGAGATTTTTTTTTTTTCTTCTTCTTTTTTTTTTTTTTTATTCATTTTTCTCTCCTTCCTCCAAATTCATTCGACACGAAGGAAAGGATCGGATCCACCCACCCGACACAATCTCTGCAGCCGAGTCTCTCCTTCTCTCCCCTGCCCAGCGGATGCACCTCCGTGGGGACTGAGACCACCCCCTTCCCCGTGGAATTCCCAAACTATTTCACCGTGATTTTAACGCTCCAATCCTTTTTTTTTTTTTTTTTTTTTTTTAAACTGTCTATTTGAACAAAGCCATTAATATAATATTTGCCGTATAGGCGTGACAAAGGTGCAGGAAACGATAACATTGTGCAGGTAAAGACAGAAATATTGTTGGGCAGCGGAACTTTCTGCCCAGATAGAGTTTTCTTCCCCTGGCTGGCAGCTCCGTTTCGTTTGCGCATTGTTCCCCCACCCTGGGTTTTCACTCGGAAAGGCTCAATTGCGGCTAAAAACTCCCGGGGAGCAGGAATAGAGAGGCCGGGGAGAGGAGACGGGCTCTGCCGCCCGAGAGAATCATAAAATCAGAGAACCATAGAACAACCAGGTTGGAAGAGGCCCATCGGATCTTCTAGTCCAACCATTCCTATCAAACACTAAACCAAGTCCCTCAAGACCTCATCCACCTGTGCCTTAAACACCTCCAGGGAAGGTGAATTAACCACCTCCCTGGGCAGCCTATTCCAATGCCCAATGACCCTCTGTGTGAAAACCTTCCTCCTAATCTCTAGCCTAAATCTCCCCTGGCGGAGCTTGAGGCCATTCCCTCTTGTTCTGTCCCCTGTCAGGAGAGAGGGGCAAGGGGGCTGCCCGGGGGCTTCGGGGACTGCTCGGGGACAGAGCCCCGACGGCCCTGCTCGCACCGTCCCCTCCCGCTCCACCCCGCAAGCTCCCCCGCCGGACAGACCCCCTCCTCGGGAGGCGTTTGCGAGTCGCCTTGACTCGGTGACGATTAGTTAATAGGTGAAAATTAATTGTCCGGGGCTCGAGCAGCCCGGGGAAGGCGCCGGGGGATTCAGCTCGACGGTAGCGGCCCCGCAGCGCTGGGTCTTGGGGAGCCGGAGGGGACACAGCGTCCCGGGAGAGCCACCCCCTGGGACCTCTCCGGCCACAGGCGAGCGGAGGGAGCGGGGCTGGGCCCGGGGAGGGCTCCTGCCGCCGAAAGGGAGAGAAGCGGCCGGGCGACAGCAGGGGGAGGCGGCGGAGCTTACCGGCCCACTGCCCCTTCCAGGCGTGCGACTTGGTGGACTTCATCCAGGCGAAAGGCACCTGCGCCCGGGGCTCTTCTATCGCCCCGGCGTCCGCCCCGTCGGCGAACGGCAGCTCGTCCTGGTGGGGAAGAGGGAGGTGAGGGTGATGGTGATGGTGGTGATGAAGGTGGGAGACTCCGGCATCCTCCGCGATAGAGGGAACCTCGTAAGGCGAGATGTCCGGGGGGCTGCCTTGCTCGAGAGCCCCTAAGCCGCCGGGGTAGGGGCCGTGCTGCTGCCGGCCCACGTACAGGCAGGCGGGGGGGCTGGAGCTGTAATCCTGCGCCTGGGCTCTCTGGAAGGCGCACGGCTCCTTGTAGAGCTGCGCCGAGGCGTAGTACTGCTCCTCGGCGTTCATGGCGAGCGGGGCCGCCCGGGGGGTGTCGCGGCTCAGGGGCGCATGGGGCTGTCCCGCCGCCTGCGCCCGGGATGCCTCTTTGACAGGTGGCCGCCCCGCAGCCGCCCCATAGGCGCCGCTGCCCCACGTGAGCCCTCCCTCGGCCCTCCGGGGCGGGGCGCCACCCATAAGAGGCCACCCGGGGTGGCCCCGGCCCCGCTGCCCTCTCCCACCTTGGCCGGGCAGGGACTCCCCGACCCTGCGGAGGGGGCGAGGGGCGAGGAGCCGGGGGCGCTGACTCCCTGTGCGGGGCGCTCCTCGGGGAAGGACCCTAAACACACCTTTTCCCTTCCCGCACCCTCACCCGGGCTTTGCTCAGCCTCCAGTCCTCCTGGGCACGACCTAGAATCATAGAATCACAGAACAACCAGGTTGGAAGAGACCCATCGGATCATCGAGTCCAACCATTCCTATCAAACACTAAACCAAGTCCCTCAGGACCTCATCTACCTGTGCCTTAAACACCTGCAGGGAAGGGGAATCAACCACCTCCCTGGGCAGCCTGTTCCAATGCCCAACGACCCTCTCCTGGAGCTGAGAGCGGCTCCTCGAGGGGTTTGGTACCCGGGGACTTTGGGTACCCAGGACATCTGAGCCGGGGATGCGGCTCCTCGGGGTGGGGCAAGGTGCCCGAAGGGTCGCTCCCCCGAGGGGACCCGTGTACCGGCACCTTGGGAACGGGCAAGGAGCAGCTTCCAGCCCACTCTGCCGGTGGGGACCACAAGGCTGTTATCCGAGCGACTGACAATGAGAGAATTGTTTACCCAAAGGGGTGAATTTGGGAGCCGTGGGGAACAGCTCAGGCTGCGACGTGTTGACCCTCGGAGATAATCTGCTCCGAGCCGGGGCCGGTTGACTTGGTGACGAGGCTATGAGGAGGCGGAGAGCTTCCGAAAGGGACAAAGATCGTTTCCCTGCCACCCTGCGCTCGGCCTGCCGGCCGCTGTCGCCGACTCGGGGACAGCTTCCTATTCGCCCGGCGCCTTTCTCAGCCTCTGCCCGCAGGTCCCTCCCGAGGCTCCGGAGCTCCGGGCGCAGCCGTCGGGGGCGCATCGCGGCTGAGCTCTCCTCCTCCGATGGAGAAGCAGCCCCCGAGCTGGAGGGACGAGAGGCTCCCGGGACCTCGCTCCTTCTCTGGG
Organism: Coccyzus lansbergi; assembly: GCA_033558105.1. Classification (NCBI taxonomy): domain Eukaryota; kingdom Metazoa; phylum Chordata; class Aves; order Cuculiformes; family Coccyzidae; genus Coccyzus; species Coccyzus lansbergi. Next base: position 4,650,710 of record JAUMJK010000151.1, read on the forward strand.
TTCCGTGGGATCATAAACCCGCCCAGTCCATTACACTTACAATGAGTTTCCGCTCCGAACCCACGCGGGTCCCCCCCGTCGCTTAGAGAGAGCACTGATTCAATATTGAGCCATTAAGCGATTGCTTTCCCGAGCCATTTAACAGCGGCTCTCATGGATAAATAAACAAAAAAGGCTGTAAACCAATTACAGTGCGGATAGTGAAAAAGTATTTTATTAGCGGGAATTACCGATAGACATCGCCGCTGCTCGGCCTCCCGCCGCCCGGCGCCTTCGCTCTCCATCCCCTGGCATCCCGGCCGGGGGAACCGGGATTGGCAACCGGGGAACCGGGATTGGCAGCCGGGGAACCGGGATTCGCGGTCTGGGAGCCGGGAGTCGCGGCCGGGGAACCGGGATTCTCAGCCGGGGAGGATGCCCTGAGCCAGGCGAGCTCCCTGTGCGCCCCCGCGGTGCCTCCCTCGACGGCTCCGTCAGGAAGCGGTGTCCTTTATTCTGGGCCCCTCACCACAAGAAGGATGTTGAGGCTCTGGAGCAAGTCCAGAGAAGAGCGATGAGGCTGGTGAAGGGGCTGGAGAACAGACCCTATGAGGAGCGGCTGAGAGAGCTGGGGTTGTTTAGCCTGGAGAAGAGGAGGCTGAGAGGAGACCTCATTACTCTCTACAACTACCTGAAAGGAGGTTGTGGAGAGGAGGGAGCTGGGCTCTTCTCCCAAGTGACAGGGGACAGGACGAGAGGCAATGGCCTCCAGCTCTGCCAGGGGAGATTTAGGCTGGAGATTAGGAGGAGGTTTTTCACAGAAAGAGTCATTGGGCATTGGAATAGGCTGCCCAGGGAGGTGGTTGATTCCCCTTCCCTGGAGGTGTTTAAGGCACGGGTGGATGAGGTCTTGAGGGACTTGGTTTAGTGTTAGATAGGAATGGTTGGACTAGAAGATCCGATGGGTCCCTTCCAACCTGGTTGTTCTGTGATTCTATGATTCTATGATTCTATGATCCAGAATTCTTGTGCGCAGCCCCCCAGTCCCTTCCCCAGGGATGTGCTCCCCGGGGAACACGCAGCCCCGGGTTTTCCACGGGGAACCGGTGCAGACAAACAAAGGCGAGACCATAAAACCCAGAGCAAATTGATTCATCTCCAGGGAGGACCATTACCTGGTGTCTTAATGCGGTCCTCTCTCCATAACGAACGTTTCTAAATACAGCAAACACTTCCCCCTCCAAAGCAAATGAATTTCGTATAATTTAGAGCTAATTCTCGTTCATTCTGCCTCCATGAGCAGGCGATAAGGGCAGCTTCGCCTTGCTAACAACAAACCGGAGAGCTGCAGTACAGGAAAAGAGCATCAGCAGGGTGGGCACTTAAGATCCCACACCCAGACCTTCTCCCAGAATCTTCTCCGCGGATTTCCCGAGCAAGGTTGGTGTTATATTCGTCAGCTGATTCTTCCACACCTTAAGTCTCCCTAAAACCTTAGGTAAATGATAGGAATGGTTGGACTTGATGATCCGATGGTTCCCTTCCAACCTGGTTGTTCTATGATTCTATGATAAATCTTTTGTGTCCCACCACCTAGTGGCACAGTGTTCCCCAGATAAACTGCTGCTGTTTGAGATGCTGACACTCTTCAATGACTTTGCACCTGGCTACATTTAATAAGTCCTATTTCTCCAGCTAGAAGAGCCTTGAAATGTGTGGCATGGTGTAAGAAATTAAAATAAATTAAATTGTCTCTTTAGCTCTTATATGGAGTTTATAAGGCTGGCAGCACTTCAACACTTTCAATAGTGCCCAGGGAATCCTGCACACACATTGTCATCTCCCAGAAAAAGAACTTCCTTTGTCCCAAGTCTGTGGTTTTGGCAGGATTGGAGGGACAAGAAACTTGGGCATCTATAGGTAACCAGACAAGAAAAGACAACTGATACAAACATTGTTAAATGTACAGCAGAATTTTAACAACTGAAAATAGAGAAAAGTCGTGGAAGCGTCACACACTAGAACAAATAATAACAATGGGTTGGATAGTTGAGTCACCTTCCCTGGAGGTGTTTAAGGCACGGGTGGATGAGGTCTTGAGGGACGTGGTTTAGTGTGTGATAGGAATGGTTGGACTAGAAGATATGATGGGTCCCTTCCAACCTGGTTGTTCTATGATTCTATGATAGATTCTCCCTCACTTTAAAGCCTGGCTGGATATGTGCTGCAGTTCATCTGGAGATCCCGTAATTTACCTGTGATAGGAAGTTTTTCTGGACCATTGAAGACCCCAAAGATCTCAGGGATATTTATGGCTGCTGTGTTTGGATCACCCATGGAGCTTGTGTTGCATCTGATTCACCACCGTGGTCACAACCACAAACATGGCTGTAGATCAACCACAGTAGATCCAGGTCGTTTCTTCTAATGGCATTTTACTCCTTTGAGATGACTTTTCTGGACTACTCAGTGCTCTGAATTAGGTTGCTGTGAGGATCTACCTAGAAGGTAAATCCTTGCACCGAATTTGTTGTTCCATGATATTAAACAAAAAAGAATCCACGAATCTGCATCAGTAATTGGAGGACAATGGTGATAGCAGCGATGTCAAGTAGAACAGGCAGACTGTAATCATCCTCAATACCACTGTGGGAATTTAGATATTTGATCACCAGTACCAAATGTTTCAGGTACTCAGCTGCTGCTGTTCTACAAGACCACAAAATATGTGAAATATCTTATTAGATTTGAGTACATTTTAAGGACTTGTTAAGATCCGATCATATTTCTCTAGCTTGGTGCTTGCTTAACAGAGAAGAGGTTATCTGCACAGTTAATTCTTATTCTGTACGATATGAAGCCTAAAACTTTACAATATAATAAAAATGTGTCTGAGTGCCCAGGGATTTGGAAAGTCAAACCACATTCCTAATGCTGTATAGATGTGGGTTTAAAATATACACCAACTTATAAACACGCCTCTTGAAATTCATCATTTTCAATGATCTTACTTTTAAATGGTTAATTTAGGAGCCTAATGTGAGACACCGTCCATTTCTGTGAGTCTTCCCAGTCCATTTCTTCCCAGTGGTGTTTGATAGGCATCACTGCAGGCTGTTGAGATCAGTGAGATATAAAACCATCTGGACAGAGTGTTATTTTCCCCCCTCCTGTAGAGGAGGTGGCAGGAACATTTTGTTTGCCTTTCAATGCAAATAATTTTTGAACCTCTACTCAATTAATTCCCTTTCGTATTATGACTGATGCTAGTTTCATCATTCCTCCCACCTCCCAGACCATCTAACTAGACCATAAAATAGTACGGAGTATAGCACAGTCACGCTGTTTTCATTTTCTATGTCTGCATAATATTAAAGACTTGTCAGTGAAAAACTGCTTTTCTGCAATCATCATTCAGACAGAAAAAAGTATAGAAGGTGAGTGCAATATATTAGAAATAATTTCTTTTTCTCTCCCAGCTCTATTCAAAGCAACATAGAAAAACTGTATTAAGAGCTGGCACTTGGAGAAGTTGACTGGGAAACAGAGCTTTCCCAGGGATTGATTTTTACCCCCCCTTCCATGGCTGTATCTAGCAGAAAGGTAACCTTTCACAAAACTGGTTAATAATCAATAACCATGTGAAAACAAAGCTGTCTTTCCTTCTTAGCACCAATGATAAAAACAGGAGCATGAACTATTTCAACTGCCTTAAAATAACACTGGTTCATTGGCTTTTTTTTTTCCTTTTGACAAGAATTATTTTTAGTCTCTGAGTGACTCTGCATTCGCACAGAGAAACTTCAGTTTGCTCTTCCCAGTAAAGATCAACTTCTTCAAACCTAGGGTGCCAGCCACATCTTGAATTGCCTGAAAACCCGTTCACACAAACCACTTTGAATAAGACCTTGTCCAGGAAATATGTAAGGAAGCTTCCTTGGGAAAACCTGAGAGCAGGACAGGGTATTACATCTGTAGCCTCTTTTTACACTTTCTCTTTTACACCTTTTAAATTTCTTCCTTGTCCTCTTACAGTCATAATTCTTATTTTTATATATATATATATGAATATTGCCTATTTCCAGGAAAGCACAATTTAATTGCTTTGTAAGAAGATTTGAGGAATTACTTCAAAATGCTGTGAACCTTTCCACTGAATTAACAGCAATTTCATGTTGTCTGCCCACACAACTTTGTAATTTGCAATTCATGTTTATTATACTAGATAAGAGTAGTAAAAAATTTATATCTATATATATATACATATATATGTATTTGAATAGTTACAGATACAGAAATTCAGAACAGAACTATAACCCAGAGAGAACTCCCCCTCATGGCCCTTGTCTGGACCCTGGGCTCTTCGGGGAGAGGAGGTTTCGGGCTCAGCTGGAGCCTGGCTGTGCAGGTGGCACCTGGCATTTCTCACCAAAGCCCTCCCCTCTTGTTTGTCCATTGTAACTTTGCTGAACTTCAATGATTTGAGCTGAAATTTTCCATTCTGTATCTCTGACTCTCACCAAAAATATAGGGAAATTTTCCTTAAAATTATTTGGACTGGTGTGAAATTGAAGGTTGGAAATGGTGACACACTGGAGCTGACTGTGCGGGGAGGGTGTGGAGCTGCTGCCTCTGCAAGTCACTGAAAACAAGAGCTATGTACACATGGCTGATCCCAAACTGGAGCAGAGGACTAGAATAGCTGACATCTGGAGACAGCAATCCTACTCAGCATTTTCCCATTCTGTGTTCTTCACTGCTGTGTGTGTTTGTTAGAGTTAAGTATGTTAGAATTTCTGCTGAGATGCTGCCCTATAGCACCGTCCCTCCAGACCAATCTCTCTGTGTGAAATATCCTACATTTAGTCAAACTTTGAACTGCTGCACATCACACAGACTCCACAGAGGAAGCATAAGATGCTCACGTTTCAGAGGGAAGACTATGAAGGTCGAGGTTTGAGCATGTTCCAAACTCTGCTCTGGGTGAGACCTGGGAATACAGCAGCCTGACCCTTTTTCCCTCCTCTATCCCTGCCCATAGTGAGAAACATGGCAGGAGAGAAGGAGCAGTGTACTTTCATCAGCCCTCTGGTTGGGTGAAAAGCAAGACCTGGGCTGTACTGCTGACCAAAGGCAGACACTGTAAACTTTGATGAATTTCTTGGGTTGAACTTCACATAAAAGGTTTCCAGCCTCAAATGCCTTTCTTTTCTGGGTGCTTAGTCTGTAACATCCTGAGGTACTCCCAGGTGATGGGGAGGGGTTTGGCTGTGAAAACTCAAAATCTGATTGTGAACACTCAGTGCCACAAGAACTGGGCACAGAAAATGTTTTGACCCCCCTCCAGTGTTGTCCACATGGGCTTTTTCTGAGCTAATGGGTCCAGTAAAACTTCCGAGCGCTTCAACTAGGTGCTAAGAATTAGTAGAGGCTTTTTGACCAAATCCATCTTAGTCTAATGTGGATTTCAGAAGGGATTTACATGCTTACATTCCACTGAAATCAATACAGGCACCAGATTTCATCCCCCTCCCCACTGTAAACTGATATCACATCATCCCTGGAAGTGTTGTGAACCTCTCAGAGCCCACAGAGGGAAGTGCTGAGAAGGAGCCTGTGAGGAAACCTGCCTCTTGTCCTCTGAGCAAAGGTGTCATAAAATGTGCAGTGAATAAGTCTTGCACTTGAACATCTCAGGAGGGAAAGTAGAATAAATGCAGAATTGGTTCGAGTTGACTTTTCTATAACATACTGTAAGTGTGAGAGGAGTTATAGGAAGGAACAGGAGTAGGGCAGGAGACAAAAATACCGTATCAAAGAGTACGCAGACGGCAGCATCTATTGAAGTTGTTCAGTTAGCTTCCTTGCTAGTATTTTCTTGCCTGTGCAATACGCTGCAATGGGACTAATTCTTACGATCATCCAACAAGGGGAAAGAAATTTATCTACAACTTACATGACCAATTATTAACTCAGGTCGAATTTTAAATAAATAAAATAAATAAATAAATAAATAAATATTTTAAAATTAAGAGACATCTGTGCTCTAAGAACTTTTTAGGGGCTCTCATGTTTTAACAAATGAAGGAAAAGAAACTGGATTTTTCTCATAGATAATTCACAAACACTAAAGTAAGCAGAATTAATTAAACAATACAGATTCCTCGTTTGCTCAGCTGCAGTGACCGTTGTTTCCTTGTGTATATAAAATAATCTAAATGTTTTATTGTGCAGTATAACTTCTATTAGTTTGTTTATTTATTGATGATAATATGTTTCAAGTATATTTATTGATGTTAGGGGTCCATGTAGCTGCAAGTATTTCTATGGATTTGCAAGACTGCTCTGCTCCACTCTTAGAATCATAGAATCACCAGGTTGGAAGAGACCTACCAGATCATCAAGTCCAACCATTCCTATTAAACACTAAACCATGTTCCTCAGCTCCTCGTCCACCCATGCCTTAAACACCTCCAGGGAAGGTGAATCAACCACCTCCCTGGGCAACCTGTTCCAATGCCCAATGACCCTTCATGTGAAAAACTGCCTCCTGATGTCTAGCCCAAATCTCCCCTGTCGGAGCTTGAGGCCATTCCCTCTTGTCCTGTCCCCTGTCACTTGGGAGAAGAGGCCAGCTCCCTCCTCTCCACAACCTCCTTTCAGGTAGTTGTGGAGAGCAATCTTCTTCAGCTCCCCTTTCCTGCCCTGGCCTTGCCTTCTCCCACTTTCTCTTTCACTTGCTTTTTCTTTCTCTTTCTCTTTCTCCATAGTAATCTACTTTATTGTATTTCCATCTAATATTGCCCAGTTCCTTATTTATATATTTGTTGCCCCATCTTTGTGTACTATTTCTGTTCGGTATTTATATTTTAATATCTACATTTGCAAGTTAAGTCCAGCTTAAGTTTGAGAAACTGTGATTTAGACTCAAAATTAGCAGACTAGAAAAAACCCAATGTCTTTACAGAGCAATAATGTGCAATATGCATATAAATGGATATAAATTTGGACATTCAACTGAAAACTCTATTAGATTTTCACTCTCTTAACAATGCATGTAGGTTTTATTACTCCTTGCACACTGGAAAACATACTGTCAATGCCTGAAATGATTTTATGTACCTAAACACCATCTGATTTAATGCATCAGCTGACAAGAACAAAGACATTGATTAAATGTTCTGCTTCAGGTGTCCAGAAGGCTGGCTGTCTCCTCAAAATAATCACTGAAACTCCACCCAGTAATCATTAACTCAGTGTTTGGTCCAAGCCCCAGGAATAACAGGAGGCGTTAAAAAGCAGCAGTCAGAAAGTACTAGGTGTGATTTAGGAGACTAATTGGTCTTGTCTATTGAGGTAGAGTTGATGGAAGAGTCTCTCCCAGCCTATAACGGATGCATTGGGTGTTTGGTGCTTGGAAAGGCACCCCTGGCCTTGGTGTTTAGAGAGCAGGTAGGGAACCCAAGGATGTGCAGCCATAGTAGAAGTGCTTGTGGGATGATTGTAAGACAGTGAGCTGGAGTAATATGGGAAGACAAAGGGAAAAAGAAATTCTGGTCTGGTTACTCTCAGTTCATTTGTATTTACAAAAGCCCTGAGCTGTCCTGCTCTTGACAAAGGTGGTGTCTGCACTGTTGGGGAATGGGTTAATGCTTGAACCTGCAGTGAGAGGCTCCACTGGGTTTTAAACTTTAAAAATGCTGCTCGGTAGGCTTCAAGAGAGCAACACTTAGCCATGAGGTTTCTAGCCAAGCATGATAATTAGACCTTTGGATTTAAGGCTGTTCTCATATATTACATCTGAAACAGTTTTTCACAGTCAATAAAATCTACATGGTGTTGCAGAAACCTTGGCAAGATCATAGCAGCCAAAGGAAGTGAGACATCATGTTTGAGTAAAGAAACTTTCAGAAACTCCACAGCCATCAGGGCTACATTGTCCTGCCATCAGCTAACCTTGGAGGAGACCTCCTCTCTGAATAAGACATAGTCCAAAAACCCAGAGCAAATACAGGTAGACAGAGGCACTGGGGAAGGAAGACACCTGCCTGAAGATATAACCTCAGTGAGAGCTCAGGTCTCCCATCCTTGTCTCGTATCCTGTGAAGAGATGGCTTTCTACTCATTGTGATTAGGAAACCTCCAATTGAATAAGTGGATGCTACAGTTGCCAAAATCAGCCTCTTAAACTAAATAATGCTTTTGTGAACCTCAAATGAAACCAACTGCTTCAGCTCTCAACTCATTTGTGCAGCAGCACTGTTAATATAGTCTAATTTATGATGTAGCCATATTCTGGTTAACAGTGCAAGATGGGGTAAGAAGGCAATTAGTGGTCTATTTTCTATGCACACTGGAGCAGAAACCTGTGTATAAAGGAAGTTCTTCTGACAGGCAAAGTATACTAAAAAGCTTTCACCTAAAATTATATAGCCTGACAAACAATATAAAAAAGTAGATTGCCCAATAAACAAATAACATATCAACCATTTATACAAAACCATACTACTTAGACTCTTCAAGCTTGAAATGACTGTGTATTTTTTCCCCGTTAAAATGTTATGTTGGTCTATGCATAAATTGTTTTAAATTCAGATTTGATTTCATCATGTTTCAAAGCCTAGGTGGATTTAACGCTTTTCCCAAGATGAAGCATTTGCTCTGGGTGGACCTGGAGAAAGCTCCGAGGACTTCCTTCCCCTCTGGAGACACAATGTGCAGGGCCAGCAACCTCTGGGGCTTTCGTGCCTTATCAGTAACCAAGGGGAAGCAATGGAAGGAATGTAAAAAGAAATTATGCCTTCTTGAGGTGAAACCACACCACAAATAGCTTCTGTGCCCTTGCTTGGTTTCACTCAAGCTCCTCATGTATTTTTCATTGTGATAGACTTAGACACTCCGTGAGTTTGAAGAGAAGAGTCTAAGTATGTATGCAGCAAGGCAGAAGCATTTGTTCTTCTTCTTGCCTTCCCTTAGCTTGCACCTGCACCACATTCTGCTTCCCACCTCAGCCACCTGTTGCAAACCAGGACCTGGCACAGGTTCCCCCTGCCCCCTTCTCCCTGCCTTGATAGTGGCTCTTCTTTTTGCCCATGGCTGTACATGTTCCTAGCACACAGAGCTGCAAATGTTTTAATTCCATCTTGGTGGGAGCAGCAGAGCTGACCTCTGCAGACTGCTGGTGCAAAGCCGCATATTTTTTTGCCATGAGTTTTTCCCTGTTGGGTGGGACCATGAAGCCAGCCAAGCCCTTTGGAGACAATATCCCAAGTCATGTTCAGGAAAGGCAAAGGGCCTCTGCTAATCACTGGTTCAACACAGGCACTGGGTAGGTCGACACAGTGTATTTAGTGCACAAGTCTTCACCAAGCTCAAAAGGACCAGAGAACTCAAGGCTCGACATGTGTAGTTATGTGTGTGTGAAATCCTGCCTATGAGTCTTGTTTTAATTTTGTATTATCTGCTGATGAAGAGGTACTGATGGCACACTCGTGCTTCAGTGCTTGGAGAGAAGGAAGAGGCAGGAAGTTGTGCCCAAAGCCCTTAATCCATTTCTAAACACTGTCATTATCGCAGTGGGAGCAATAGTCTGATATCAGCGTGACGTGCAAGGTGCATATACTCCTGTTCCCCGTTCTGCATGCCTGGGTGAGGTGTGTATATGAGTGGGTCAGGCTGCTCTCATGTCCCTCACCCACTTGCTTTCCACCCTATAGACACTCAGGAGTGTGCCTGGAGCCTGAGACACGCTGACCGTTTGGCACAGCCTCAGGGGAACCAAGCAAAACTCCTCCCTGCTTCTTTCAGAGATCATGTTATGCCCAGCCAGTCTGCATTAACCTCTCTGCCATTGGAAGACAGCATCCTCCTCAAATCCACTGGCCAAATGTCCTATCATCTCGCTGCTGGCACCTATTCAACCCCCACTAAAGGTCCATTTGTCAGCTGCTCTGCAGTCTCACGCATTCAACCTATGGAAGAAAAGAGGGCTCTCACGAGGTAATGCTGAGGTCAGTAATCCTTAGGGATGTAGATGCATAGATATATAGATACATAACATTTATGTGCTTGGTGTAAGGTCAGACAAGTTCCCTGTAACCTACGGCTGTTACACAAGTGTGCCACTAGCTTCCTTTCTGACCCACCAAGGCTTGGAAGAGAATCCCCTTCACAGGGGATGTGTTTGTGTGCTACAGGAGATGTTTGCACCCTGTTCTGTGAAAACCAGCTGTTGTTTCAGGCCTTTGCTTAGGTCACTGCCCCTGAGTAAACCACTGCATTCATTACACGGCAAACATCCCTATCCTCAGAGCTCACAGCTAATATTGCGCCAGGTAGCTATTGATCTGGGGCAGCCTGGGACAGCCAGCTCCCAGCTGATAGCAACTTCTCAAATACTTTGATTTCTGTCACTAGTTGTATGGGAAGCCCTTCCCAAGCTTTGGGTTGCTTCTGAATAATGCAATCACTTGTCTGCACTAGCTTTCTTGCACTCAAATGTCTGTCTACAGGTGGGCAATGAATGGAAACTAGCATAGGCAGAGGGTGTCTCCACCATGCCAGGAGTGAACTCTCCCTGGGAGTGCTGCTGCCTCATGGGATGTCAGAAATCAGGGATAATACACTGTGTACCTTCTCCTAGACCTTGCCTGGCCCTGGCAAAAGAGGGTGGATGTGAGCAATGTGCAACTCTAAGCAAGTCTCAACTAGAAAGGAAGACAGGAAGTGTTTCTGTTTGCAGAACTGGGAAAGACAGAGCAGTTCCTTGCCTGGGGAAACAACACAGAAATTTGCAAGTTGTCTAAAGTCAGTCAGGTCACCCAAAGACCCTTCCCCAAACCTGGCAACTGCAGTATCCATGTGGCCAGTCACAGATGAGGGAAAGGTTTCCATCCATAGACTTTCCTGTCTTTCCTCTGCATAGAAATGAGAAACACCAGCTAACATGCATAAGGACCAGGTACAAGTCTATTCTGCAGTGGCAAGATGTCTTTCAAGCAAATGAATGCATCATACTTTGCTCTTGGACTTCCTTGAAGAGAGTTTTCTTTGCTATTGGTTGGGGTTTTTTTTTCCCAAGCAGAAAAACAGCCTGAGCCAAGAGACTTCTGTGATCAGCCAGGTCAGGTCCTCTCCTTGTTGCCTCTGGGTTGTGCTATCAGTCCAAGGTCTTGGGCTAAAGATTAGTCTGAGCCTTTATTTCTCACCTGGAGGGGCAGGTATCATGTATAGATAGGTGTCCATCTCAGTTGTTGCTTTTAGCAGAGTCTTCCTGATAACTTAGTTGCATCAATGAGCAACTCTCTCCACAATCACAGATAGGAAGGTGACCTTTTTAAAATTACCAGTGAGCAGGCTCCTGATTTACAGGGACTACAGGAACCTTATCTCTAATTTCTAGCGTGATTTGGGTTAATACACACTGGGAAAATGGCCTCTTATTTCCTGGATCAGCAATGGTTCGAGGAACTCCATTCTCAAAGCCACCTTCCTGGCCTAGAACTTCCAGTGGCTGGGACAGTAAGATCAACCTTGCATTCATGGGTAAAGAGAAGATGCTTGTTATAAGGCTTGGCAAATTTAGTTTTGCAGACTATTCAGGCTTTTTTCTTTCCCCACATATAAATACAAGTTTTGCAAGTTGCATACAACTGTAATCAGGGATTACAGATGGGCTTTACAAAGTGTGTACAGAAGAGCAGAGTCTGTATTTGGATGCATGAATTCAATGACATTTTTTTGAAGAAGTTTCTGATGTTAGACACAGTGAAAGTCAGGTCTACAGCTGATGAGCAGGCCAGAAATCTCCTTTCAGGCCATTATGACAGCACTCCAGGGCTGACTGAGCTGAAGTTGTCACTCGTAGGGACAGAAAGTATGACTAAGTGGTCAGTTTGGAAGAGTGAAAGTGGCATGAAGGTCATTTTGGAGATATTACAGAAGAACAGTCTGTAAAGCATTCAGTTCTAGCAGGGAGATAAAAATCTCAAAGAAGTGCTGGAGATTTTTTTTGTTTTAACTCTAAAGAACAAGGTTGAAAAAGGATATATTTTTTGTGCAAAAGTAATGGCTGACTCAGAGCCAGTTCTGGGATACAAAAAGCAGCTGCTGCTGCAGAAGAGCTGAATGTAAAATACTCTTCTGGTAAATGTGACTGCTCACTCAAAACCCCTGCTTTGATAGGAATGGTTGGACTGGAAGATCCGATGGGACCCTTCCAACCTGGTTGTTCTATGATTCTATGATTCAATAAGGGTCTGTTCCAGGTCCACAGTCAGTGCTCTGCCTATTGCATGGATGTTTCCAGCAATAGAATTTAGGGAGTAATTTATCTTACCTTACTACAGGTGTCCTCAGAACAGCCTAGTGCAGAAGCATCTCAGTGCAGCCGAGGAAGTTCCGAAAGTGTCCTGGAGTAACCCTAGGTGGTTATCCTGTTCACCTTCTCTTCTCCAGGCATTCCGTGGCTGCTGCTGGGTGCTGAATACCAATCAGGAAGGATCTTCAGCCTGACCTGGGCAGCTATTTCTATGTGCTCATGTTCTTCAACATTTTTAGTGTGCACTTCCCCATCTGAGCTAATGGTCCTAACCCACTTTATAAACAATAGACAGGGATGTCAGTTTTCTGTTGTCTTCTGGTGAAGACAGTGTCCCAAATAGGACACTGCTAGGAGGTGCTGTCTCTCACTGATAGCAAGGAGAGGCAAGAGTAACCTACAGAGACAGAGGCAGTAAAAAGAGGTGAGTCTCACTCACCATCAGTTTAACTAGAATGCCTAATTTAAATGCCCATGGCTGGTCTCCACAGAGAGTTACAGACAATTACTTGTCCTTGTGCAGGATGCAGCTCCCCTTCAGGAAGGCACACAGGCAGAGGGTCGTGTAAGTATCTTCCCACACACAAAGCCCTGAAAAACGCACTTGCCAAACCTTCCTCAGACATGGGCAATATCTCTTCTCTATGCACAGAAACTCTGGTTTATGGTTAGGTGATGCAAGATGCAAACAAGGATATGTGAGTAGACCTGGATGAGATATGAATTAGGACAAACCTTTGGAAATAGGTGAATAAAATCTCTAAATATTCTAAACAGAAAACAAATATTACCCCTTTGTTTCTTTGCATTTTCTTATCCCTTTTTCTCTCATTTGTTAGTCTCGCAAACTCTGTGACCATCATTTCATTTTGAGGATTTGGAACCCTGAATTCTTCTCCACAGAATCATAATGGAGACTGGCTTATTATTAACCAAAAGAGTAGTTGTGCTGATTTTGGCTAGGGTAGAGTTGATTTTCTTCCTAGTAGCTACCAGGAGCTATGTATTGGATTCACACTGAAAACAGCATTGATAACAGGGGGATGTATTCGTTACTGCTGAGCCAGTGATTATACAGAGTCAAGGCCTTTTCTGCTTCTCACATCACCCCATCAATGAGTAGGCTGGGCGTGCACAAAAAGCTGAGAGGGGACACAGTTGCGACAGCCGACCCCAGTGAATCAGGGTATTCCATACCATATGATGTCATGCACAGCATTGAAAGTTGGAGGAAGAAGAAGGAAAGGGAAATGTTGGAAAGATGACCTTTGTCTTCCCAAGTAAGTGTTATGTGTGATGGAACCCTTCTTCGCAAAAGATGGCTGAACAGCTGCTTGTCAATGGGAAGTAGTGAATGATTTCATTGTTTTGTTTGCTCATGCAGCTTTTACTTTACCAATTAATCTGTCTTTATCTCCACCTACCAGTTTCATAAATTTTACTTTCATGCTTCTCTCCCCTTTCCACTGGAGGGAGTTAAGTGAGTGGCTACCTGGTGTTTAGCTGCTGGCTATGGTTAAATCATGACAGCAGTGAAGAATTAAAATGCTTGTTGGCTTATCAGCAATGTTTATATTGCCAGATGGTGACAGACAAGTAAATTATGTACTGTCAGCAATTATTCAATTAAAGACATTGGAGGAGAGCCCTTTCAGCTCCTGAAAAATACACAGCTTGTTACAATGGAAACATCTCCAATAAAACTAAAGTCCTAGATCACCTCATTTCAAGTAGAAGAATCTCTCCAGATGCTGCTATGTGCTATGCAGTACACTTAAGCAAATCCCACAAACTTCATAAACAAGTTGTGGATCAGGATTTTTAACCCATAGCAGCACAGCAAGATGACCAAATCAGACAGTCACCCTGAATGTAAAATTTGAAGGTGTTTGTTCTTTAAAAAATGTTTATTTATTTTCATCAAAAATAACCCCCAGACTCTTAGGTCTTCAATGAAGACGCATTGGGTTTGAGTTTCTTGTTTTTCCAGCAAAAACTGAGAACATGTCTTGAAAAAGAAATTACTCTCCCTAAAATAAAGAAACAAACCCATTCTCAAAAAAACCCCTAACCAGAACCCTGTTTAATTGAAACAGTTTTACCAGAGCATGTTAAACAAGCCTTTGTGAGCTAGTTATGGTAATAACTACCATCCTTGTTTGAGCACTGCAAGTTCCCTAACGCTATGCTTAGATTCCACAGACATTATTGTGAATAACTACTGATATTTGTTAGTGCACAGCAGTGAATTTGCTTTGAAATTCCAGAGGGAGAAGAAAACTAAACTGATATTTTAGATGTCAGGAAGCTTATTTCTCTACTCAAGTCAAAATCATGTCTTCTGTAGCCTTCTACTCTCCAGTGTCACATCCAACAGTAACCTGCAGACAGTATTTTAAGACAGAAGGACACATATATTTGATTATTATTTTCCCCTTTTGTTGTTGCTACTGACAGGTCAAATCAATTAGAATCACATGCTTTTTGCATTTTGGGTAGGACAAGCTATAATGCTAGCTCCTGTTTCTCGATGATGCTAGGATTGCAAGGCACTGAGTGACACTGACAGGTTAGCTTCCCTCTCCATCATTGCTGAAATGTGTTAGGCTGTACACATTGGATTACTTCCGTTCTTCAATCCACTTGAAAACGTTTCCTCCTAAAAATATCTTTTTGTTTTTCCCCAAAAGGCAGCAACTACAACTCTGAAGATGTAGGTGTTTTTTTCTCTTTGGAAATGTCATGTAGAGATGCTTTGAAAGAGCAAAATAAGCAGTTAAAATTTAGGCAAAACTTCGAGTGTTGGAGTTCAAACTAATGAGAGAAAGTGTTGGGATTTAGTATCTTCTCAAATAATTTGAATCTTGGCAGCTCCAGTGGGCAAGATTATGATCTGTACTGTGACAGTGTGAGAGAAGAAGCTTTCCAGTGGACTGAGATCACTGCAAGCCTTTCATGTTTTCAGTAACACTTCAGAAGAAAATGCTTTGGCCCCAGAATAGTCACTCTATATATATAAGTCTGCTGTGCAGTGAATGGAGAGAGGGAGATACTCAAGGATGATTCTTAATGCTCTGCCTGGGTCTGTCCAGAAATGTCAGGGAGTCTGGCTAAATCAGTGGAGAAGGCAACTCCTCACATCTATGGAATGGGAACCTGCTTGGGCCATGCCATGTAGGAACAGCAGGGATATACTGGCATGGTCACATACTCAGTGTTTCAAGTGGAATTCCATCCATTGCACAGCCTTTGAGGAGGGGAGGCTGGCTGTGGCACTTAGCCAGAACACTGGAGACTTGGCCTACAGGACATGAGAAAAACTCTCATGTTCTTACTTGTAGGTGAGTGTCAAACTACAGGCCAGAAACAAGTGGGAATGAGCTTTCCTTCTTGACAGACATCTCAAGTGGACTCTTACTCAAGGTCTCTTCTGCAGCATTCCCAGGGAGTGAGCTACACGACTGGGTCAGCTGGAGCAAAAGAACCTTCACTGACAAACAAAAAGCATCTCAGAATTCAGGTTAGTATTTGGTAAGCTGAGGGCTTTCACTCAAGTGTTCAGAGCAGCTATGGTTTGCTGAGCTAGCACATGTTGTCAGCTTTCCACACCAGTCCCTTGGGCTCATGTTCAGCTAATGTATTAAGAAGGGAGTATGACCTCGGTGGTCACCAATACTGCGACTACCATCATCAGCCATTCACTGACTGATGGGTGATTTATGGGCACGTTTCTCCAGCATCCTTGCCAAATGAACATAGCAGAGGGTCTCAGTCTCCCCAGCAAGATTTGCCAAAAGTCATCTGAGAGACACCTGGGCATTATTTTGCACTCTTGAAATTTGTGGAATTTGCCATTCAAAGCTCAGTCCATGCATTTTGCTAGTACAGAATCAAAATAATTCCCTCAAATAGGAAACATAGTCTATGGAAAAAGATTTGGCACTGATTCTAACAGCCAGTTCAGTTTTTCCATGATTCAACTGATAAAAAATAGGAATGAGTTATGCTAGCAAAATACCTATTTATATAACATATAATCACACCACCAGCATATATATACATTTGTGTATGTCTGTATACGTATACTTTGAAAATAGCTAAACAGTATGACAACTACATAGGTTATTGGAATATTTATCTATCTATCTACCTAACAGCTCATACATCTATTTGCTGCTGTAGGTCTCAGAAAGTAGGTATGATGAAATCTATCTGAATAAATCCTTTGAGATTCACTTGGTCAGAAGTTATCCACAATCCAGTCTTCCCATGCTGTCTTCAGAGTCAACAGAAATATACAGCCAAAGAGATGAAGTTCCTGACATTATCCCAAGACCCCGGGGCAACTAGGTCAGACCCTGTAGACACCTGGACAACTGTGATATCAAACCCTCACTGTTTCCTACCATGGAATTTGTTTGATTGATCTTTGTTGTTTCTCTGATAAAGGTGAGAACTCTTTCCGCCAGCTGTGCAAAGAGACGGAGGCCAGGGGATCAGAATAGTTTCCTGAGGTGAAGATCCTGGACTCACATTTCCGGATGAAAACTTGAGGGGTGGTGGCTTATCACCAGCCCCTTAACTGTTTACATCAGAGACATGTGGTGCTTTTCTCATCCTGTAGCAGAGATACTAGGGTGCTGGGTGGCTTTGGCACCTGGCATGCTTCAATGCTCCTGTCAGCTCAGAGCTCTTCTCTGCATGAGGTCACTTCACAACACGTTACGGTCTCCAAAAGTGCTGACAAGGTGGTGGCTCCTACAGAAACAGTAGAGGGCTTCACCCATGCAAAAGCCACCCAGCAAATAGCTGCACAAGGCTGTGATTAAATGGTTACTGAAGGTGCATTTTTGCTGGACATGTCTCCATGGGTGCCTTCTCCCCAAGCTGACACAGTGTTCTTCTAAGAGAACTGACAAGATATCCAAGTTAGCTCCTCAAGATAGCCTGGATACTGGGTTTTACAGTCATTCTGATCCTCATTCATATGACTGAAGTTCATTGTTTGATTAGATGATGGCGTATTAATCACAGTATTCTCCAAGACCAATAGGTCATGTTTGATGTTGCCTACTTCAGATTCCAAGTTACCCCTGAATTTATGATGTTGCAAACTCACCTTGTGTCAATGGAAAATTAATAAAGATACAAGCTCCCCATTCTCAATGCTATTCTTGCTTAGTAACTATTTCTAGTTGTGCATCCCAGGAGTTTTACCTATGTGAGCAGCTTATAGAGACTGGAAGGAGACACTGCTCTGCTTGCTTACCCATGGCTCTTCTGTACTGTGCAGATGGGAACATTTACCTAATGAGCTGCCTCATGTTCAAAGTGATTTTGGCAGGAGAGAGTTCAGGGAAGCGAAACCATCAGATTGTTGGTTATTCCCATTATGCCAAACCCCCAAAACAACACTAGTGCTCTCCAGAAGTTTGCAGATGCTTCTCCTCTAAAGGACTACAGGTTTGAAGCATATTCTCAACAGGGAGACAACAGCAAACATTAATCAGAACTTCCTGGCAGTTGGGCAATTGGGGAAGGATGTGGCATCCATTCTCAGGACTCAATAAAATTTCTTCGGTAAGTTCAGCAGGGTTAGAACAGGTTTATCTTCTCTATTATGTGCCGAGTACATTTATCCTCTTCATAATACCACAAGAAGAAAATCACACAAGAATATTTGTTACACAAATGGTAGACAGGACCACTCCAGAGGGCAAATGAGTACTCCTGAGCCAGGTCACTGTTCTCTGAGGACTTTTCAGTAGGGATTGGCACAGTCTGTCTCCTGGTTGAACAGTCCTGCCAACACCTGCTGAAGCCCTCCAGGCTGCCAGGACTCTGGCTTTATTTACACCCCGTGAATTAAGATTTAGACATCTAAGTACGTTCCTTACCACCACTGAAACACTTTAGTTCTTATAAAGATGCTCATATATTTCAGTCCACTGTTCTTGTCCTCCATGCATCCCACTAAAAAGGATTTAAATGAAACACGAATGCTTTGAGAACATCCATGTTGCTCACAGCAACAGGTTGCCATGGGGTGGTAATGCAAAAAAGCTTGTTTTAAATCAATGACAAGCCTAGAGCTCTGGCAGAACTACTGATTCATAAAATAGCTGCTAATCTGCACAAGGAAGGGTCATAAATCATGCTAAGAACCATTTCCAGAACTGGAAATGCCAACATTAGGTGTTCACATGTTCCTATTTTATTATTTAGATTACAGTGAAGGCTGCCAATGTTCTGTTGCTCTTAATGTTGTACAAGCCAAAAGGTTTAGCATTGTAAATGGTGCCCATTTTGCAGGAAAGGTGATGTTTTTATTTAGCCCAGTCGAAACTTCAGGAGCAAATGGAGAAGCTTTGCTGAACACAAGCCTTTCTTCTCATTTCTGTATCCCTCTTAAAATGGCTTTTGGTACCCCCAGAGCTCTGTGCATTTTCCCACTAACAGGCATGCCATTGCTCGCTTGGCACTAGGGTATGGATCCAAGCCCATTCACAAGCTCCAGCTTGCTTAAGCCCAACCTGTTTGGAGTAAAGACTGTGTCGTGCACTAATTTAGGGTGAGACCTAAAAGTACATGTGTCTACGATGTGAATCAATGTGAAGAGCACCGAGGGTTGACGGAGTAATTCAGTGTCAGGTTTTGGTGAGCATATCTAGCATGAGGGATGGGGATGCACTGTCCACACCCCATGGTTCAAACCAGGGTCCAGGCTTTACTTGGCCAGTGCTCCACCTGCCAACACTGACATATCCAGAGGAACTTAATGGTACAATGCAGTACTCACCTTGCCTCCCCATGAGATATTTTTTCCTTCCATAGCCATCTGGATGACACTTCAGCAATGTTGTATTGTAAATTGGGAAGCATTATGATCATAATTACCTCACATCTGTTCAGAACTGTTATCACTGCCCTGACAGGCTTGGCTGAAGCTGGTATTAGCTCTTATTCCTACTTGGTAGTGCATTTTAAGTGATAGGCATTATGTCTGGTAGCATTACGTATCTGCTGAGTTTAACCTCCTTGCCTCTTTCCTTTGGACCTTAAACACTCTTTATTATATCAAATAGCAATTAACATTCCTCAGGGGTGAAGGTAGCTACATGGTGTGTTTACTGAGGCAGCCAGCTGTCGCCACTTGGCAAGCAACTTTTATCATAACCTGGTTGAATTTAACATATATCAGCATTTATCAGCCCAGACTCTGTCAGTTTTATAAACGAAAACTGAGGGACAATAAATCATTTGGTACCCAGGTGATACTACGTATATCAGAGAGCATATTTATCAGGCTGTGTGGATTCAACCAACAAGAGGCATCTAAGGTTTTGCTATTTGATCTATATTGAAAACAACCTCAGATGTCATTTTGGTGTGCAACCTGCATCTGAAAGCTTTGGTGAGAGGTGTGCTAGATGTGGTCACTTGTTTTCCTCTGGGTTGGTTCCTGTAGCTTTCACTTCTGCTCAGTAATACATGAACACTTCTGCTGACTTCTGTTGGGGTGCAGTTGACTTGGCATCTGTATCATAATTCATAGGTCTCCTCACTTGTGGGTGATGAAGCTCAGAGCTGGGAGGAGAAACGTCCTGAGGTGGGACAAGCCTTTAATCTTGGATGCTTTAAACATAATTAATTGTTCTATGAATTTGCAATCATGCTTTACCACAGTCTCAACAGTCGTCTTCTGAATCTTCCGTGGTTAACCAGGACTGATATCTACACCAGTAGATTAAATGGGTCACTGAACAAATACTGGCGGTGAGTGGCAGGCTGCTGCTCACATCTGTACAACTGAAACCTTTTCCAGCCCAGAGTGAGTGGTTCATCCATAGTCATCCACAGTACCTACTGGGAACAGCTTTGTGTTACTCCTGAGCCGCATCCAGGCTACATGGCATGAGATGAAACTCTGCCAGGCAGTATGCTGCACCTTTAAACAATGCAAGTGACAGCAAGACAAGGGACTAAATCACTGCCTTTGCCTTGGGTGAGATGGAAGAGGGGGGGGTGTTTTGCAGACAGCAATTTAACAGAGCCTGGAAGATGAGGTCACTACAATGTGTGGCATGGCAAGTCCTGTAAAGAGCATAATTTTCACTTCAACATTATTTTCACTTCAGCATCATTTTCACTTCAGCATTATATCCACAGTCCATAATTCTAATGGAAACCAAATCTCCAAGTGTTTACGCTTAAATGTCAAAGGGAGAACTGGAGCATTTGAGGTTCAGGAGCAAACTGTCATCCACCATGTCATTGTGTTCTCCAGACAATGAGAGGACAGATAGCAAGGGCTGCAAAGCTGTAGCCATCAGTAAAGATCATGAAGACAGCATTTGTACTGTTTAATTTAAAAAAGTCCTGGTCAAGCTGGTCAAAACTAAATGGCATTGAATGGCTCATTGCCCACCTTGCACTGTACTACCTTTTTCCTTTGAGGGGACCTAGGTGGAGAGGTCTATCCATAATAGAAAGAGGGAGAGAAGTAATTTCACTAATTTGTCCAAGAAACAATTTCTCCAAGTGACAGGGGGTAGGACAAGAGGGAATGACCTCAAGTTCTGCCAGGGGAGTTTCAAGCTGAACATTAGGAAAAAGTTTTTCACAGAAAGGGTCATTGGGCATTGGAATAGGCTGCCCAGGGAGGCGGTTGAGTCATCTTCCCTGGAGGTATTTAAGGGACAGGTGAATGAGGCACTGAGGGGCATAGTTTAGTATTCGATAGGAATGGTTGGACTCAATGATCTGGTGGGTCTTTTCCAACCTGGTGATTCTATGAAACTTACTATCCCAGAAGCTTCCCAGCATATTTGCTGGCAAAGTGTGCTCTCTATTAGCAGTGCCATTTTCACCATTGTCTAAGATGGCATCATGAACATAGTATCCTCTCCCACTCTGTTTCTTTGGGGCGAACTCCTCTGTTATGTTTTTGTGTTCGGCCATCAGTGCCACCCACAACCCCTTCACCTTACTTATTTCCTAAGTTACACTTGGTCCCGGTAGCCTTTTCCTCACTTGGAAATGTCCTTATTTGAAACAGAGCTATGACATTTGGTCACTGATTCAACTGTTGCAAGATGATTTTCAGAATGTGCCATAAAGCAGGAGATTTAACCTTTTTTTGAGTCTTTCACAAAACCGTTCTTGTGCTGTAGCTGCATCGGCATGGATGTGTTGTACAGCCCTTGAGTTCATGCCCATCTGTAGAAAACCATAAACTCTGTGCAGAAGTTAGCTTATCCCACAGCACACATGAATACATTGCTTCAGGCTGTTTGAGTTCTGTGTCATGTGTATATGTTCCTTGTCAGGGGAATACGTCTAAAGAGACATGACTCTTCATTTCATATTATCACTGAACCCAAATTCTGCTGTCACTGCCACATGCACTGGTTTTGCTCTAAGTGACGCATCACAGGCTTAAGGTGGTGGTCCCTGAAGTGGGATGTGTTCAAGACTATCCATCGAGGAGTGAAAAGAAAAAAATGTTTTTTAACATCAATACATAAAATATTTTTTAAGAATAGTGTTTATATTCTTTTTTATCTCATCCATTTTAATTTATATTTTTTATGTTTTATAAGTTACATAATATATTAATACATGTACATAAGTTGTAAATAAATATAGATAGAACGAGAGTACATGCTCAAAAAGTTTTTACTAATAAGGCTTTGTGATCAAAAAGATTTGGACATAATAGGACTAAGAGATGGTTCTGCACAGGGGACATGTTAACCCTGGTATCTTGACAAGGGCTACAGGGTCACAGCCAGTCCATGCTGTGAACTGTGACTCTGACTCAGGTCATCCTTCTGGAATTTCAGGGGTTTTTTCCTTTTATTTTTTTTTAGAAGGAATACCTGTGTGGTCCATAAGTTTGAAAGGAGGAAAATTTCAACACACAATCTAAAGTTGTCTAACCTGGAGAAGAGGAGGCTGAGAGGAGACCTCATTACTCTCTACAACTACCTGAAGGGAGGTTGTAGAGAGGAGGGAGCTGGCCTCCTCTCCCAAGTGACAGGGGACAGGACAAGAGGGACTGGCCTCAGGCTCCACCAAGGGAGATTTAGGCTGGAGATTAGGAGGAGGTTTTTCACGGAAAGGGTCATTGGGCGTTGGAACAGGCTGCCCAGGGAGGTGGTTGATTCACCTTCTCTGGAGGCGTTTAAGGGACGGGTGGATGAGGTCCTGAGGGACATGGTTTAGTGTTTGATAGGAATGGTTGGACTAGAAGATCCTATGGGTCCCTTCCAACCTGGTTGTTCTATGATTCTATGATTCTAATATCTTAAGAGAAGTAAGTGGTCTTCCCAGGCACCTCCAGAGAGATCTTGGCTCCAAGACCCACAGGTCTAGTCAGCCCTTCCCACATGTACCCAATACGGCCTTGGTTATGGAAGGAGTAACAGATGCAGCAAGTTCAATACGTGCTCAGCTGCTAACCTTGAGGAGACTGAGGGGAGACATTATTGCTCTCTACAACTATCTGAAAGGAGGCTGTAGAGAGGAGGGAGCTGGACTCTTCTCCCAAGTGACAGGGGACAGGACAAGGGGCAATGACGTTGAGTTGCACCAGGGGAGGTTTAGACTGGGTATCAGAAAGAAATTTTTCACTGAAAGGGTCATTGGGCACTGGCAGAGGCTGCCCAGGTTGGTGGTTGAGTCACCTTCCCTGGAGGTGTTTAAGGCACAGTGGATGAGGTCCTGAGGGACATGGTTTAGTGTTTGATAGGAATGGTTGGACTCGATGATCCAAGAGGTCTTTTCCAACCTGGTGATTCTATGATTCTATGAACCTCCCCTCAGGCCGCGCTCAGGTCTCCCCTCAGCCTCCCCGTCTCTGCAAGGCGCTGCGGGTGGCGGTGTCGCCGCCAGAGGGCGCTGCGGCCCCGCGTTTGGGGCTCGGGCTGCCCGGGGACCCGACGTGGCGCACGGGGACGAAGGCGCCGCCGCCGGGACGGGACTGGGGCTCTCACGGCAGGAGTGGGGGACGGCGCCTGCTCGGGAGGAGCCACTGGGGAAGAGGATCGATCCCGGGAACTTCGCCATCGCCGCTCCGGGTCTTCTCTATCCTCCACAGCCGCCTTCGCTTTTATACCGCCTGGGAAACGGCCGCTTACACACACAAACACACACACAACCGTCCCATTTCCTTTCGGAGCTGTGTCCAACGTCTCTACCCTGCCTGGTGCGGGTAAGGGGGCGCCCCCGGCTCTCCCTAAGGAGCCCCGAAGGAGGAGGACGCATCCCAAACCTTCCCCGAGGAGACAGCGGGCGATGCGACGGGGACGGAGCCGGAGCATCCCTCGGGGCACGGGGGACCGCAGGGGCCGGGGAGGGCTGCGGGGGTCAGCGTGGGAGCCGCTCGGCGGCCCCGGCCCTGCCCTGGGCAGCCCTCACCTCTCCGCCTCAGGCAGGAGGCTGAATGGTCTCCTCTGCCGTCCTGTCCCCCCCCCCCCCCCTCCCCGGCTCAGCTCCCATAGAGTCCAGCAATTTAGCAAGTTCACCAAGCTGTGTCATGCTTCATGACTAATTCACATATTTAAATGGGGACGGTCAAAGCTGGACTATTTGATGCCAGCCAAGCGCATTTATCAGGTCAAAAAAGCTCACAATGGCTGGAGGCTCCGTGTGTGTCCGCGGGTGTCCGATAGAAGCGCTTGCTCAGCGTTGGGTCAGGAGCGCACACACTCTCACACACACTCTCTCACACTCACACACGCGAAACCAGGCCCACAAATAAATAAATAAAGCGCTCAGATCGCTTGCAGCTTCCCAGAGCCCCTCTGCCCCCTCCCCCGGGGCCGCCTCGACGGCCCCCTCGGCCCCCACCCGGTTGTGCCTATAATTTGTGCTTCATGGAATTAATCTGATCAATTACAGCAGTTTTCACGTGGCTGAGCAGTTTCAAAGGTGCCACATTTTATTATCTGCTGACCCCCTGACATCGCAGGTGCAGATTTAATGATGGA